>JAQPZY010001191.1:670000-1220000 GCA_029931535.1 Margaritifera margaritifera
TCTGCAGTAAAATGGAAGAGATTTCATTATTCACTATTAAAATAATTAAATTGATTTTTCTTTGCTTGCCGTATATACTGGCGATAGGTCGTCCAACTGCAAGTAGCATATAATCTGATCTGCCGTCGCATAATGCGCCGGCTGATCAGGGTCTGTGATGTTTTTGTACTGATTATTCCTAACAAAGTGCATATACCCAGATCTGCCAGTGCATTATGCGACGGCAGACCTGGGTTTGTGCAATTTTCAGTTGGACTCTACATTATATATATGTATATATATATACGGTACTTGAATCCTCTTTAAATTTTGAATTAAGAAGTTCAAAGGTTGGTTTCATTTTAAAGGTTGGATTGTATATTCACTTAAAGGAAAGAATAAAAATAATGAATGATTGCTGTAAACCTGCAAAAAAATTATTTTCGTTCCTTGCTTAGGTCAGTGTCAATTAAAACATGGTATAGTTAGGCAGTTTTCACCATATAAGACAGGGAATTCAAGTCTTACTACTGCTTCCTCGATAATTGCATGGCAAAATTCACCATGAAGCAGATACTATTATCTTCATACTCATTTGACGGTATTTGGTTAGTGCAGTCTATATCATACATAGTGTGACTACAATCGATGGCAATATTATCTTGACGATATTTGGTTACTCAGTCTACTGCATACATATAGTGTCAACACTCGACTGCAATAGTATCTCGACGCTATTTGGCAAGTGTAGTCTACATCATACATATAGTGACTACACTCGAGTGCAATATTATCTTGACGCTATTTGGCAAGTGTAGTCTACATCATACATATAGTTTCTGCACTCGAGGGCAATAGTATCTTGACGCTATTTGGCAAGTGTAGTCTACATCATACATGTAGTTTCTGCACTCGAGGGCAATATTATCTTGACGGTATTTTGGTTAGTCAGTCTACAGCCTACATATAGTGACTACACACCATGGCAATAGCAATTATTGCTTGGTTCGAGAATGTGTGTGCGTGACTATGGAACTAGATTTAGTAACTTCACGATAGAGGGTGCAATACTCACTTGATCCAGTTCAGTAGTGGTGTCGCCCAAGAGTGTAGTCACTTTCTGATTTGAGTATACCGACTTAAACAGAATAATATTACACTACTGGAGTAAAAACAATGAATGTCAATGAAGTTTGCTCAAAGCAAAGCGAACTCCAATTTTTCTATATTCCTTGAATGAATATAGTAAGTAAATGGAACTATATGCCAACATGATATGGAAATCAACAGAACCGCTTTAAAGATATGGCATATTCATTTCAAATATTCACGTAGATAGACTGGGATGTGAGAATCGCAGTGGTGGATATAGTTGTTTGGTCATTACCGTTAATACTCGCGTATAAGCTAGGTCCATATGAAAACAACATAGACCCTGATCTGCCGTCGCATAATGCGCCGGCAGATCAGGATCTATGTTGTTTGTTCTACTGATTAGTCCTTACAAACTACATAGACCCAGATCTGCCGGCGCATTATGAGACGGAAAATCTTGGTCTATGCAGTTTGCAGTTGGTAGCGATTTATACGCGAGTACAACGGGTGTCATATGTGGTCTATTACTATACATTTGTCTACCGACTAGCTGTTGCAGTACAATTGGTTCTGGAACTGATGAAAAATAAAATGACACAGATGTTAAACTATATTGTAAATGATGAAGATGAATTCAGATTATGGTGATATACGAGGAAATAGTTTATAATGCTGTTAAACTTGTGTAGCCTACTCTGGGAACTACCGCCATTCACAAAGGCAAGGTAACTAATACGATTTCGTTACGTAAATTCAAAATTATATCAGATTCTCCGAAATACTAATAAACGTGTACTTTTTTTAAAAAAAAAGTAATCAAATTACATCCAAATTATTATCTCAAAACTTGCTACAATGTACCAAATCTTCGAGTCATTTTCAACCAAGTGACACCTTGCTGCATACCTGGAATGGACTAAGGGATTATTACATTTTTCACAGGTGAAGAGCTTACACATATCTTGACATCCTATTCATCAGGAAAATAATCGATTGCGGAAACGAAAGGAAGAAATTATGCTTAGAATGGTGTTAAAAAAGCCAAACTTTTTATAAATATCGAATTTTTTATAAAACTAGTTCGTCGCTCGAGGGCACTAGTTTCGTTTCGTTACTTAATATCATGCGGAATGATATTTATTCATCCATTGCTCCATACTATGAAAGGTATACTAAAATGACCGAATCACGACAAGTTTCATCATTGATTCGACATATTGTTCTATATAAAGGAGTCTTTAGATTTTACATAATAAACTTCAAGAGCATTGACCAATAAATGCGCAACATATTTAACCTTTCCAATTTTTATTTTTTGGGTACTAACAATATCATTATAAGGTGGTATGAAAGATCCGAGTTTGAATTGCACGCCAATTTCTTCACTTCTATTGGATTACATTTTTTTATTTTCCAGCCCAGCCAACAACAAAGGTCGTGACTACCCTATCTTCATATATGCCTTCTGTACAATCACAGGCAACCACACAGCAGCAAACAACTGGCCAATCCACCATGCATACTACTCCTATAGTTAATACATTTTCTACCTCAAGTTTATCCCCTCAGACTTCATCATCCACTATAACTCAAAATACAGCAGCAGCCAATATTCCCAGCTCCACAGTACAACCAACCATAGACTCCAAGACAACTGTGTTTGACACTAAACTTCCTGTGGTTGCCACCACACCTCAGCCGTCAGGTGGAGTTTCAACCTCAACTCGCGCCACCACAACGACAATGGCGGCTTTCCAATGTCCTGGTATCTTCAACTGTACTAAAGACTGCTACACAGGATATAAGATGGACAATAATGGTTGCCCTCTGTGTGAATGCGCGCCTATGCCGACTGGCCTGCCCTAAAAAAGTCTATGCCGACTGGCCTGCCCTGAAAAAGCATATCTTGAACATTGTGCTAATGTTAGGATGAACCATCGATATACTCTTGTTTGTGTATTATTCAAATAAGATATATTAAAGATAATTCTTACGTTGTCATCGCCTGTACTTATTTTGTTTACACTGGTGAACTATTCATTCCATATCTATATAAAACTGGATGTGGTTTAAATCAAGAGGTTGTGCGTAAAGTTTTCTCAAAAGTAGTACAATTATTAGAGCCGTAAATTGGAAATGGCAATTTATTACATGTATGTTGCAATAGCCACAACATGGATATGACAATCCTCTTCAAACGGCTGACCAGATAACGTGACACGGCTCATAATCTTAAATCCGATTATTCGTTAGGTATTCAGCAATGTTGCAGCTGACGAGCTCAGTACAACTTGTATTTTTTATCGGGTTGGCATATGTTATGATACTTTGGATTTGAAGATTGTTTTATATTTTATATTTTATATTTTTTAAAAATTGTTCAATTTTCATATACGAGTTATAAATATTGTAAAATGTCAGGTAATAATTTGGGATGCGTTTACGTTAAAGTTATATCAAAAAAGACGACATAAGAACGATCAAATCAACGTGCACAACCGACAAACAATATTACGCGAAAATGTGTGGACCCTCTACTTTAAATTTACTGTATGTATGTATTGTTTCATCCTTCGAAATAATTGTAGAGTAACTACAATAGGCAACAAGAGACAAAAAACTATTTTTCAACCTCTTTTCTTCTGGAGAACATTATTTAAAAACCTTTTGCCAAAATAAACGGTGTTAGTATCAGTGGAACTGATCCTTTTGTCAAAAGAAACAGTGCTAGTGTCAGTGGAACGGATCCTTTTGTCAAAGAAACAGTGCTAGTGTCAGTGGAACTGATCCTTTTGTCAAAAGAAACAGTGCTAGTGTCAGTGGAACTAGTCCTTTTGGAGATTAAAGGCGGGAGTGGTTAACCAGATTAAAGGTGGAGGAGGATGGCCAGAGCATTTTTTTTTTCTTTAATAATGTAATGGTCAAGTCACATGAAATTATAAGGAAGTTCCTTCTCGAACAAAAAGAAAGAAAAGACTGCTCTGTAGTATTATTAAAATATATAAATGTAATAAAGGTTAACGTTGAAGTTTGTGTTTAAGATATGCATAAGACATATTTAGAAGCTTATGTGTATTAGTCTACAACTGAATTCCACTTTAAACATAACTAAGATCACACAATAATTATACATTTACCTTATTGACGATTTTAGGAATGATGATGTATCATTTATAGAGATGAGTGCAATTTAGTATCATCAATGTCCAGGAAAGATTGTTACAGAATTTGACTATGTCTGCAATATTTGTTACTTTGGGAGACCATAGGAAGGAAATAGAAAATACAATTTACTACAATTGGTGATCGAAAAAAAAAAATCACTGTAGAACAGGATCACCGTCGGTGCAACCATCTATCGAATATATTATAATAAATGCTGGACAAATACTTAACGAAACAAGCCAATTATATAGTATAAATCAGTATTGCTTCACAAGTTTCTTTCATTATATCTTTAATATATTATCTGGACTCATGATCTTCTTGAAGCACTAGTTTCCAACAGAAGAGAAGCACAATTGCAGAAATTCTATCTTCTCTTGTACCTATTTTTCAAAATTATTGATCATTTTTCACATCATAGAGAAGCGGAAGTGACAACGTCTTTCTTTATTTATTTTTTTGGATTGAATGAGACCTATCCAGCAGGTGATAATTATGTCCTACATGTTGTCATGCAATAAAATGCAAACGTTTTACAACGCAAACAATGAAAATGAAGAAAAAAGTTTAATGTATTGTGTCCAAAGAAGACGGTATCGCGTCATCCATACACTATTCACGTTTATAAAACAATATTCTCTATCTTAAAGAAAACAGGTCACAAAAGTGAGAGAAAACGACAATATGCATGTTCATCAAACAAAGCTTGATGCCAACAAATGCTTACAATTAATTATTCCTCTTCCTTTTTAATTTTCACGGAAGAATCAATCTATCCCATACGTTTTCTCTCTGTATGTATCTGTGAATTTATCAATCTTTATGCTGCTGGCACAAATTGTAAAACGTAACATTGTACTGTTCGTGTCCCCAAATATAACTAAAGGGCACGTTTCGCGTCAATTCCATGTTAACGCCTTTGTTATTAAGAGAAACATTCAAAAGCTTTCACTATTGCTTACTTCACATAATTCGAGCATCATCTGCATAGTGCATGTGCGATAAGTGTTTTTTCCTGTTGCGAAAAATCTACAAATAGTTTCTGAAAACAAGAATTCCCATCGAAGTTTCGAGGTGTTTGATAGGCTATTTCATACAACCTGACAAGAGGAAAGTGACTGTGCGATGTTTGAAAGTTTATGGAAGCCACGTAAAATGCATAACTGGACTCTTGTCAGCCCCCGGTCTTCTTTTCATAACGGTGGGTATCGAACAAAACCCAGGCCCCAGACACAATGCGCCAAAACAAAGAACACATATACAGCCCTCTAGTCAAGGCTGTCTGTCAGTACGGATGGTGAAAATACGGATGGTGATTTAGCGCTAGCCACTGATATTATATTTGAGAATGGCGAGGAAGATATAGTTGTTTTAACTGTTATACAGCAAGAACTCAAATCACTAAACCGTGACTACTCAAGCTTCAAGAGCCATTTCAACAATATATTTAGTCAAATAAAGGAAGCACGTGAACGCTTGCGGGAAGATTACGAAACTTTGTAGCGCAGTTTTCATACACATGAAGAACGCTGGGACCATATAGACTCTCAGTCCCGAAGAAACATCCTAATATTCTATGGATGTGATGAAACGAATGACCGCGAAACCTGGGAATAGTGTTAGGGGAAAATCAAAACATACATGCGGGACGTCCCTGAAATTAACACTAATTAAGTACGGATAGATGGTGTACATAGGCTGGAAGGTGATTCAAGGCAACAGTCAATAATTGCCAAATTTATGAACTTTAAAGACAAACAAAATGTGCAGTCAAAACTTAAGAAAAAGCACAAAGAAGACAGTTAAAGCTGGTCAAATTCCCACCCCGTCACCAAAGACTACACCCAGAATGTGAGAGACGATAGAAAAGCGTTGGCATAGTTCATGATGATAGCTAGAAACGACATTGGTCAAAGATGGAAAATCTTTCCTCTGCAATAAAACAGCCAGTGAACTGAAAGACGTTCGCAAATCTGACGGAAATATGGCGGATAAATATACTAGAATCTTCGCACGATCTGAACAAGCACGTGGCGGTGCACATGGCGATATGTACCGCAATTCACGTATTGACAGTGGAAAGCGCATGGACGAGGGCGACGTTCAGCCTTTGGCTAGAAACAACCAACTAGAAACAACACAGAGACCAATACATAAATAGGAATACGGTCAATGTCCTCACGTGCGACATGTGAAAACAACAATATACAAAAGTGCTCAGAACATAGAAGGCTTGTTTAAATATAAATTTAAAAATAATTTTCAGTCGTGTATCACAAGATTTGACATATGTGCCTTTTGTGAAACTTGGAGGAAATCAGAAAGTCAATTCGACGGTTTTGCATAAGGATACTTTATCTTTACGGAACATACGGAATAAAACACAGACGTTTAGCAGATATTCAGGAAGTGTGACTGTGTTCGTCAAGCCAAAATTAGTAGAAGAAAATATTGTGAAAACAATTTCTTTAGAACTGGAGGACTATGTCCGTCTCCACTTTAAAGGAGACTACTTAGACTGAAATAAAGACTTTATACTTTGTTTTGCATATTTATCACCACATTTACTATATATGATTCGACTGACACTGAAGAAAATGGGGTCGAATTATTTGAAGAAAGAGTTTTGTATAAAAATCGAAACTTCCTATCCTGATGATTTTCTCTTTTTGGCTGGAGACCTCAACAGTAGAACTGGTAGTCTTAATGAGTTTTTACAAAGTGATGTTGCCGATTTTATGTTAAGAGAAAACGCTTTCTATGAGTCAGATGACTTTGATATGGAAATAAAATCGAAAGACTCCGTTCGTAATGCATTCTATATCTAGCTGATTGATATATGTAAAACATACTCTGTACGTATCCTAAATGGCAGAATGCATCAAGATATAGAGGGGGATAATTTTACATGCATTGTAAAAAATGTGGCTAGCGTAGTTGATTATATGAGTGCATTAACCGGCCTCTGTAAATATTGTTCCGATCATGAAAGTGATGGTTTGAGTAAATCTGTACACTTCCCTATCATATGTGAGTTAAATTTTCTACTTTTTGACATTAGAAACACATGCATATGTGAAGAAATGTACTCTGGTGAAATCGACAGGCACAGATGGAATGATGAAAATAAGAAGAAAGAACTGATGAATTCATTCCTAAGTGAACAATGTGATTTGCGATCTAATTTAATTCATTCCTTATCTCGTGGGATCGATAAAGCCAGCCCGCTGTATGTTGTTACAGTATGACAAAGATACAAAAGCACAACCTTTTTGGTTGGATAAACTATGCCATCTTTTAAAAAGGCAACAATGTTTTCTCCCCATAAATTTAGATTTGATAGTTCTTCCAAAAATTTGATGGATTACAAAATGATTAGAAATAGGTTTAAAAATGTGATTCGCATGAAAAAAGAGAATTGTAAGCGTAGAATGAAACAGAAATTAATATAATCAAGGTTAGATGTTTCAAAGTTTTGGAAGCTAATTAAACAAACACGTGCACGCAAGACATGCAGTAACGGCACGTACATTCAGTGGTGCAAAAGCTAATAACAAAATTGAAGAAGCTCAGGACGGATTAGGAAAAGCTACTTATCAATAGCTAATATTTTTTGATTAACATTTTTCAGTAAAAAGAGGTCGCTTTTATTCTCTGTTTATACACTTTTACAAGGCTTTTGACTCTATTGATCATGTTAAATTACTAACTTGCTTAGTAACAAAGGAATCGGTGGAAAGTTATTTAACGTTCTAGTCTCCGCGTACAAGAATCTACATCCATATGTGCAGATGACAAGGCAATATATCGAATTTTGCACCTGTAATATTGGTATCAGACAAGGCTGCATATTAAGTACTCTTCAGTTCAATCTATTTATAGATGATATGGTATCAGACTTCCGACAAAAATGCCCAGATGGTATCTTTATTGCACAAGAAATATCTGACGTTATTGCTCTTTTGCATACTGATGACGTTGCAAATTGTGCTGACATATTCGGTTCATTACAAATGCAGATTAATAGTTGAATCTGTGTTTATTTAGATAAAACTAAAATTATGGTATTCAGAAACGGTACATTTTTTGAGGAGTAACGAAAAGTGGTATTATAAGGGTAAACAAGTCCACAACGTATATGGCTATAAACACATGGAATTATACCTCACTCCTAAACTCGTTCGGACAAAAAATAAAGAAAGAACTCGCAATTCAAGCAAACAAGTCTCTGCAAACATTGATCATAATTCAAAATAAGTTAGACTACCTTTCTGTGACAGAAGCCTTCAAACTATCTGGAAGCCCGTCAGTGAGCTATGGACGGCATAATGGCATCCCTCCTAATGAACGGATACGCATGCTATGTGACAGACCCAAATAAAAGATGAATATCACATTGTTTTATCTCTAAGACCCCAGCAATAATATCTCAGCTTGCACAAGATGTCTTTTTCAGCAAACCATAGAAGAGAGCAAATGGATACGTAGCTGGCTATCTGATGTCATCACCCTATCATCGCACTACATACTTTTATTATAGTTGCTGGATTATTCTTTCTCTCCTTTTCAATGTCACTGTGTTAATGTTATTGTAATGTGGCGCTCTACATTATTGCAGTACTGTTATGTAACTGTAGTATCATGGGCCTAAGGCCTACACTACCAATAAACTATGTCACTTGTTACTTCTCTCAATTCAGTTTAGATTATGAGGAGCGAATGAGTATATTTCCTTTGGTGCATCAACATAAACGGACGCTCTATTTGTGTGTGTCAGTGTGTGTGTGTGTGTGTGTGTCGTTAGAATTGAATGCAACATATTTGTTTTAGTGCATGAGGCTCATATTATTTTGTGCACTTCACCGTTTTACCCTCATAATACTTAGGCTCCAAAGTTCCTTTACTAGATAAATTAGGTTGCAGTTCTGCATGATATTCGAAAAAGTTGCTATCTAAAGAGACATTGTTACTCTTCATCATGCATACAAAATATGGATCTATCATAATATCGAATACAAATATGATGTTATATCTAATTATATGCCTTTAAAATGCAAAAATGCAGAATACACATTTCTGACAATCTTGGACATTGGATATTTCTCAAATTGACCATAACACCAATGGGTATATGAATGCCTTTGTGTATATGAAAACCACGAGTAAGCATTGATACGTGCATTTGTTGGCAATCACTTTAAAATAAATGAATTATAACTATTGTAAAAGAAATTGGATGCACATACTTTGAATACCTACACACTCAATTGGTAGTAGTGAAATGTGCAAGCATATTCAATGTTATGTATAAATGTCTGTAATATGAAATATATTCATGCGTCTGTAGTATGTAATTAGTTTACTGCGGAATATATAGACGAGTCATGAAAAATTCCAATCATTATCTCACTCACTCCTTTCCTCACGCACTTGCTAAAACCAGCCAAAATATCTCAGAATTCATACTTTGTAAAGCGGACATTTTGTCATTGAGTTATCATTATTTACAGATCACATGCAATTTGGCCACATCTTATTTACTTCCTCAAAACGCTGTAGTACATTATGAACATTGACACCATTTCATTTGCTAATTGCTTGTTTACAATCCGAATAGCTTTTAATTGAAAAATATTACTTTACATATATGATACCAAGGCAAAGTCATTAAAAATATGGCTGGTTGTCTTAAAGGACAACGGAGAACCGTCTAACAATAGGAAGGCATTGTCGAGGTACTGCCCTGATTTGAAATCCTTTTAATTATAGAAAATGCCTGTAATACTTGTATTCTTTTTTACTTCTGGAGCAAGATGTTCAAATAATACTATAAATAAATCGGTTGCAAAACGATCTCAATAGCAACAACATCACCCTAAATAAAAAAATAGGTACAAATGTCCATTATTAATGACACAAATTTTGGGTTTATTGCACACTACTCAGAACCAGTGACAAACGGTTTCATTTCAGAGCATTTTTCAACAATTCCAATCAGCAGTCATAAACGTTTTCAAAGTCTATCGATAGGCGGAGACCAGATTCATTGTGTTCCTCAAGATGGTGCATGCACCAGGTCATTCAAAATAATTCTTACATTTTCACCAATAAATCTCCCTTTCGTAAAGCCACTTTGACTTGCACTAATAATAAAACGGAGGACTTGTTTGACCTTATTAGCAATAGACACCAAAGCAATCTTGTAATTTACTTTAAATAGTATGATTGGTCTCCATGTCTTTTTTTTTTAAAAAAAAAATCCTGTCTTTATCCTCTTTTGGAATGCAAATAATGATTCCCTGAAACTGAAATTCGATAGAAAAAATGTTTTAAATCGTATACAGTGTTTAAAGACCTTCGAAATGAAAAAATGTGTCCAGAAATGAATATTAACTGGTCAACGGCCATGTTTAGATTATTGGGAATAGACTTCTCTTTTTAACTTGGAGGATGTGGTAGAACTTAATTATTCCATGAAGATGAAGGAAGTAAAGAAACTGCTTGGCTGGTGGAGCGGAGGAAATGTATCCCTTCTGGAAAAGTTACTTTGATAAAATCTTTGATTTTGCCTGAATTCATTCAACTTTTTTTCAGCTGTACCAAATCCTACAAAAATGAACTGAATATATTATTTTTCTAGTTTATTTGGGGCGGTAAAACCAAGAGGGTTAAAAGAGACATTCTCATACCTTCTTTTAAGAAAAGGTTATTAAATATGATTCACTTGTGTTGTATATAATTTTTTACCTGGTTTTAGTAAATGAAGATGGTTTATGCTTAAAATTGGTTTCTGAACAAATATTTGAAACATTTGGAGGTATACAGTTATATAAATTAGGAAAAATTAAATCGAAAGAGATTTTTAATCCATTAAAATACATGCTGGCGTGATGCTTTATGCTGTTTTTTGTATACTTGTATCAAGATATTCTGAATTTAGTTAATATAGATAATTTTAAATCATACGCAAGATGGAGAACAAATGGCGTTGTACTTATTCAACATCTTTTTATGCACAAGGATCCTATTAAGCTTTGATGAAATAAATCACTATACACAAACTAATAATTTCGTACAGTACTTTGCCTTTACCGCAAAGATATTAGCGATTTGGAAATGGGCAATCATAACTTTTGTTTAAAACGTGGAAATGCTTTTCATGTAGTTTTCGATAAAACTTCACCACCCATAATGCTCCGGCAGATCTGGCTCTATGCAATTTGTAAGGACTAATCAGTAGAACAAACAACATATACCCTGATCTGCCGGTGCATTATGCGATGGCAGATCAGGGCCCATATTGTTTGCATTTGGACCGAAATTATACGCGAGTAATGACGGTAATAATTCTATTTATAATGACCTGATATGAACTAAGATACAAAAGCCAATGTGGTCCAGGCTTCTAGAGTTTACATTTGGTGTAGAGAAATGGACCAATTCTTTTGTTTTGATTAAACTTTGTTCAAAAGATACCAAACTGATTAGCTGTATGTTTAGATTTCGTCATAGAAATATTGCCACAAACCAGTATTTGAAGGAAGAAAAAAAAAATGCACCTTTGTAAGGAGGGAATACATCATATTCAGTATTTATTCTTTAACTGTCCTGTTGCTGGACACTTTTGAAAATTATTTGTGTAATGGATTCGAACTTACGATCCGAATTTTACAATTACACGAAAAGTTGCTATTTATTAAAGGCAATAAAAACGTTGATAAGCTTATTAACTTCCTAAATTTGTTTGCAAAATATGTTATATACGGAACACATTCTGTATCAAAAATTCCAAATATGACCTATTATTAAATTTGTTTTGTTATAATACAAAACGTTATAAAAATATGTAGCCAAAGTGGATACCAGGATTGACGAGTTTAAGAAAAAGTGGACTCTATTGCCAACGTTTGGCATGTGATTATTTAAATATTTGTTTTAAAACTGTTTTACACATTCATGTGTTTGTCCATTTTTGGCAAAAGATACGCTATTATATTTCAAGAAAACAGACAATTGAATAACACCTTGGAGTTCATGTGCGACCGTGTCTTTGTCGACTTGAATTTTCGTGTGTGTGTGTGCGTGTGTGTGTGTGTGTGTGTGTGTGTGTGTGTTGAATGAGTTTAAGTAAGCAAATATATATATAAAGATCAGGATATAAAACAATTCACCATACACCAAGTTAGGTGGTGAAATAAGAAAACTTGTAAAATCTTGACAACATATGTTCGATAAAAATAAGACAAAATTAACTGCACACATTTACAGTACCTTTTGGGAATGTAAATGCTTCAAGACGCTTCATTTTTGTTGTTGTTGTGAATACTGTGATAAAGACCACCTTTCCAGGGAGATCACAACAATTATTTCTCTATGTTATGCTGTAGGTGATTGATATGGTCCAAAAACGACTGCATTTTGGAACTCTGAAAGTCAAACTTGGTCGGACTGATCATCCAAATTTGAACTTGATTGTTTACAATAGCGCTCATTCGCGACTTGATGAAACATGTTTAAAAAACAATGGTAAATAGAGTCTCGGCAATGTACCAGAACATGTATCAATTGACCACTTGTACATGGAGACCATGTTTTTAAGATCATATGAATGATAGTTCAAGTCAGTTTCCACTGTTTCGTAAAGATTTTATTGCAACCTACCTATTATTGTGGATAATGATACACATATGACAATTTATCATAGGATTTTGGCAACAGATGTCACAATGCAGTTACTGTGCAGAGCGGTTGATAAGACAATATGAAGACAAGGCAATGAAATTCCTTTTATCATTAAAATATTCTTGCTCAGAGGATGGTATAGAATTCACCACGTCTCTTCTTTAGACAAGATATACAACTGCTTATTAAAACGAGATAAGTAACCTTATTTATCAACCACGTGCAGAGAGGTGATGATATTTCCTAGTGTTCGTTTTCTAATCAGGGGAAAAGGACGAGTTGGCGTTTTGCGTCATTGGGGCTCGGCCGCCAGGTGTGCACGTTTTATCACGATATATTAAGCTTATAGAACCTTGAAGGACAGCGACGGAACAAAGTGTTGGAATTAACACTAGGGAGATGTTGGAATTATTTGCGCTGGCGCTATTGGTGCCTTTGGCCTGTGAGTATCTTTTATATACTAGGGGCTAATGTTAAACACAAAGTATCTGTCGGTTCTTTTTGTTACAAATATTCGGAAATTTGTGTACCTCATGTATGAATACCTCAGAAATCTGTTAGGAGCAGGTAATGCTATTTCAAGGGTAGGGGTGAGTGTGGGAATAACATTTTAGTGCTGCATTGTGCTCCAAATTATTCCTTAGTCTTACACTTTTAAATATGTTAATGAATTTAAAGAATATTCAGTAACTTTCAAATTTTCCTTATCAAATAAATGACGCAAATGTAGAACTAGCCCTTAGAAAAAATGTGCCCTCTCTATAGCGATTGCTCATTTATTTCCCCATAAAATGGATATTCTCATGTATCTAAATCATATAGTACATAAAATACTGACTTAACATATTTCAAAATTTAGACTTAGCTCTCGCAACCTGAAAATGTAGAGAGTTAGATGCACTACATCTAAACCATCAAGACAATATCGAGTAGAGAGTTAGATGCACTACATCTAAACCATCAAGACAATATCGAGTAGAGAGTGAGATGCACTACATCTAAACCATCAAGACAATATCGAGTAGAGAGTTAGATGCACTACATCTAAACCATCAAGACAATATCGAGTAGAGAGTTAGATGCGCTACATCTAAACCATCAAGACAATATCGAGAAGAGAGTTAGATGCACTACATCTAGACCATCAAGACAATATCGAGTAGAGAGTTAGATGCACTACATCTAAACCATCAAGACAATATCGAGTAGAGAGTTAGATGCACTACATCTAAACCATCAAGACAATATCGAGACCTTTGTAAGCAGATTGAAGAGAGTAACTTGTCTAGTTTTGAGTAAACTATGCATAGCAATAGATTAAACTGTTTAATACTTCAGAAATGAGGATGAAACAGTTTTAAACACACTGAATGAAATCTAAATTATTTAATTTTATAAGTACATTTGGTGTTTCTTTCAATAAGAGAATTCTAAATATTTTCAAATGATCAAATAGGCAAAGCTAGTTAGCTATTAACCATTCGTTCCAGATCTTGTATTTCATACCAGTACCCAGTAATAGTTTGTAAAATGGCAGTTTTTAAGATACAGTCGCAAGTCAAGTATCGTAAATTCGTTACAAAAATATTTCCCGCTTTACACCTGTACGGGCATATATATATATATATATATATATATATATATATATATATATATATATATATCTATATATATATATATATATATATAATGACACAAAAATTGATAACAGCGCAAATACAAAACAGTTTACCACGTTTCGTGCTAATCAAGCTCTTCGCCAGGGGAAGAATATAATTTACATCCACAAAGCGAACACTAAACACAAAAGCCAAGAGACATTCTTGACTCATACATGTTTAAATGACGGGGAAATAAACGAAGGATAAGCAATAGAAGACACAAGAAGACAAAATTAAAAAACGGTCTAAAACGGGTAAACTACATATCTATCAAAGTTGTGTAAAAAAAGTCAAAGTGTTTATCGGCCTGTCACGCAGAGAAACAAAGTGTTTTGACCTTATTCCAGGCTGGGAACAAAGGACTGACACCATATTTATATTTATTTATATATATATATTTATATATATATATATATATATATATTTATCTATTTATATATCTATATATATATATATATATATATAAATATATATATATATATATATATATTAATAGGAGATAGTCTTGTTAAGTTTCATTAAAAATCATATCTGTATGGTATGCCGCAATGAATATTTTATAAAAAAAATTTAAATCATATATGGCGTACATTGCGCAACAGGATATTCGGGAGATTTGTATATTTGTCAAATGTAAATAAAACCCAATCGATATATTTGTATCCATCTAGTAGTATCAAGAGCAACTATACCGAACATAAATTTACTTATTATTCCAGGGAGCTACAGTCTCTGCCCATTACATGTAGAATGTATACCCGGCTGTGTCAAACTTGACGAAAGAGGATGCAAGATGTGCGCATGCGGACCTCGTATGTAGTTAAAATATAAGCTTTTGTCAGAATTAAAAATCAGAAAATTCAGAAAAGGATTCAGCTATGAAAAATCAAAATTATGTTTGTTTCTTATTTGTTTTTCTTTTCTACCAGTTCTGTAAACTCAGTTTTGTACTTTAAAGTACTTTTATATTAAATGAAACAACTTTCTTAAAGATTTCTCTCTCTCTCTATCTCTCTCTCTCTCTCTCTCTCTCTCTCTCTCTCTCTCTCTCTCAGTGTAATTTGTTCTCTAATAATCAAATGTTTGGATAAATTAGCGTCTTGGTTATTGAATACTATTGTATCAAGAATATGTTGTTTGAAAACTGTGCTGGCTTATATACCATATCTACATATTCCTAATATGTTAAAGTCCTATTTTATTAATTAAAAATAAATTGAACTCTAAATCATGCCAATATAACAGCGGCGTTTATATTCATCGAAAATATTTGAACTTTTATAAATGCGAACCCATTTGAGCTAAGTTTAGCCACCAAGTGTCTGTTAAATTCATCTGTGTCTGATCTGCTAACATAACATATTAAACTGTGCTTAAGACTATGGTTGCAAAACATTGACTCTAACAGAAACTGTTTCCTGTCTTTGCAGAAATGTTTCACTTCGGTGCTGGATACTATGGCATGCCGGGTAAATATATTCAATTTCACTTTCAAGAGTTATAAAGCTCCATTTATACAATTGCTGATTCAACAATATTTTATTTCCTGAGTCGGTCTGTACATACAAATAATTGCAAGATCAGGAAGCAAGTAAACAACACTCGTAATAATTCTTTTCAGCTGTACGCGTTTTCATATGCAATTAAATTCTTTTAAATATATGCCTTCAGTAGTACAGTAATGTATGTTGCTGTCCAACAGATTAGTCTCTCGTAATGGCTTATCATTAAATATCATCTATGAAATAAGTAAAGAAAACTCTACAAGATTGAAAGGAGCGATTGTAGCAAACTTTAAATAAATAAATAAAACAAATAAATAAATAAATAAATAAATAAATAAATAAATAAATAAATAAATAAATAAATAAACAAAATCCACTGTAGAAATGTATCAATCATGGTGAGAGTCAGGTGGGTTTTTTTTCGCGGCTAAAGGAGAAAACATGAGTATAACATTAGAAATTGCCGTATGTCATTCCCTCTAGCAGTTTAGGTATACTATCGGGAGTTAGATACTTTTTGTATACCACGGCTTTAGTCCATCTCCGTGTTTACCTACTGGCACATAGTTGCATTATTTTGTCACATGTGTAAGTTAATCCCACTTCTCATCAATGCCAGGCGCAGGAGCACTAGGAGGATCAGGCTTTGTCCCAGGAACTCTTGGTGGCGGTGGTGCTTTTGGGGGTATGCAGGGCGGCCATCACGCGAGTAGTAGCAGTGGTAGCAGTGGTGGATACCACGCAGTTCAAGAGAAACCCCTGAAGGTAAGGGATTGACAGACGTACAGAAAGATGAACACACAGATAGATAAATATATAGAGAGACAGATATACAGATACATAGAGATATGGCTGTATCGATCGATAGACACCGCCAAGTTAAGAAGCGATTTTCTAAAATAAATAAAGGAGACTATATATATATATATATATATATATATATATATATATATATATATATATATATATATATATATATATATATATATATGTATGTATATATATCAGTTACGAATAATTTTCTTCTTTCTGGCTATATTTAATACCTGTGGACGTAAAACGTACCTGTTAGTTGTTGACACACGCTTTAAATTATGCGCAGACCGTACGTTTATACACGACGTACTTTCACAAAATCTTGATCAACTGTGTTCTATGTTTTAAACTAAAAAAATACTAAATATACACTGTATCTGAATTAATTAGCATGTTTGCAATAGTGCTTATCCAAAGTCTTCAGACGTGACTGTTAGCCAAATAGTGATACCTTAAATTCTCAATTTCATTTACTGGACGGATTCTTCTTCTTCTTCGTCTTCTTCTATTCATAATATTCTCGGGCTCACACAAAGGTCTTCTAACATATCATATCAATATTTGGGTACACCGACGCTGACAGAATATTTGTACATATGGCATCTTCATCTGTATCTTCTATTTTTGTTTCATCCTTTTAGGAATGTCACGGTACAATGCTATGTATGATGTCATGTAAAAGTGAAGCCAGTTTGAGCAGTCATGTTGGCAGCAATGGCTGTAGGTCTTGCACATGCAGTCACAGCCAGGGTAAGCATGAACTCACTCAACGGTCTTAATTTGCCATTACAACACAGTGGTTGAGCAGGGGAAAAAATGGAACATTCCAGAAGACCTTGCGCATCGAATACCATCCTACCTTATTAAAAGACAAAGAAAGTAATAAACATTTTAGTTTGTACCCTTTGTTATTGAAGCAGAGACAAAAAAGGTAGTGAATACTACAAATGTATAATATTTTCCATTTGTAGACGAACTGTTTACATCTATAGTCAAGATACACTTCTAATATTTTTCCAAATAGGTAGGTACCGGCATCTGTGTGACCCAGAACGGTTTTATGTTCTTTAAATTCATCTTTTATAGGATAATTGAATGGCATATATAAAAGGATATTAAACATTTTGACACATGACTGATTGGTTTTCAACATATAAATCATTCCGTCTAACTGAACTTGCTATTAAAGAAATTGGTACCTACCCACCAGATGTATCGTAGCTTTTGCCTGCGAGTAACGACGACGAGTAAAAGGTTCCCTAAATGCTTCAAAGCCTTCGATTCCGTACAAAAGAACATAAAAGCATGTTTGGATGGTTGTTAGAAGCAATTAGAAATAGGTAGCTTTCAGAATAAATTTGCAGCAAATATATTGGAACTAAACTTTATGTTGAACAACTTAATAGCAATTGTATTATAGGCAGAATTATATGAAAAATAAATATTTTTAAAAAATAATTCTTTCTGAGTCAAATTAAAATTGTTCATAAATTATATTTTTCATCTTTGGATGAGCATAATTTTGCAAACAATTATCACAATAATGTCGTGCTTTTTTACATTCTTGCACGCAAAGTAGCATTTGATCGTCCAATTCACGATATTATCAACATTATACCTTAAATGAAAACAAATATTATAAACTTTTCAAAGCAAATCAAACTCTTTGAAGTATTACGAGATTAATTTTTCGTTTTATATACGGAGCCCAAACTGCACTTTAGTTTTATATTTATGTATTATTAAACTTTTGTATCCTTGTTCAGCACCCGCTCCCCAACCAGTCCACACTGTCGAACAACCAAAACCTGTCACACACAACGAATGTACCGGAACCAAACTCTGCATGATGACTTGCAAAACCAGATACGTACTGGGAGAGAAAGGTCGCGACGGATGTCAAACCTGTGCATGTTTACCAGGTACTTTCTTGCAATATTGTCATTCTAACGCAAAATTATGCATCTACGACCATGGAAATTTATAAAATCTGTACATATTTGCAATTTGTATTCACAAAGGCATTGCTTAATTAAAATCGTGCATTTAATAAATCTTGTGACCCCAGGTATGAAAGTCTTCAAGCTAGTACGTAAGACACTAAAACCCTGAAGTGGCGGCAAATTTAATGTTTGGTTGTACGAATAATAAATGTTATTGATGGAGAGACCAAGGTTGCGTAGCCGATTGCCAGACTCCTGAAGTTTAAACACTTTCTAAACGAAACTACCTTAATCAAGTAGGCGACCTAATCATCGGACCATCACAGAGTTTTTTTATTATCACTCAGATGCTTTGGATATACATTCATCAGTATGTATTCAATCAGTGTGGTCATACAAGTTGACTTATTCATACGTTTATCTGTTTGTTTTCAGAACCCCAAGCACCGGCTGTAGTGCTCAAACCAGAACCCGAGAAACACGAGTGTCTGGCCGTCGCCCACTGTATGGCGTCATGTCACCATGGCTACTCTTTATCAGGTCAAGGTGACTGCCAGAAATGTACCTGCAATCCAGGTATTTGAAAGACAATTTACATTCGGTTATTATAGGCCGTTTCCAGTATGTTTTAAATACGTAATTTGATCATGTCAGCTATTGATAAAATATCCAAATTTCAGATGTCAGCTGTATACAGTTGTTGCTTTACTCGTGTTAGTCCAAGGCCAAGTAACAGTCAAACTGCGCAAGTATATTACTTTGCATGGCCTGAAGCAATCTATTTTTAAAACTGTCGTGCCTCCTTGGAGGTTTCTACATAGCTAAGAAATATACATTTAGAGAAAGTTTCATTTTCATTTAACTGTAACACCATTTGATTTTATGCAAAAAAGGATCATGCACAATTTTCCTAGGTCAACGAAGAGGCAAGATTTATATTTTTACCAGAAGTCAATGCTGGTATTTAAAGTTCTTAATATTTGTATTTCGATATCATTCGGAAACTGTCTGTCCTATTGAAATAAAACAGCTGTTTTCATCCTCTGTCGGGCTTTGAAATAAACATGGAGTGTTTTACTCCAATTTTAGAAGAAAAAAAATGAGAAAAGGCAAGCATTCTACTAGTGATAGTTTTTAATATGTCAACATAAAGTATGCGCAGATTTTGTCATGAACGTTCTCAAAATCTTCAAAATTAATGGCTTTTATAGGTCCCATAACAGTTTGTCGTATTAACTAATAAATGTAAGCGATAAACTGCCTCCACATAAAAATAAGGAACATTGATTTGATACAGGTGCAATCAAATTACATCTCGCAAGAAATAAAGAGCTTGGTGTTAGAAAAAGATATACAAATGATACCATAATTATACAGTCGACGTCACTTTGTAGCCTTGCTTTCATGTCAATTTTCTTTGGAGATCCTTCTTATTGTAGCTTTCTTTCATTTCCATCTACCTTCGGGAGAAAACTTCCCAAATATCTGAGATATAGAGTAGATTGTTTTTCATGCCGACATGACTTTCTCCTTCTCTCTCTTATTTCGTCGTCTTCCCGCTTTATTTTTCTTCCCCTTCTTTTCCACCCTATTCTTCAGCGTTTTCAATATCATATACAAGGTGTTGGTTTGTAATTCTAATAACTTCTTACTGCACAGAACCAACCGCAGCACCTGCACGACAACTGGAATGCACTGCCACACTACAATGTATGTTGTCATGTAAGCATGGCTACCAACTCGGATCCGCCGGCCACGATGGTTGTCCAGAGTGTGTATGTCTACAACGTGAGTAGGAACTTTCCAATACAAACTCAAATGAGATCTCATTTTATAACTTGTGTATATACAAACTAAAAAGTCACAAATTTTGAAATTAACCAAATTTCTTTTTCCAATAATCTCTTTATCGTAGAATGAAATTAGACATATTAAAAACGGGAAAGGTTTCATTTCACATATTCGTCGCCAAAAATACATGTAACATATTTTGTTTTTAATGTTCTTTTCACATTGCCCTCGTGGAATGAGAGTACTGCTTTAGTTGTTATGCTTAAATTGTTGAACTGGGTACCATATTAATTTCACACCGTGCTGAGCTTTCTCGTTTTTCAATACCCCCAGCAAAATAGCTTTATTGTCGTGTTATGTTTTCTTGACGTACAGCAGAAATCAGGCAAACGCTACAGTTATCGAGACTAAGAATGTTTAGAACTTACAAATCAAGATTATGGAGCGGTTAATAAATTTGTTTACTGGCTTCTTTTTAAAACACTGTTATTTACAGTAAAAGTTTTCATTTTAAATCATTTAGCTTTGAGTCAGAGAAAGTATCAAATATTGTTAGTGTATTCCTAATGTTAATGTTTTATCGATGCGGTGCAAGTATATGCCACTTATTAGCAAGGGATCGCCGTATCCGCTTTTATTTCATGCTATTGCTATTGCCTAATTTAACGCTCCGGAATAAAACCTAAATGAATCGATCACACACAATTGTTACCACTTCTGATATTGCCTATGGATAGGTTCTTATTCTTAAGCAACAATAATCCTTACTTTTTATAAATGCATATGGTAACAATGACACTCATATTTGTTTCATTTTTTCTCTTTAATATGTGACGTATTTTCTTCTCTTTTTTCAGCTCAGCCACAGAAAGTGGAAGTCATCCCAGTCAGGTTGGTAACATGTTCAAGTGCTTTAAAATGTAGCGCTGGATGTACCGTCGGCTACAAATGTGGTGAGGACGGCTGCCCGACGTGTGAATGTATACATCCTCAAGGTAAAAGATATATAATATCTAAATTCCTTTTGTTATCACAAGTAAAATTTAATTTTGCATAACATAAAAGCTCTTTGAGTACCAAGTCGCTATATGATATGTATGACGTACACTACCCGTGAGAACGGAGATCTTACAATCTTTTTTAAGACGTATATACTACATAAGATATCGTTGTAAGGATTGTTTTGCGATCACCAAATATGCTACTGATACATATAGAAGTAAAAACTACTTCAAAAGCATCAAATAATAATCAAATATTGTGTGACAATATCAACTAGTCGACTAAGACACCAAATGATATTCTATGACATTGATCGCACGTTCCTTGCTCTAAAACCAATTTGATTATACTTGTTTCGTGATTATATAACAAAATATCATGAAACTGAATTCACACTTAAGAGGATAGTAAACATGTACAGTTGTATAACTTACAAGACATTATTGAAAATAAGTGGTACGGGTAGTTTATCATATCCAGATTGTCTTTGCGGAGGGAATTCATTGTCCGCACGGAGGATTGTAACCGTATGTTTTAGTTTTGTCAAAGCACAAGAATTATGTGCAATATACATTTATTCACTTTCTCATGATTTACATTTTATTTAGTGGTTGGTATCTTACAAGTTACCGAGGTGCACACATCCATGCAAGTTTCCTGTTCAGCAGCGTTCTCCTGTCCTGACAAATGCACACTTGGTTACAAATGTGGTGACGATGGTTGCCCAACATGCGAGTGTCTTATAGCTGTCCACACAGGTTGGTTTTCTTTCTCGTACACATGCACACACACATATATACACACAACAACGCGTCAAAACAAAAAACAAAAGAAAAGATAATTAGATATAAAATATTTTCCAGTGAGAATTAATGTTTGACGTTTGAGGTAAAACTGCCATTTAAGAATGTTTTATAGTAATCTAATTTAATAAACAGATTATTAATACATACATTTAACATGAATGAAATAAGCGGAAAGCTGACAATCATAAGAATGAAGTAAGATTAATCTCATTAGAATGTCAAGATGGTTGCGAGACAACTAATCCTAATGGCGGGAGCGGTGCAATGACTGGAGGAGGTGGAGTAGGAGCAGGGATCGGAGGAATTCAAAGCGGATCGGGATCTGGAACCGCTAGTAGTCCATTTAATGGAGGACATAATGGTGGGGGACCAAGTATGGGAACCGGATCTGGCGGAGCTGGAACTAGTACAGGCACTGGTCCTTTCAACACGAACGGAGGTGGTCCATTCAATGCAGGCCATGGTGGAGGAGGATCATCCATGGGAACAGGGTCTGGAAACGGAGCTGGAACGGGCACTGGACCTTTCAATCCAAATGGAGGAGGAGCACTTAATGGAGGTCAAGGAATTGGGAGTGGAACAAGTACCGGAAATACAATGTTGGGGCATAGTAATGGGAATGAAATGAATGGCGGATTAGCAAGTTCACAAGGAGGCCAAATGATTGGTCTTCCTTTCTCTTCTGCGGCGGGGGGAGCTGGCGGGAAGGGCCCATTTGGAGGGGAAGCTGGAAATGGACATAGCGCTAATGGGATGGGATTGCCGGGCTCAGGCACTGCAAGTCAGTCATTTGGTCCAACAGTTGATACATGCGGTCCATTTGGGTGTATCAATCCTGAAAATAACACATCCGTAGGAGGTAAAAATAATGTTGACACAAATGGGGTAACAAATAATTACGGCAGTGGAACACTTGCTGGAAATGGACCATTTTCTGGAGTCTCAGCTACTGGTACTGGTGGTCTGGGAGGGCATCAAACAGCTGGAACAGTTAGCATGGGCGGAGCTGGGACAGACGCCAATGGCGTCACGGGCGGTGGAAATGTTGGTCAGAATTTGCGCCCATTTGATGGGGCATCTGCTACGGTAATTGGAGGCATAGGTGGAGATGGCACCCAAACCGGCGTGGGAACGGGACCTTTTGGAACTGGTGTAACGGCCACAGGCACTGGAGGAATGGGTGGAGCAGGCGGATCAGGCACTGACACAACTGGCGAATCATCAGGGCCATTTGGAACGGGGGCATTTGCCGGTTTATCTGCTACAGGTATCGGGGAACTTGGCGGCGCAGGTACGGAAACTGGAGGCAAAGGAGGAGATGGCACACAAACCGGTGTGGGAACGGGACCGTTTGGAACTGGTGCAGCAGCCACAGGCATTGGAGGAATGGGTGGAGCCGGCGGATCAGGCTTGAGTAGCACCGACACAACTGGCGAATCATCGGGGCCGTTTGGGAGTGGGGCATTTGCCGGTTTATCTGCTACAGGTATCGGGGAACTAGGCGGCTCTGGTGGAATGAGTGTAACGGGAACAGACACAGCTGGACAAAGTTCTGGACCCTTTGGGACAGGCAATTTAGCTGGAAATTCCGCTACGGGAATCGGAGGTATGGGTGGTGGAGCACCAGGCAATAATGAAGCTAGCGGATCAGGTATGTCCCATGTTGGTGGGGCACAGGGACCATTTGCCACTGGTGCTATAACAGGCGGTTCTGCTGGATTCGGAGGAAACAGTGGCAGTGGCACAGATTCTCTACCAATGAGTCCATTCGCATCAGCAGCTGCTGGTTCAGGCGGAAAAGGTGGTGGTAATGGAATGATGGGTGGGGGAAATCCTACGATGGGAGGAGGGAATGCGATGATGGGTGCTCAGGCGCTTGGTGGCGGCGGAGGGTTGCCTTCGGGGGGAGCTGCATCTGGGTTTGGTTCATATGGATTGTCAGGGAATGGCCCAATGTCAGGTCATTCTACTGGCGGTTCAAGCGGTTCCACTAGTAGTGGCGCTGGAGGACTAGCTGGACAGGCAATGATGGAAAAGCTGAAACAATGCCCTGAGGCAATGCACTGTGTAACTATGTGCCAATCCGGCTATAATCTGAGAGGTACAGATCAGAATGGTTGCCCCATTTGCTCTTGTAGTGGACGTACGGGGGAAGTGATGCAGGGACTTCCACATCAACAAAGTGTCGGATCCACGGCAGCTCATGGTGGCAACACAATGGCGGCTACAAGAATCGGTGAGAATAAATATTTTACTTCTCAAAAAGACTTGTAATTGTTTGTAATGTTAATGTCATCGTGTATTTACTTATATTGAAAGCAACCAATATTCATGGCAAATCGGTTATATTCTAGTTTATCTTATATAATAACATCTATATTATTTGTTGTCATATTTCGTAGATAGATTCTGCATATAATTAGCTTCGATTCATGACTCAAGTCGAAGTTTGCCTAATCCAGTCAGCCATTCCATGTTATTAGGATTCTATAATAATTGACTTAACTATTTTACTATGAATTGTACCCGCGTACGTTCCCTTTAATGCTATTATCCTTCCCGATTAAAGTATCGAATATTTGAAAATATATATCAAATTGTGAAAACTGATTTCTAGTTAAGCCTCAATATATAATCTTACTTACTGTACATATAAAATATAAGTCACATTTATGCACGCTTATTATTGCAAGAAAGTCCTATACAGAAAACTTTTTAAGGTACATTATTTGTCAAAAGTTTATTGCACTATATACTTTCAGCTGCAATCCCAACAAACTGTCCTGAATTATTTTCCTGTCCAAGATCTTGCTTGTCCGGATTTAAATGTGGCAAAGACGGCTGTCCAACTTGCGAATGTGTTGGACATGTGTCAGGTACTTCGTTATAAATACATTAAACATTGCCGATCTTCTCTATTAGATAGACAGGAAAAATAGCTACTCGCATGATGTAACAACTACTCCGTTATTTCTTAAGCACTGATACACTTTTTCTTGACTTTATGGTTCTATCGTAGACATGACGCTCAATCAATAATAGCCAGTCTTCTCAATGTCTCTTATCATATCAAACTGTAATATAGATTATCATATGTAACTTTTTTGTCACAACCTCATCAGCATATATATCCATATATCGTCTTTAAATACAAAACTGAATTTCTTACCAAAAAGAACAGAAAATAAGAGTTCAAGCCAAAACATTGCACACCGCTGGAAAATTATGACAACCTGGAAGATAAACCATTCCATTAACTGACGATCTTCACAGTGTGTTACTTGGGCAATGTACCATGTATGCAAAATGTATACTTGAACAAAATGTAAACTTTAAAGCCATCCATAGAAGATGTTATGTTTTGTCCATTAGTGTCTTACAGTATGAGGACTTAGTATTTCATCTTCTCTTACAGGACAAACTTTCTCTAATGCGCCATTGGACTGCACGGGAGCCTTTTCATGCAAATCGACCTGTACAAGTGGTTACAAGTGTGGTAGCGATGGTTGTCCGACCTGCAACTGCCACCCTGAGGGTGCGTGTTCAGATTGAATCACCCTCCTCTCTGCATCGCCAGCGGATCAAGGCTTTCAGAAGGATGTACAAATTCTGAAATGCCTAATGTCCCTCCCTCGCAACATCCAGGCTTCCTCCTCCACCTCCCCATTGTATATGTGTACTCCCACAGTTTGTGCAACCTTGAAACTTTACATTTTATTTGTGTTAATCAAGCAATATATAGTTAGTAGATAAGACAGCAAGAAAACTAAAACTAACTTATCTAGCACGCGTCCTAATGAAGTATCAGAGCTAAACGTTCATAGACAACCTGTGTACTAATTTAAAGATTATATTAATTTCTGCATCTGAATACAGCCTATGAACTTTCCTTGTAAAATGTTTTAAATCTGTTCTGAAGCTGGTTAACAATCCCCACCCAACCTATTTTAAAACAAAATTTCTTGTACACACGTAAAATGCAGAAGTTAAGTATAAAATCTCTCTATTGTGTTTTAGGAACATATCCCGATAATAACTGAAAAATTATGAACATAAAGTTGCGACATAATCTTGTCTGATAATGATATTTCTGTACACATTAGCCAGTCTTTGTTACTTAAGACAAACACTATACAGATTCCTATACCATGATACAACTATCTGTAAGCTTCTCTTGCATTTTGTTACAGAGGTTAAACCTGTGGTGAAGCCCCAAGCACCGATAACTCTTGTACAAAAATGTCCAGCGACAATCAATTGTATGTCCACCTGTCACAGCGGTTATACTCTTGGTAGTGACGGAGCCGACGGCTGTCCTATATGCGCGTGCATTGAAACTGAACGTAAGTAGGTCAAAATCAAAGCATGGGCACTTAACCAGTTACACTCTTGTTTATGTTGTTTTTTACTGAGAAATATTGTAACCAGGGATAAGCAAAATTCTGTTAGAAGGATACATGTTTCTGTAATGGAATAGATAGAACAGAACAACATACAGATGTATCTCGAAATTTACTTGACCCGTAAAAAGGTTCGATACAAAAAAGAGAATTGTACAAATTTTAGATGTTTAGGTTACCAGTTCTAAACCCTTTCTATGCAAACTAATTCGTTCATTCTAACAAGACAATAATGCAGATTTAGCATGTTTGGAAAAGCATAATAAATGATCCATACATTTAAAATTGAAGTTCTGCGTCGACCTACGTCACATTTATAATGATCTTTTATGACAGCATGCCACGAAGGATGTGAATCCAGTTCGACAGCGATTGCGGTACACACGTGCAGCGGTACCACAAACTGCATGGCAAAGTGCACGAACGGTTACACAATGGGTACAGCTGGACATGACGGTTGTCCTACATGTCAATGTAAAGATGAATGCCATGAATGTGACAAAACAGAGCCCATCATAATTCCAGTGGTTCAGACAAGTGGGTGTGCAACGGACACCTGTGAACACAAATGCGACGGAGATTGCAAAGAGCCCGTCGTAATTCC
Organism: Margaritifera margaritifera; assembly: GCA_029931535.1. Taxonomy (NCBI): domain Eukaryota; kingdom Metazoa; phylum Mollusca; class Bivalvia; order Unionida; family Margaritiferidae; genus Margaritifera; species Margaritifera margaritifera. The sequence goes on from JAQPZY010001191.1 coordinate 697,450, forward strand.
AGTGGTTCAGACAAGTGGATGTGAAACGGACACATGTGAACACAAATGCGACGGAGATTGTAACCATTCAGGTGGGGTGTTACAATAGTTTCTTATCCGCATGTACTGTACAATATGTGCGGTCATCACTATCTCTCATCCACTGTACAATACTATCTCAAATAAACCTTGAGGGGGACTTTTACTCTTTCATATGCTAAGGAGGTACAGAAATAGAAACGAAACAGTGATTTGAGAATTGAAAACAGAAAACCCTTTTTTAACATATATACATTTCTAAACATTTAAAAATTGCTATCTTACCCGTTTATCACCTTTCGTTGAATTACTGTAAACAAAGTCCTATCTAACAGAGAATTCATGGGAGTTGTCAGGCATGAATATATTAGAACTCAACCACAATATGAATATTTCCAGAAAATCAGATTAACATATATTGACCTTCTATTTATTAAGACTCAGTCATTACTATGCAAAGAAGGATGGCCTTTTTTTAGGTTCACTTCTAACTAATTAACTTGACTTCTTTATATATCTAGAAACCGAAGAAAAACAATTAAAACAATAATGATTAATCAAATACAACCTAAAAGAACATAACATTACGCAAACTTTCTTTCGTATAATTATGTGTTACTAGATTTGTTACAACTTTTAATTAATTGAAAACAAATGAACGAACACACTATGTGGTTTATATTCAGTCTTAAAACTCGTAAGATCTCACTTATCCTAAAGACGATCGTGTACAAGAGAAACACAAAACAAACCAATTCAAAGAAACAAACAAACGATGTTTCATGTTGAAAATGTGTCAACGAGAATAACTGAAAGCCAATCACCACTCATTAAAAGCTGATATTTGACTGACCCTTGACTTTTGATTGCCAGAAATATTTCTAACTTATTACTGTTTTATCTTAAACCTTGGAACAAATGATTATGGTGCGTATATCACAGGTGGAGAGGTGGTCCTTGTGTCCAGTGGCGGAAGTGCGGGTGGCAGTAGCGGAGGATCAGGAGGTGGAGCTGTCGGTAGCGCTATGGGCGGAGGTATGGCAGGTGGCGGAAGCGGGGGAGCAGCTATGTCCGGTGGCGGAAGCGCGGGAGGAACTGCTGGAGGTGGAGGTAACCGGGATATAATTTTATGGTATATAATGCGTTAATCAATAGCTAGGCTGTGTAATGTCCTTGTCTTATTTAAGGCCTTCATCAGAGATACATATTTTTGTATAATTTATTATTACCGGAACCAGTAACAATATCAAAGAAAGACTCACTCTGCAGTTAATAGCAACATTATCTTCTGATTCCAAAATGTCGCTTTTCTCTGCATAAAAGGTGCTCGCAAATAAAATAAAATAATTCGGCTCGTTTCAATAGTTACATTTGAAATGGACACTAATGTTGGATTCTCTCTTCTCAGATCACTGTGAGCCACTACCACCCAACTGTCATCCTTGGTGCATAAAGTACGATGTGGCACATTGCAGAAAGTGCGAATGTCAAGGTATATTTATATATAGACTAAAACTTCATACTTATGTATTAATTCCAAAAGTTGTAGTTTACATATTTTGTTTTACAAATCTGTGGTTGCTTTCTAGCATTCTTGTTTACAAATGGCATCATAAAGTCTGCCTTCTATCATGCAAAAATAGGAATCATTTTGTATTATTATGAACATATGATAGATAAATATACTATTCTATATGCACGTACATGCGTGTTCTGATGAAAACTTTCATCACAATACTCGAAATAAAATATAAACCCTCCAAAATATTGTGCGAAACAAGAATGATTAATAATGAAGAATTTTACCTAAATTTCCTATATACACTTTAACAGTTCATGCTATTATTGTTCATCTAAAGTTTAAAAAAACGAGTCTTCTGCGGCAAATGATTACAAAAGCAATTATGTTTTCTCTCATACTGCAACGTTTCAAACAGCTACTAATTCTTTCACTCTTTTTTCAGGCATGTAAACAGGTCCATTATTTTAAACCGGAGATCATCTGTTGGTATACCTTGTCCATCTAGTATTTCTGAATAAATAATTATTTTGATAATTGTTTCTTGTACTCTTCATCATTGTTTTCCCGTACCATCCAACTCGACTATATTGTGGGATAACCTTTATGTCAATATGCCTCGTGCCTTCGACCACGCAAGTCCTTGAGAACCGTCTTTTATCTCCATTTTCTTCTTCTTCCTGTTGGGTTTATTCTTTTAAGGTCAATTACATTATTTACTATTCCTGATCATGAGTCCATAATCTGTTCAGCCGTGGATTCAACTAAACGCTTATCCGACGTAATTATTTTTATATTATCTTGCTTTGGGAAGCAGACTTATATTGGATTCACTTCATCAGTACGTCCGTGAGTGCGTGCCTCCCTCCATAAATGAAATGTTCAACTCATGTGCTGCAAAGTGTGTTATCTGTTAAAACTATTTAAAGATCATTCAGTCTTCAGAAGCATGACTTTTACTTTAAAAGATGTTTATGCAGTTCTCAAATACTTCAGTAAATTTTAATTTTAATTTTCAATTTGTATTCTTCATTTGGGATCAGGTGTTAAGCCATAAAGATTTTCAATATACATAAGGCTCTGTAGTCAGAACTTTCCATTGTGTTAAACAAATTTAAAGAATGAAATTGTCGCCTATCAATTAAATCGGTGTTTATTAATTTAATGAAAGATCCAACACATAGGTCCTATGACCACACAAATGATATACAAATACTCAATTTATTTCCACATATTTAGTCCGTAATGACAACATTGTATTATCTTTCTGGAATAAATACTTGTTAGTCACCATTTTCACATTTTTGTGACAAAATGTACACTACTACTACTACTACTAGTGTACATCTGTAGTATGTTGCTGATATTGATAACGGCGACGACAGTAATGGTGACAATACTATGATGCTTATTTTCTCTTTAAGACAATACAAAAAAATAGGAAAAAGAACGATAACTATACATCATTGGTAAAGAGGCGTTAAATATATTTTTCAATCGTACAAGTGATATTGAAATCAATTTCTTACTCTCTAACATATGTTTAGTCTGAACAATTGCCAAATAGATAGAAAATTTTCAGTCAAAATGTTTTATAAAAGAGAACTGGGAGGTGATTTGTGTTTCCTTTAAGATTAATTTTCATATATAATTCACACACGTGCAGAAAAACGAGTCGCTTTGAACTTTCATTGGAATATTCATCGCTAAATGAGCATTACGGTGCATGCATCATGCGTGAATATCACTAACAAATTATCTCGCCAACACAAACCCTATTTATTGTGTGGACTAATAGAATCCTTCAGTGCATACCGACCCAAGGGTCAGAATTTTGCGTCGTGTCTGACACAAAATTTTTATCCTGAGGGTGGAATGTTCCTATATTATTACCACGATAAATGAACTCTTTGGTGAAGAGAAGCATGCAGCATGTAAATACTAATCATTTTCAAAATTGATTACATATGACTACGTTTTAACTTAAATCATACTATCATAAGAATTGTAGCCATCTCCATATTACATCATAGTCTAAATATATATAGTACAAAAATAACACCGCTATCCATTATATTTTTGCCCTTGACTTATTGGAAGCACTAGATATGCAGAAATAATCATAAACTGGTAAATTCAACGAATTTATTAGAAGGTGTTACATCACTGAAAATGGGGAAGAATATGAGCATAAACTGACAGCAGATGAAACAGATAAAACTATTTTGTTTGGTGCGTTGTCAATCTCAGACCTGTTGTTGCTTGCTGGTATCGCCTAGATCATCAACAAAGTGTATACATTACCAAAACATTACAGAATATAGTGCAGTCACAAAAGACAGTGAAGACACACAGCAAGAAATAAAAACGTCCGACACTTTACAAATCAAACCTACTGTGAAACCTAGCCACATCTGTTACATTTCCGAGATGGTGCAGGCTTTGCATGCGTAGTTTGCACAAGCACAGATAGCCTCGTGCTTGCTCAGTGGCTTTTTGTTTCTGTATCCCATGTTGCAATAGTCGCATCTTTTAATGTCTTGCAGATAGTCTGTGATGTACTGCAACGCATGTTGCATTCTTTCTATATATAAACTGATTTATTTCACGGTCTTTATTGCGTATGAAGTTGCAATGACACCTGCTGAAACAATTGCAGTTTTGTCCACATTTGTGTCTATGATGTAGATTGCTTTGTGTAACCTATTCAGTAAAGTCATTCTGCCATGTACTATGCTAATTAGAGTGTATACAAATCATACGAAAATAATTAATTCAGGTAAAGGTAGTGATTAACTTGATACAGCTTTAAGTGTGTCACATAGTATGCTGCTAAACAATTGTTGGATTTCAATATTTAACCACAATACCAACCAAATTTTGACGACACGATGAAGATACTTATACATGTAGTGTTTGCAGAAGTAACAACGGATTATCTAATCAGTAGTGGTTTGTTACCTGATAACAGTTTTGCCATCCTAAAATGTGTGAACACGATATATTTGAGCTTTGGTAAAAACAAAATAAATTCAAAAGAATACCTGCACTCTCTTGTTTGTCAATCCCTGGGGCAGCCATTTGTTCTGCGTGCTAGTCAGTCACAGGGGAAGGATTCATCGTCCTTTCTTAAGGTGAATTGGGAAGGCTGTTGCAACCCAATTCACTGTCATACTTTAACTAATGAATCGACTAGACAATACATATATGGTCAGATGCTAAGATATTTAAGGATTCAATAGCCTTATATACTGTTCTTGTCACACTTAATTACAACACACACACACGCACACACACACACATACATATATAATATATATATATATATATATATATATATATATATATATATATATATATATATATATACATATATACGTTTGTTGCTGAATATCTTTTAAAGCATGGAAGCCCTTTCTGAGATTCTCTCAAAAGACGTAGAAGCATATCACAACGCGAAATTGCAAAATTTATGCTAGCATAAATGTGAAATAATGGCAAGCTTTAATCAGCCTTATATACCTTTATGATGGCAAGTTTTAATCAGTTTTATATACCTTTATGATGGCAAGTTTTAATCAGCCTTATATACCTTTATGATGGCAAGCTTTAATCAGATTTCTATACCTTTATGATGGCAAGCTTTAATCAGCCTTATATACCTTTATGATGGCAGGTTTTAATCAGCCTTATATACCTTTATGATGGCAAGCTTTAATCAGCCTTATATACCTTTATGATGGCAAGTTTTAATCAGCCTTATATACCTTTATGATGGCAAGTTTTAATCAGCCTTATATACCTTTATGATGGCAGGTTTTAATCAGCCTTATATACCTTTATGATGGCAAGTTTTAATCAGTTTTATATACCTTTATGATGGCAAGTTTTAATCAGCCTTCTATACCTTTATGATGGCAATTTTTAATCAGTTTTATATACCTTTATGATGGCAATTTTTAATCAGCCTTATATACCTTTATGATGGCAATTTTTAATCAGCCTTATATACCTTTATGATGGCAAGTTTTAATCAGCCTTATATACCTTTATGATGGCAAGTTTTAATCAGCCTTCTATACCTTTATGATGGCAAGTTTTAATCAGCCTTATATACCTTTATGATGGCAAGTTTTAATCAGTTTTATATACCTTTATGATGGAAAGTTTTAATCAGCCTTATATACATTTATGCTTGGCATTTTTTTCATAAAGTAAGAGCTTTATGCTACCATAAAGATGGGTATAAAGGCGAATAATGGATCTTCTTCATCTTTATATCACCATTATGCTACAGAATAAAGGTACATAACTCAAAAGCTATTTCCAGATTTATCTCACTTTTATGCTTTAAACCAAGGAATAAAGTTACACCTATAATAGCTATAAAGGTCAGTTTTATGGTGCTCATAAGTCTGAATACTAATGATCAACTTTATCTTGATTTGCACCGGCTTTATGCATTTTATTTTTCCAAAGAGGAAAATGTATTAGAATATTTGGTGTAAAGGTCAACTGGTTGCTTTCAAATAGGAACACATGAGTTTAGAAATTTTGTCTTTCATGTTATCATAGTCTAAATTAGGTATCTTAAAAAGCTTGACACTGAGAAAAGGAATTGAAAGTACTGCAGGACTTGAGATATTTATGAAAACAAATTAGATACATAACTGCCAATTATTATTTTCCTTTACCACACTACAGTCTTTTAACTTTTGAAAGACAGGTCACTAAATGACAGTACATAACTATTGTACTTGACCTTTGCACCTGTTCAAGGTAATGTTTATTATAATTCTGACAATGAGTGTCACTTATATTGTCTAAATTACATGCATATTTATCAAATTTCCGCATGCATCATGCATGTTCAGGTTTTAAACGTACACACACACACACACACGCGCGCGAGTGCGCGCGCTTACCATGAAAACAAAAACATGTATGCAGAATCTGCTGTTTTCCAACTGATGGGGCTGGGTAATGTATTCTCAACAAATATTTTATTTCATATGAAATTATATGAAAATCAAGAGAAGAACAATTAGGCATATGAATGTTTATTCCATGTTTAGTATAATGTGACGCAAAAAGCTCAATCATACAAGATACGTTCTTTAAAACATGGAACTTTCTAAATAAGAGAATACCTAATATTTATTTCCCAATTACATCACTGAGCTGCAGTAAGTGTATTTACACTATGAATTACCAAATGAATAATACAGTCCTGTACATGAGTCAATTATATTATCAAATACTGTCAGAAAATATGACAATAGCTACTAAAAATGATTTAAATTTGAAATCAAGGTTTAAAGTCTGTAAATTAAAACAGTAATTATATACAGTGAATAAATTGAATTTCTGTGAAAAATAGCATTTTCAAAGGTATTCCAGTTCTTGAATTGAAAAAGTATCTTATTTCCACAGGTTCGCTGATCAATGGACCTCTAAATTTGTGGTTTGTAGCCACGATGAAATCTACAAGAGTGTAATGAACAGCACATTATACGCCTGCTCCATGATTAATAATCCTCTATGTAGATAAATTAATTTTTTAGGAACTTCTTCTTTCAATTACAGTAAACCTGACGTTTGAACTTTTGACTCCAAAATACACGGGCTTGTTTTTTTTTTTTACCATAAGTGCAAGCCATCCACATAGTTTGCTCCGGGTATGTGATGTTGAACTAATGCTAATATGCAGAAACCATTGTTTTTCTTTCAGTCAATGACCTTGACCTTTTGACCCCAAAATCTAATGGGATATGCCTCACCCCAAGTGCAAGTCATCCACAAAGTTTGGTAATTATAGTTGGTGCACAACTCAGGTTATTGTGCAGAAACGAAATTGGTAACGGATGGATTGACATCATATCATAAAATGGCCAGCATATAAAAATTGGTACTGAAATTGTTTTTAAATTCACTACATTTTTGGGCAAGAAACACAGCAAAGCACTATAACAAGCAATTGAGTCATTTGCAAATACAAAGTTAATTTGAACAAATCATTCATGGTATATGACAAAAAGGTAAGTTTGAGGCTTGCAATTGAAAAAATCACTAAAAATTTTAATACATAATTCCTATTCTAAAGGAATATAATTTTAAAATGAACACGTTCTTTTAGTTCTTCTTTCATTGTGTATTTGTTTAGAATGTGGTCTTGTGTTTTTGCGTTTTTCTGCAGGAGTTTAGAAAGTGGTATTTTTTAACACAGTAATAAATAAAGTGGTCTGGCTTTTTTCCCCCAATTTTTATGCAGAAGTTCAAAACGTGGTCTGATGTTTTTCTTAATGACGTAGTTAAGAAAGTGGTATGGCGCAGTTTTTGTTTGTTTTTATGAAGTGGAAAAAGTGACTTGGTGATTTTTGTATGCTGTAATTGTGAAAGTAGTCTTGTTTTTTTTTATGCACTAGTTGAAAAGGTGGCCTCATCTATTTGTATATTTGTGTGGTTTTCCAGTAGTTGAGAACGTAGTCTGGTGTTTTATGTGTTGCATACAGTTGTTTTTATAAGTTTTTAATCTGTTTTATATTACTTGTTTTAATCTGAAAAATTAAAAGATTTTTGTTAACGATAAAGTTATTAAATTGGTGCATTTGGGATATGTGGCTGCATGTGATATACTGACATTAACGTGTGAAGTAAAGATCATAACGCTGTGTCAAATTTTCATTTTTGACAATTGCAGTAAAAGAAAGGTATTTTTCACCGATGGCTTGAACATGAATAATTGGAAGTTATATTTAACAGCAACTCATTTTAATTCAGTCTACAAACCGAGTCCTCTTGCAAATGGCAAAACACACTTGCATTGATTTCTTCTTGGATGAACATCATTAACTTATAATTCACGTTGCTTTAGTTGTAGGGCCTATATAAATGCGATATGAGACGATGCTGTCACTAACAGAAACCGGTTTGTTGTCAATTGATACAAAATCAAGAAATCTGACTCTAAACCTGAAGGAATCAGAGTAACAATATCCAAATTAGATCAAAATACATTAATTAATCTCGAAATTTTGACTGTAACCAATTACAACATTTCCAGAAATTGCGAGAAAATCTCAACAGTTCTACTTTAAATCTCGAAATATAGAGAGCAATTTTGGATTTGTGTACTTTCGGTATCAAAATTAAATGATAAAATCTTAAAATATTCACTTTAAATTTAAAACATTTGATAAGAATTGTTGTGTGGTTCTTATCCATACACGTGAAATAACGGAGGATGTTACCAAAGCTATGAAAAAAGATAATATAATATAATCAGATGTTAACGTCGACTACATTTCTTACATTCTAGAACAAAACAATAAGATAGAGGAATATACAGCCTGAATAAGATAAAATGTAATTGCATAAACAGTACAAATGTTACTTCGATTGTTGAGGTATTTCAGTTATTTGCCATTTTTACACAGGTCTCTTAAATATGATGACCAAACAAAAACTAACCTTTCCCTGGACAAAATTGTATCCACGTATGATTTCAACACATATATTAATCCCTTTAACATACCAAACCGTCATCAATGTAACTACAACTAATTCATATGGGAGGAAATTCTTCATAACATGGAGGCCTAGAAGGGTATGAATTCTAATACTTTATTTTATTACAGCGAGCTAATTCGTATCTAACACTTAAATGATGTTTGTGATGGAACCCCATATACATGTGGTGTCACAAATTGATATACATCTATTGTGTATGATATACACTCCAATAGAAGTTTATTTGCAGATGATGCAAGTCTCTTTCTAATCATAGATAATTCCGTCGTAACCGCTCATAACCTAAACTCTGACTTGGAAAAAATTCTCAGTGAGCATATAATTGACTTGTATCTTTTAACCCTTCTAAAACTGAATCCCTCACAATTTCTAGGAAAACTAATAAACCCTTCCATCCACCACTATATATGCTCAACCACAGAATTAAAGAAGTGGACGCGCTCAAACGTCTTGGAGTTTTCCTGTCAAATGACTGCTCATGGCACAAACAAATAGACTATATAAAGTAAAAGGCGTGGTCAAGAATTAATTTAATGCGTATACTTCAATTCCAACTTGACAGGAAATCTTTAGAAATTATAAATTACGTCTTTTATACGACCCATTCTGGAAAATGGTAATGTGGTTTTGAACAACTGCACATTACTCGAGAAAAGAGAACTCGAAAAAATACAAAACGAGGCAGCCATATTTGTGACTGGTGCAACAAAATTAGTATCTATTTAGCGATACACAAAGAAATAGGATGGGAAAGTCTTGAATCCAGACAACAAAAACACAAACTTACACTCATGTATAAAATGACAACTGGTTCAAGCCCTCCCTATCTCACATCTCTGATTCCACCAGCTGTAATGATATTATTCGCTATGACTTACGTAATATAAATAATTTCCAGTTAGTACAAGCTGGAACAAGTCTTTATTACAACTGGTTTCTTCCTTCGGCCATTCGAGAATGGAATACATTATCTATTGAGACTTGTCAAATTGACGCCATTAACAACTTAAAGTACATTAAATACTCGCGACACTTTTGTTCCCAGACACTCTTATCGGGATAGAAGGAAATTTCAAATTATTAATGCCCGACTTAGAACAAATTGCAGTTCACTTAATCAACATTTATTTACAAAGAATATAATCGGATCACCTCTTTGTAGGTGTTTTTCAATAGAAAGTACACAACACTTCCTTTTTATTCTTGCGTTTATTACCAAGAACAACGCATCGAACTGTTTCAATCCCTCACACCATATGGTAATCTAACTTTAAATACCTTCTTGTATGTTCATAAATGTATTGAAAAGAAAAAAAAGATTTACTTAAGCACACGTTACTAGCATGCTTGCACGAGTTATGAACAACTGCAAATAGCAATCTCCCCTATTTTTCCAAACCATCGCCTCCGCAACGACTCGCTACAGAAGGAAGCACTGTCACTTTTAATTTAGCTTTTTTGTTTCTTTTTATTTATTTATTTTGTCTCTCGCGTTTCTTGTCTCCCTATTGTCTCAACTTTCTACACAACGTTTGACACATTTTAATTAACAATTTCTCCTCTTAACTTCTTTCTTTTCCTTATACTCGTCTTTCACCAACTCCCTTGTTGTTCTTCTTCCTGCTTTATATACCTTGGCTAAATGTTAATGCCCAACCAAGAGACTCTTCATTTTGACTATTAGATACTTTTGTTTTTTGTCATTAAACTTAATATCGTCCGCCATATATTCATATATATTTACAATTTTTGTATCGTAAAAGGAGAAGAAAACTATAAGCCATTGGTATTCGTTCTAATCCTTTACCTTCTATATTGTACCTCTTGTAACCGCCAACTACAAATTTATGAAATAAAATATGTTTAAACTAAACTAAATGTTTCAAATAAACGTTTCGCACTAAATTTTATAGAAACGGAACATAGGAACTGCTTTGACTTTTATGCAATTTTTTTGCTAAGATTCCTGAACAACAATACATGTACTATTTTTAATTTTTTTTTTAAAGATATTACATTTTAAAATTGCGACGGAAGCTGGCAATACTTTCTTAATTCAGTAACTAGATTTACTTAAATATGTATACCAGGGCGTTAATACTTTGTTTCTTGAAGACGATTGTACCATGCTTGAAGATGCAAAGAATAAAGTAACTAAACTACCTAAATTGCCTTTTAGCGGTCGATAATACTAAATACTGGTATCTGTGAGTGATATGCAGATACAAAATGTGATAGTGAAACATTTCAGAGAGAATACAAGGTTACTCGCTGTCTTTTGTTTGATGGACAAAAAAGGGATTAGACAGCGTGTTTGAAGAAAACCATGATGTGGCTGATTCAGTGAAAGATGAGACGATATATAGTCTCTGACATAGCAAAAAAAAAAACAAACACACGGTGTATTCGTCTCGAATTTCCGGTTGACTACAAGGTGGTAGTGTAACCATATGGAAGTGTGTTTATGTTATCCTCTAGATATGTCTTCTTGTTGTATAAAAGCAACGCTACCGTATTTTCCGTAATGCCCTATATCTCATTATTGTACTATCCTATCAGATTCAATTCCTGGTAATTTACAGTTTTGTGGAAAAGAAAAATTCGGAACATTCCAAATTTTGAATTAATTTTGATCAGGCATTTCTTGATACCACTGCATACCTTTCTTTCTCCTTGTGATCGGTTATAAAGGAATAAAACTGGTTACTCAATCCGCAAATACTCGTATAGGCACATTACATAACTCATCTTTGAAAATACAAGGAAGTTTATTATTTATTTGAGAAAAACAAAATAGATTATTTATCTTTGAAGCAGTCATGCAAAAGCTGGATGTTATCTTCCATGCTATTGTAAAAGTTATTTACTTCTAAATGAATCATCATGAATCAGCATCAACAATTAACAAGGTCATGCTATCATCGTACTGACTTTTATATTTTTGTAGTAGAATTTACAAATTATCACTCTAACACTGTACAACCTCTATAAGAAGGTTGAGTACATTTGATTTTCTTGTTCATCAACCTGACTTACAACAAGTTCTTATCTATTATTTTTGTCTTCGTATATGATATATGTTTCTGTTATATATAAAATATATTTTCATCATGACACACTTTTAACCTGGTTGTCTTATTGAGTTCGTTTTTTTTTGTTTTAATCAGTTACCCGAAACCATACTTATTCATGAATTTAAATAAGTGGTTCTCGAAGTCAATGGTTACTTTTTTTTATCCCAGAGTGTTATACAATTGAACACAAGATTGTAGCTAAGGTTACTAATCGGATATTATCTTCCGATACAACTGGTCAGTTCAAACCAAGCTGTTGATACATTTTCAGATTACGATAATTCATGACATAATATTTTTTGTTCTTTAAGATGCACAGTAACATAGGCGCTAACTGTGTTGTGCCCTTTATTTCCTCTAATCATTTTTCTGCAATAACGAAACCATAAATTATTATGAAATTAATTTTTCCAGCGTAAATGTGTAATTTCTAAAGTAGTCGTGTAGCTGTGTTGTTACGTCTAAATCGACCTATAATACAGTATCATTGCTTTTTATCATTTTCACATATTAAAGTGTGTTTGACGGCTGGTTAAAGTTTCTTAACATACATGTATTGAGTAATTTCTACTGGAAAAGGTTATTGGAACCTAGTTACATAATAAATTACGTTGACCTATTGTGTTGTCAATTACCTTTATTTTTACCTTCATTATCAATATATTAGTTATTCAGAAACTATTCAAAATATGTCGCATAGCATCAAAATGTTTTTCTTAACAAAGTGGTTTCAATTAAAAATCTTCGTTTAAAATGTTCCATACTAATGATCATCTTGGAATATTTTTGCGTCGTTGGTAGACTCGTCGAACTTATCTATATGCGGTATTTTAATTCGTAAAACATTTGAATATTGTGCCTGTGCTCGTATGGGTCAATGTCTCTTCTCAAATGTTTTTGTTCAATATCTTGAAAATGTTTAACGGTTTCTAGGAATTCATCGTCACTTAGAATCTTCTCAAGTTGCTCTATACTGTGATTTATAAACATATAGCTGTAAAGGAAGCTGACTTTCCTCTTGACCTTGACATCTTTCTCGTCTTTGATCAATTTATCAACTAAGAAATCCTTACTACAAATGTATTTTCGTCATTGTTTTGTAGACTAATTATCTCATTATCTGGTTCTTTTTTGACCAATGTCTTCAAAACAAACGAGAATCATAGCCATATAAATTATGGATGAACAGTATAATTCACTCTTTACTCTTGACATCTGTAATTCAAATTGAACTCAGCATGTGCAGTCTATTTATCTAGCAGTTAACAAATCGTGAACTTTTACTTTTGCCATTTTTTATATGGTATATGTTTGTGAAATCAAAAAATGTTTTTTGTGTTTCTTTTCTCTTCGTTCGTAAATATCCTGGTAGCAGCGTTAATTGATCTCAGTTTACCATACACACTTCTAAAATCTTTGCAAATGTTCATTAAGCTTTTTAGTACAATCTATACTTCCATAAATGAATGGCTCATAGTCTTTCTGTACTTATTTCACGTGAACACAAAATGTTGATGGCATATATTTATTACTTTGGATGGTCCATGATTTTATCAGAATCTTCATTACAAATGTATATTGGTGTCATGATAGTTTCGAAATCACTATACAAAACACACGGAACCCTTAGTTGGTTGTGATGGTACTTTAGAATTTCACAAAGGAACCCGTATTTAGGCATTATGTATATTGTGTTATCAGTTTCGTTAGATACTCTTTTGTGTTCATGCAGTTTAAACTTAAGAGCTAAAATGATTAATTAACCTCTTGGAAAAGCACTTTTTATTCGCGTGTTTGTTTATCTGAGATGACGCCAATCTTGAAAATTTCTTTATTCCGCAATAACGATATGAATTTCCATCCAATGCAATTAACATAGTCATATGACCCTTTCTTTCTGTTATGAGTTGTTTGAGTCTGTCTACGACATCATGTACATTCACATATACGTTGAATTCATTTTGAATTCATCAATGTTTTCTATTTTAATTTTGCGTCTTGGAAACGAATGTTTAGTGCATTTTAATGGTCTGTACGATTGATAGTATGATTTCTTAGAGGTTGTAGCTTAAATTATGTTGTCATTATTTTGATCGGTTAGGCGTGTTTTTGTTCTTCACTCATATTTTTGTTTTTTAGTTTCATGCATGATCCTTGGTTGATATCTGTCAACACGTAATATTTAGTACTCTGTCCTTTCAAATATCCATGTTGTATCTTGATTTATTTCCTAACTAGAGTTTGTATTCAGCATCACAAATATTATATCAGTTACCTTTTGTATTTCATTTCTGTTATGGCGTTAAAAGCCTTTGTTCTGTTACCACATCCAACAAAAATACAAATGCATCACAGTCGGATATTCTACAACGAATTCAAATGTGATTGAACTTTTACAGATTAAAAATGTCTCCTCTTCCTACCTATTATTTTCATTAATTATGACTCTACCCCATGAAAAACATACATAAAAATACACAATCATTATACACATCAATTCTATATTAATGTAAATCTCTATTAAACTATCTCCAGAGTCTTCTTGTGATAATTCTATTTTTTTTTTGTGTATGTTTATCCTTTTCATTTTATTTCTATTATGTAGATGGATTAATGCTTTTTAATATTTTTCTTAAATTGGTGGGTGTTGATGCATGATGTATCGAATCCATTAACTACGGTAATATTTATTCAATGCAAATTTACTTTTTCTGATTGTTCATCGATTGTTGTTATTATACCGTAGTTATTCTAATACACACCCCGGGGGCTTTGCAAATTCTAAAGGGGTGCGTTTATTAGAGTACTATTAGCATTAGTACCATCGTCCAACAGTCTAAGAATAGACTCGGACCCCAGCAACAAGCCAGCAACATACCAGTTATATTTAATCACGCGTGTAACAGCTGATCCAGTGCTGTAACTTTCCACTCGCTTTCAATGACGTCATGTATTTACGATGGGTTGGGCAGTGGTGTAAACTGGACTCATAGCGTTGTTTAGCGGTGGCCCTCGTGTGACGTCACGGATCACTACCTCATATCTAAAAATAGAATGTAGCTCCAGCTTCCGACAAACAGATTATAATATAGCGGGCCAGTACCATTACTTTAATTATAAAATACCGTACTCAGAGAAAAAAAATAAAGCAGATTAACTTTTAAACAAAATAATGAAGCAGTAATTAGAATAATAATTAGGTGATAATTATAGTAGTATATGTTCTAGTTAAAACATTACCAAAGATTGTGTGAAATTAAATTATAAAAACATCTTTTGATAAAAATCCCGATTACGAAACGACTTATGCTTTGATCGAAAATCACTCTTTGGTGCAGCTGAAAAGATGGTTAGATTGTAGAGATCTCAAAACGAGTGGGAATCGAAGCGATTTGATTAAAATATAAGTAAATTCAGTGTGTATACTGCTTGTATATTCGATGCTGCCAGTGAAACGGTAAAGTTGAACATGCATCATGCCTATAAAATACGTCATCCCCCCACAACAACAACAAAAAAAAGTAAATATACTACCAAAGCAATCTTACCTTTTCTCTCTAAGTTTAGGAGCTGAATTATTTTTTTAAAAAATTTCCCTTATGTTGAAAATCTGAGCGGGCAACGTTTGACGAATGTCTGTCGTTTCGTAACCTGGTTGTTTTGTAACCTGGTCTTTTCGACACCTGGTCGTTTCGTAACCGAGATTTTTATCTGGCAATTTCAAAAGATGCTTTTATAATTTAATTTCACACATTCTTTAGTAATGTTTTACCTAGAACATATACTACAATAATTATCACTTAGTTATTATTCTAATTACCGCTTCATTATTCTGATTAAAAGTTAATTTGCTTTATTCTTTTTCTCTCAATACGGTATTTTATAATTTAAATCTGATTGATCCCTTTGTAAATACTTTTCTTGCTGCCTACAACCTATACACAAGGCTGTTCTGTTCTATTAGTGCATGTCTAAAGCACTATTTATAAACTTATTCTTGTGATTTAGTGCAGCAGAATACTTATGTATACAAACTGTTATCTTAAGATCCATTTTAGACTCGTTATATATTTTCTGATTTTATTGTTTTATTGTACTTTAAACAATTGTAAAATTTGACTTCTTTTTCATTTTTAATAATAAAAATACATAATTATAAACATTAGTAATTCATTTATATTAAATGCAACTAATGTTAACGCAAAATACAATAGCATGTGTAGAAATTCTGGGTACAAAACATCCCGGTTACGAAACGACGTGCACCCCACTGGACTTCCCACTGCTTGAATTCCAGTTCATTACCTCACAACATATTATCGCTTAATCATTTTTTGTTTTAAAAGTGCGTGATAAAAAAGATCTTTGGGCTAATAGAGTATTTTTTTCAGTATCATTTCTGTAACATAATGACAATTAAATGAGGAAATAGCTTGTGCTCTCACATGGGGAAAATATTTTTACTGTCAGTTAAAATCACGGGATTTTTCCAAGTGGGTGGGGTGTTTAAGATCGAATTTGAAAGGGTTAGTTTGTTTTACTCTATTCAAAATGGCCACAGTTAAACAATCTTTATTATCAAAATGTACTTTATTCTT
This sequence comes from Margaritifera margaritifera, assembly GCA_029931535.1. NCBI lineage: Eukaryota > Metazoa > Mollusca > Bivalvia > Unionida > Margaritiferidae > Margaritifera > Margaritifera margaritifera. The sequence continues at coordinate 714,189 of JAQPZY010001191.1, forward strand.
GTAAATCACTTCCAAAGATTTACAACTGAATCGTACAAAGATCATATTATTATTATTATTAATATTATTATTATTATTATTATTATTATTATTATTATTATTATTTATCCTCATATATCTTTGCAGGGTCAAACAATGCATAGAGGCAGGAAACAGTCAGTCCATTTCCATAACAATAGTGTTTCACAACCATAATTAAAGGTCCCCCTTAGGACAATAAACAAATGTTATCACTTAGCAAAGATAAAACAACAATAAGGTCTAATGAATGCTATCACATCAGTTTGTCCGAAAACAATATGTCCGAAGGCGCAATGTCTTGTGTGTAAATGACATTATAACATATTTATAGAACACAAAGGGCTCACTAAACAACGCTATTAGATGTTCTGTGTTGATTTTTTTAAATGCAGTACATCACTGTTTGACTGAAAACGTTCGTAAATTAAGTTGTTTGATTTTTCTAACAGTCGTTGGATTACTCGTGTACTGTTTCAATTATTTGGACATACCATAATGAATATATACGGATCTATAAGCCTCGATAAGGTAGGAATTTTTTGTGGAAAAGGGGGGGGGGGGTTATTACAAGGGGGCTTCTATTAGAATAACTACGGTACTTTTTCGCATTCACATGTAACTCTTTTACTGATTATTGCCCTTCACCTTCATATCTCCCCCACTCTGAAATCAATTTAATTTAATCAAACTAACACATTCTTTACACCGTTGGTAATTAAGTTTCGTTTTTCCATCCAGTCGACACGTGTTTCTTCCCAGCATTTACGACACCTGCTAATACTCATTTATTTACTAATTATGCTTTTTTTTTGGGATGAAGCTGTTGTTGTTACCCGCAAAGATCATTCAGCCATACACACAATCCAAATTTCTTACATCATCACAACGATTTCATATATTTTAAATTGCTCAGACTTGTGGAAAATAATTGTATGGCAAAATGCTTAAACTCTTTTCTCCAGAGGTATTTAGTTCCTTTTTCACATTTCCTGTTGTTATCTGCTGGCATTGGTCTGAGTAGAAATATCCGACCTTTCTATTATTTTTATCCAAAAATTATGTTGCAATACAAGCTAACGTATCCAGATGGTTTTAATGGAATAATTTTATTGTGGAAAAATTTGGAGTACCCATACTTCAATGTGATTGGCTAGATTTTATTCTGAGGCGCTTTTTTAGACTTTGGAGTAAACAATTTTGTGTCTTTCATTTATTTCAGGAGTAATGTCTTTCAGCAGATTCATAACTGTTAAGCGAATCGTTGTATCCTTTCCATTTTACCAGCACATGCTTTCGCGCAACGCAGAAAAAAGAATTGTTCACGCAGTTTGTGATTTTCGATCGAAGGTGATATGATTTTTACCATCTGAAAACGTACGTGCCACAGCGTCTCGATGAACGGATATGTTTGGGATCAAATAAAACATAATTATTTTCTAACTTGGGTGAGGAGAGGCTTCTAAGTATATATACACGTGATGTAGACATATAGTAATTGCACCAGTCTTTCTTTTTACTTTCACGCCGAGTGTGTGTGTGTGTGTTGTGTTGTGTGTGTGTTTGTGTGTGTGTATATATATATATATATATATATATATATATATATATATATATGTGTGTGTGTGTGTGTGTGTGTGTGCAATTACAACTATACACCCGACAGAGCAGAAAGGACTATTTTTGGATCCTACTGGAGGATAATAGCAGTAATTAAATCTCATATAAATAACAGAGTAACTTAGATTCCTCTGACATAAATCAAAGGCAAATATGCCTTGATTTCTTTAAGCCATGATTTCAGTCAGACGCATCTAGAGTCAGTGTTTATTAAGATGAAGATTAATTACTGGGTCACCATGCGAGTGTATCTGCTACGCACGAATGCCTATAGCCACGATTAGGTTCCATTTGATTTGAGGGGTGTACGCATAGACGAGAGGGTATATGGGCTGGTGCATGCAGGCAAGGCGATGAGGGCAAGGCGATGAGTACCGTAACCCGCAAACCTGGGTTTGATTCTCAGTAGGTGACGAATTCAAAATTGTCAACCCTGCATGATAATATTCACTTGCCATAAAAAAAAAAAAAAATGTTAACATAGCTTTGGTAGTGTTGGTTCAAAGCAAATTAATATATCAATACGGTATGTAAATCAGACTGTGATTCGCCCATGGCGTATGAATAGGCATATATGTTTTAACAGTACACCATTGTTTCTATACTCTCAAAAACAATGACGAATATCCAGTTATTAGTCATTAATAAAATATAAACATAACGAAAAAAATATCCACATTCACCTTTGAATCTACATTTTCTAAATGAATACTACACTTCATTCCACAATTTCATAGAAATACCCTCTACTTTCCATGCTTTCTCCTTTCTTGCTATATGTAAAGTGAATAAAAAAGATAAACATGGAAATCTATCCGTGGGGTGAAAGAGATTTTGGAATTGGATGAACACATTGAACTTGAGCATAGACCAAGTAACCTACAAGAATCCGAGTGGTTCTAATGGTATGCATATACTTTACATGCTATTTTTCTACATTGTTACACGATACTAATGATATAAAGTTGAATAAGCCTGACTAGACATGTACCATATGTAATTATATTTGTATCACGACGGCGTCTTATAACAATTTATCTGAACCATTTGGTATTTACTAATATGCTGCAGTTTCATAACATTGGATGACCATACAAAGTATGCTGACATCCTGTCCTAGGAACAGAAATACGCAACCTGATTCGTCGCAGCCAAGAATAAAATGAACAAAACAAATTCATAATTTAAGCAAGATTTATTGAAAGAGAGACATGATTGTTATAGTATAGTTCAGATTTTTAACACTAAAAACACAAATTCTATATGACCTCGGAATCCTTAAGTTATTGATTTGAAGCTAATAGAAAATATAAAAACAAGTCACATAACAAAATTTATAAATCCGAAGCTAGTAAGCTGTAAAGTATATATACTAATTTGATACATAATTGGAATTTATTACCTTTACATATCTGTCTGTCTGTCTGTCTCTCTCCTTTTATCTTTCTGGCTGTCTGTCTCTATCTATATATAAATTATAATAACTGAGTGGGCCAAATTTGAATTTATATTTAAACATTTACAGCTTTATAGAATTTTGACCTGATATGCGCATTCCAGAAAAACAAAAACAAAAAACAAAAAATAAAAAATCCCCCCACAACAAATAGCAAATCATTACGATCAGTTCTTGTTCGCTTGCCTTTCGAAATGTATACCACGTTTAATCCCATCCATGTCTAAGTTTGTTCATCATCTTTGCACAATTCCTGTGTTCATCGATTCCGCATGCCGAGAAAAAACATAAACATAATAGCTACGTATGCCTCCATTCGTTTTCGACCGTTTTCCAACAGGTTTAGAAACTAAATGACCTCTTTGTCGATAGTGTAATGCAACAGAGCACGCGCGCTTTTTACACTTTTTATTGGTCAACAAAACGTGAGGATCCAGAGGAGTAACAAGAAGTTTTACACCACAAAACAATATTCTTGAGTTATTATGAGTTATTATTCTAAATTATGTTTACAATTTGTATACTAATTTTTGGATCAACAGTCTGAATTTAAACAGTAGGAAAACGTGTTTGAACAACGAAATATTTCTTTTCATTTGTAGCAGAGCCGTGATACATGTTAGTAAATATATGAAATCGCGGTGTAATGCTAAGTATCCAGTAGGTGCCAATACTGTCTAGGTGGCATATACATACCGTAATCTTTATGACGCTTTTTATTTCTTTACTTTAACATACCAAGGTTCTAAGACAGACCATTTAAAACATATAAATGCCTGAAGTTACCCCAAACCCACCCCCACTTCCCACTCTCTGTTGGTTGGTCAGTCGGCCCTGTCACTTTTACATTAATGAGCTTAGATACCCTCCTCCCCCCCCCCCCGCCCATGACTCTCTCCCTGGATCTATGATGATAAAACTGACAATGTCACGGAATTGTGTGCACGAAGGTACCCTTATTACCAAGCCGTACACCATAGGTAACGCTGTACACGGTAATCCAGTTTATATTTATGTTCATAGATAGTATGAACATAAATATAAACTGGGTTACCGTGTACAGCGTTACCTATGGTGTACGGCTTGAACCTTGGTTATTTAAAAATACTGGTTTCTGTTCACTTATTCAAGCAAGCACAAACCGCCGGCAATTGAGCGATCGTTGACCCCGAGTTCTCTGACCGTGGATTTGATCACTTATATAGTATTTATAGGGTTATTTATCTAAAGATCGTCACAATGCACATGAGTCTTACTATGAAGCTGTGCACTTTACAGAATCCACCTTCAGACTTTGAGGATCCGTTCTATGTGATGACATTTTTTGAATATATTGAATGTTTCGAAATTTATTCTAAATTTTGTAGAAAGTCAGACCTATGTCACATAATGTCATTTTGTTGGTTAGAATATGGTTTGTTTCAGGTTAGACATTGTACAGCTGAACAAACAAGTTGAATTCAATTATGTTGTACGTATTAAACGATGATAAACCTTCGAGTTTTTATAATCCAGTGCGATTATTCTTGTCGTAGACGTATTATGTTAGAACATGGTTATTATAATAATAATCTCGTAGAGCCGTTTTTATGAAAGAATTTAATGTGTAACGAAGTCATTTCATGTGTACGCATGGGTACGTATAGCCCTGTATTTTATCTGTTCTGTGGAGTCGTTACACTCGGTGGTTTTGTTTAACCCAGATACTGGGGTCAGTGGTGACGTCAGTTCGAGGACTATACTGGTTAATTAGAGTGTGTGTGTGACGGGGGGGGGGGAGGCAAAGATTCTGGACCAACGGGTCTGCGGGATAGGGAGGTTCCCAAGGGATACTTCAGCAGGCCGGGAGGAGTGTACTACATGAGATCATTCTTCAGCCATTACTCGACCATTCATCAGGAACGATGGATCGGAAATTTTCGCGATCATATATGTTGATGAACAATACATTGATCATATTTACTGATAAATTCAAACATTGATCGCATCTGTTGATAAATCCGTACATGATCATATATGTTGATAAATCCATATATCAATCATATAAGTTGATAAAATCAATGCATTGACAGACCATATCATCTGTGATTATTTGTTGAAAATCCATATATTAGCTGATGAACTTTATGCGCATGAGTACGCTGGAGTTTTCAGTTGTTGTAGAATAATTTATGAGAGATGGAAGTAAGGGTGTGAGCTAGGGTTCAGAGGTTCAATCATCATTAATTTGCATTGTAAATAAACGTCTCATTCACTTGCTTGTGTTAATCGTCTTCGCTATATCCAATCCCACTCAGTTTCATCCCGCTACAGACAGACAAACCAATCAACAAAGAGAGCAAGATTGGAGGATAAATACAATCTTATGGTCAGTGGCAATGATAGGTCAAGCATAACATAATGACTCGGATCAACTGTAAGTAATTTTAAAGTTTTAAATTACCTCCTGTTTGTTCGACCTTCGTTTGGCCAATTCCCCGCTCGGTACGACGTGCTCATTGATCATATTATTTGACTGATCTTTAACTGTTCTCGACGCTAGGCGTAGACGGTAAACGTTCCAAAAATCTTTTTGATCAACTTTCATAATAGTCTCCTTTTGAGCATGGTCCCTGGGTGTAAACGTATTCTGCGCATGGCATTTCAAATGTATGAGAAGGAAATATTATTCAGGTTTGAAACGTAGTGCTTTTTGCGCGCTTTGTTTCGTTTCTTTCAATTGCTAGAGACAAACAAATGTTCATGTTACTTAATAATTATATTAGAAAAAGTCCAACAGAAAGTATCTTTGTCAATTAGGGTATTATAATTTCGCTCATTACACTACCTTTAAAGAGGTCATATAGGACATTTCGTTATAGAAGATTAGATTTTGTTCTATTGTGCATAGATACACACGAATACCTGCTTTAAAAAGAAAATTGGGTGCACTTTTAATTGCTCTTATGCATTCTTGAAACATTAACAGGACTAAAACATGGTGCATTGCGCGTGTGAGCTACAGCTTTAGATATTCTGAGGGTGACGTCAGAGGTTAATTTGCATTCGAATAAGTCCGATATACCTAACATACGAGAATGTGATGAGCTTATCTCAGTATTTTAAATTGTAAATTCATGAAAAGTTATTGCAATCACAAAAGTGTCTTCTAATTACACGTTTTAATTCTATTGTATCATTCCATATATGTGATCAATTTTAGGAAAACCAAAAAGTCTAATAATCTAAATCAGGCACTGTCAGGAAACGATGCAAGTTTTCCATCGTACATATGTGCACCTTCAAGTGGTTTTAAGTTGCTAGATGTCGTATAAACGATAATTAATTCACGGAAGAGTTATAGTCAAACACATAATGATGATGGAATAACATATTTTACTATAGTGAACCTGCTACAATAAAATGCATTCAGATGTTTCAAACAACGTAAACATAACCTTCATTCCATGATGCTCTCGCAGAACGAAGTTAGCCAGTACCAGCACTGTATATTCATTGGCCCATCTTACTCTTATCAGTTTTACTGCTTTTAATTGTTTTTCTCTTTAAAGTGGCAGACGTTACAACTTGAAGGCATTTTCAACAAATGTACGAGTCAGATTAATAGATGATGTTACTACATGTTTACACTGGAGTCTCTGCTATCAAGATAAGTCGTACATTTTCGGATAGAGCGCATGCGCTAGGCAAGCGGAATTTTAAATTCAGATACATGTACAGACTTGTTGTATTTTTTAAATTTAGAAATGTAATATACTACCATGAATTATGCATTTTCACACACAAATAAACAATATTTATATTTATACCCATATATATATATATATATATATATATATATATATATATATATATATATATATATATAGAGAGAGAGAGAGAGAGAGAGAGAGAGAGAGAGAGAGAGAGCAAGTTAAATGCAATTCTTGTCTTTAAGACGTATCTGTCTGTCAATCTTGTATAGCAAAGTTCTTAGGACACAGCTATGTGAAAGTTTTGTATCATATTCTCTCTCAATCTCTCTCTCTAATTCTCTGTCTCTCTCTCTCTCTCTCTCACTCTCTCTCTCTCTCTCTCTCTCTCTCTCTATATATATATATATATATATATATATATATATATATATATATATATATTACAGCTAATTAAAAAAAGTAACCTCAAGTATGCAACTGGTACTAAACATATATAAATTCGTACATAAATAGCAGGTGTTTGGAAGGCATTGGTGTGTTATTTCACATTTTATTTATCTCGTTCCAGCAATTCTGACACTTTTTCATCACGTTTTTTGTGGCTACATTTATCTTTAAATATCTTCAGAATATTGTTTTTTTTTCCAAATTACAACACACAAAACAATGAGAACAATACCAATTACGAGAGAAACAACTATCCACATCCATGGTGAACTGTAGCTAGCTGAAAATGCAATAAAATAATAATATTCATACTTGATACTGAATCATACAGCAGACACATACTGGTAAACATAAATGTATTTTTTAATTGAACAGTGGAAACTTGCGATAACGAGTCTTGTCATCTATCGTCTATTACTATATTATATTTAAATAATAACGTTCGGTAATTACAGAAAAATATATACTTAATGAAATTTGACCTTTAAACAAATTATGGACCAGTATTGCGTGCTCTCGAAGGTCAGTTAAACATCGAAGGCTAAATTTGGACTTAATTATAATTAATTAGTGCTCATTGCAAGGTTTAGTTCGAGGAAACAACTCATATACCTGAACCTGTATGTGTATTGCTTTTCTTTGCTTCACGAATGAAAATTTGCCCGTATTAATAAAATGCAAGGCTTGGTTTCCAAATATTTTTCTTTATTTTTCTTTATTTTATTTTCAATTTGTGGGACGTTCTCAAAGTTTCTTTTAATAGCATTGAATGTCTAAGGGGTAAAATGACCACTGATGGTGTGAGAAAGGTAGGACATGTTAAAACATAAAACTATTTGTCTTTCTATTGGATACATCGTTGGGAAAATTCATCATTGAACAAATGAAATCATTAGGAATTGGTTTATTAAGAAAAAGAAGGAAATATTTAATGCATTAAAATAGAACAAAGCTGTGCAGTTGATTAATAAATGTAAACATGATACAATCTTATATATATATATATATATATATATATATATATATATATATATATATATATATATATAAAGAGAGAGAGAGAGAGAGAGAGAGAGAGAGAGAGAGATAGATAGTATATTTGTATATCTGTTTATTTTAAAAGTGATGTTAAAACTGAACGTAAGAGTTATCGTTATTTAAATAAGCAAGGAAATGTATACATTAGGTTCAAGAAGGCACATTTACCTTAAAAGAGGAAAAGGTATCTTCGCAAATATAATTATAGGATAATCGGAATAGTTGTAAAAGAACGTGTATTCGATGCAATAATTAATGCTGCCTTTTCTCCGTGGCATTTCACTTTTAAATATCGTATTAGTGATAATTGCACTATTTCAAATCATCACAAACCAAGGTTGCCATTCATCTAAGGTTGCTTTAAAATGCACATAATTTTGTATTTTTGTCTGTTGCTTGCCTGACGTCAAGTCATTTTGACGAGGGAAGCACATTCGTAGAAACTCGTGCCAAAATGTGCATTTATCACGTAATATGAATGGATTGAAACGGAAAGATGTAGAGAATTCAATATATATATATATATATATATATATATATATATATATATATATATATATATATATATATTGATAAAGTTAATAAAGTTAATAAACTAAATGGTTTTAATCTCGTACATCTTTGTTAAAATCATACTAACATCAAAATTGTAATGAGGCAATGCCGTAGTAACGAAAATCTATTTAATATGATACTATCTTTTTAATATAAGGTGAAAAAAAACATGCATATTTACCAGGTTTTTTCTCGTGACAAACACTAGATGATTTGTTTTCGTCTGCCTTTTTCCTAGGATCGGTCGCTGTGCCATACATTATTAATTCAGCACCTTCTATGGTTGCTAAAATGCAATAAGGTTCATTAAAACACGTGAACAGATCAAATATTAAAGTATTTTTTTACGTAGTAATCAATGTTTTACTTTATTCGATTTAATTAGGAGAAGTTAGTAAGAGAGGAAGGAAGCACGGAAGAAATGAAGAAAATATTGAATGAATGAGAGAAAAATAAAATGTTTTTTTTAGGGCGATCGAAGAAATTTGGACGATTGTAAATCTGCCGAATCTTTGAACAACAATACTATTAGAAGTAAAAAAACATGAAAGGTGATAATGTTTGTGTAAACTAGCATGTTATATGCTAAAACTGTGATTAATTTTGCAATTATTCCAAACACGATGAAGACTTTTGACCAATATTCGGGAAATGAATAGCAGTTAGATGAGAGAGAATTCTGAGACACTTACCACATCTGTTAGGAAATGAGTTACCCCTCCCCTTCCCTAATAATGAAAAAAGGAAACAAACTTTCCTACTAGTTCATCTAAGAGACTGATTTTTCACGCTGACAGATGTCACACTTTTTCCATTTATTACTCACCTTGCATTTTAATATAATAATGTACTTTTTGTCATCTTTATATAAAATGACTTAGTGGGAAAAAGAAATCCACAACTCGTAGTGAAAACAGTGAAGAAAGTTGGTCGAGTATTTTCGTCTTTTTTATGAAGTACAGTTAGTGCCTGATAACTTCCCATCACTAGTAATTGAAATAGTAGACATAGTTACAAAGCGGTCCAGTATTTGTTGTTTATGTTTACCTTCATTCAAAGCAGTAGTTGCAAAAATGGATCTAGTATTATCGCCGTATTACAGTCCTAAAATGTCTGCTGGCATGAAAGTAAAAATCAGTAATGGTTTAATTTAGTATCCTAATAAGAAAGCCTTCAAAATACGAATCAAAGGTTTTTCTTTTTCCTCAATCTCTTACTGCGGCCCACACCTTGAGTCGTAAATTTCAAATTATTTACTTATATTCTGTGATGTACAATGTTCCACAGTCAGATGGAAATTAGAGTTGATTTTTGGTGCTGAGATATCCGTCCATGCTAATTTATTTGTTTTGCTAGATTCTGACTAGGCCTCTTTCAAGTATACTTGATTAAATCTATTTTTATTACATTCTCAGTCAAGTGCATATCGGCTTTTCATATGCATTATCAAATCAAAGACAAAAGAGATAAATGGAGTCAATGCGCCGAACGACATTGTGCAATTGCATAACAAGCAGAAAAGTTTTAATATGAGTGTCCATCAACTTAAATGTAGTTGATTACATTTTTGTCAAATTTCATGAACATTTCGTGATGATAAGGTTATTTATAATCACCTGAATCATAGTGAAGTATTTATTTTGTCATGTTTTTATTTTTTATTTTGCTGATGAATAGTCAGAGACGAGCGGATACACATGATCGCTATAACTGTGCAAACTGGAATTCGCCATATTCGCATATTGTGCTTCAATTTTAATTGTATTTCAACCAACAAAAAAAAAAAAAAAAAAAAAAAGAGAAGGAAAAGAAAGGGATGTTTACGGACTGTCGTATTTTGTTTTTCTTCTCAACCACCTATGCATATGATGGTTTAAAGTCACAGATCCGTAAAATCAAGCAAAACATCTCGAATTGCAATATGTATACTAGACTGGGGATATATGGGTATTCTCGCTGAAGCAGATTGTAGTACGTAATCAATCAAAAAACATTACTATTATAAACATACAGGTATATATTATATTCACGCTTATTAAGTCTGGTCCGTCTACATCCAACATAGACCATTATACTCCGGCAGATCGGGTTATATGTTGTTTGTTCTACTGATTAGTCCTAACGCACTGCATATAACTTTTTGCGACGGCATATCTGGGTCTGTCCAGTGTGCAGTTGATCCAATTTATAAGCGAGTATATAGGGTAATTAGTTACGGTATTATTTTTCTTGTTACTACTTGCTAAAATCTCTGCAAGTAAGAAGATAAATCAGTCTTGAATGCCGATGTATGCAGTTAAGTTGGTATTCATTGTCAGATGATAATTTCCATTAAATCCTTCCTGTAGAAAAAATATCTTTCCATATTAATGCATCCCCAGACGAGTATTTATATATGCAATTTATTAGCATATCTTTATTGTTTTACCCCCAGGTTTTGAAGTACAGAGGTCCTATTTGGCAACAATTTATGATGCTGGAGATCCGATAAGTTTAAAGATGGAAATTACAGTGATTTGGCGAGTAGAACTTGTTCAACTTACCTATATGCGAAACCCTATTTACTGGACATCCACTCCAAGCCCCTTCACCGTGTTTTGCGTTTTGTTTGTGAGAAGGTACACCCCTGTCTGTCTTGCATTTTATTTATAGTTGTTACTTTATGTTCTATAGGGGCCTATACTTGAACAGTTATTTTGTACCAGCACCCCTCCCCCGATCCGAGCCACCCCCACACCCATTTCTCATTTTGATACACTAGCATTATTTGCCAAATATTTAGGTTTTGGACTACCATATTAATATATCATCTAGTTGGTGGTGTCAAGTTGTAATTCTACTTTTCTTTGAAGTCTATTTTTTTTACTTTTCATACCACCTCTGTCGTCACACATTGAGACTTAGATCATACGACCATACCATTCAGACACATCGCATGCTGTAATTGTATCACAAAACATGGTAAAATATTCAGATCATTTCCATTCTGATGATTCAGTTTGTGAAATATTGTTCAAAGTAAAAACCTCACGTTCCAAATTTTTCGATAAATCAACTGTGACATGTACAAGTCTTATGGCTTTAAACTTTCCCCATTCCTCGGTGTCAGACCTGTTTTCCCTGGTCAACTTGAATGACCTACTTTTACTGTATAATGTGACAGGTATGGACGATTTCCTTGAAGCGACTGATAAGGTATTCAGCTACTACTGCTATTGCTATTGCGATTATTATTATTATTATTTATTTATTATTATTATTATTATTATTATTATTATTATTATTATTATTATTATTTCATTTTGGTACCAGATTAAAATGAAATGTATAAAAAAAAAGAACAATTTTTTTTCTCTCACGATAATCATTAATTTACTAACTTACAAGACTATGATAGTACGCAGTGAAGGTATTTTATTATATATATTGAAACCACAAATAAGTGCAGTGAATGGACTCTGCAGTACATTGAAGGTGCTATATGTATTATGTTAATCTTTTGACAATTCTGCAATGTCTCAAATTCTTTTGAATTTGTATGGGTACTAATATGAATGACAAAGTTACAAAATGTAGCATACATCAATAAATACCCTTTGAACTTTATGATTGTTTTCCCTTTTTATTCTGAATCAGCATGGTCATTGTAAACTTTTTCTTATAGTGTAAGAAGCTAGCCTGGAAAATAAGCATCTACCCAAATTGACAGCCGATAGACATCATTTACAAATTTTAGCCTTTAATTTTGCCCTAAATTGACCTTTCTCAATATTCAGATTGGTTCCTGAAAACCCCTTATGAGAACTGGAGATAGCGGGGTAGTGTGTGTGTGGGTGGGCGTGGAGATTAAATATTTCGTCACACATGTAAACAAATACTTCTCTTTTTGTTTTATAGTTTGACTCTGATTTTGCTTTAAGGAATATCGATTGACGTAAAAGCTTGATGAATTTCTTCGATGCCCAAATTAGTTGACTACAAAAAAAAAAAAAAAAAAAAAATAATAATAATAATAAATAAGAACAACAACGGCACAAATGGAGAATATTCTTACGTGACAAGACTTTGGAGTTCATAAAAGGAAAACAGAGATATTCAAAAGTAAAATCAGAGAAAAAAGTAATTTAGTTTTAAACTCACCCCTTTTCCTGATGTTAAGCATTGTTACACACTGACTGCAACCCTTCCAACCCAATCTAGCCTTAGCTGTTTATATCTTGGGGTAAAGAATGTGGAAGTAAAACTTGAGCAACCGGCAAAAATGACTTTTTTTTTGGGGGGGGGGGGTACTTGGACAAAAACAATTTAAGACAATGTACAGAACATGGATGAGATCGGAATACGTTGGAAGTTTTACATAAAGGGTAATCCCGCTTATCGGTTGTACTCAGTTGTATGTTGGTCCCTTGCGAGGCGCACATTTGGGACTATTCAGAAACACGTTGAAGATTTCAGGTTTATCTCATACCCCAAAACAGACGAAGAATTGCTCTGAAAAAAACTTCCATTGGGGTATCCTCTGAAGTAGGCTTAGCAGTCTTTCAACTAAAGAGTTACCAATATTCCACAACCCTAGGGTTATTTTAACACATCCAATAAAGCCAATACTTTGCCATTGCGTTAACTAGAATCCAGAATACTATGCGTATATACGAGGCATCTTGTGAGCTTTTCCCATAATAGAATGCCTCAGTGATAAATAAAGAAGTCATCCGTTCAAACCTGTATGGAATGATTGATACCAAGATGTAATCTATGTAATGACTGTGTAAATAACATTCTTTTTTTTCTTTTTTTTACAAAGAATAATGTCTTTGCTAGTTAAAAAAAAATATGTTTTAACTTTGAAGTAACACTGAAGTTCTTAAGAAAAAATAAAATAAAAAAATAAACAGTACATCTTAATACGAACAGCTCTAAAATTCCATAAATGTCAGTTGAGAACTCTCGAGCTGTTTAAGATTTAAAAATTGTAGGGGAGATAACCTTTGTTAAGATTATTATTGTTCATGATTTCCAACGATGTCACAGAGAATATAACATTTTTAAAGGTTTAATCATCTCCTATAATGCTAATTTAACAGTAATTTTGTTATATTTTGAAACAAAGTTCTGGAAAATGATGTTGCACATTTTTTGTTACATGATAATTTTAGTATAATTTATAATTTCAGTTTAAAATGATCTAATTCAAATTCAAAGATCTTCCAATCTCATCATTATATTTGACGGATCGTATTCACATGGCACTACAATCGTGTTAAATTATTGTTTTTATAAAGGGTATTTTAAAACTGGAAGTTTTTTATTTGTTCAGCTCTCTGGAAACCTCAATTTATTTTAAAACTAAATTAAATTCCCATTTTTTTCCGCAGGAGTATAAATAAGTATTACTCAGTTAGAAATGTAATTATCTGATGACGAATATTTATTTAATATAAAAGAGAAAGAGACTGTACAATACTGCTAACGAATGTTTAAATTATTTCAAACTGGTTTTTGCTCATCTGTGATGTTATCAAATTCAGGAAAAGATAACAAGTTAGTTAGCACGCCTGAAGAAAATATTGTAATGCCAAAAACTTTAAAGTTATTCGGCAGAGTTCGATCAATTTACAATATTATTTATATTAAGATGTCATTTTTACTTTAGAACGCTTATTCATAGACTTCAGTGTCACTTCCAAATATCAATCGAATCCTTGATTAGCTGACTTCAGAAATCGCCTTATTATCGTGATCAAATATTTAAATTTAGCATACCTCTAAATTCCTTCGCAATCTTGTTATCTTCCAAAATAAGTAAAGAAGGGGCCATATATTACTATTTTCGAATATATTTTTTAATCCTTATGAAGGTATTTACGTTTATGGTTTAATACTTTTAATATCTCAAGCAAGTTAAATTCCATAAAACTTCTATAGAGAATAATGCATGAAATATTTATAAGTTTCCTTAATGATTTCTTCATTGGTATGGACAGTCTAAAGGATATAAACAATGTACCCTTGTCGTCCTTTTCTACTATAAGTTTCCATTCCCCATGTGGAGCTTCTCCCCAAAAATGAACGGTCATGGATGTCCATGTGCGGTTTGCGTCAGAGTCCGTAGTCTGCAGCGACAGAATTAGACACTTGTAATGGGGCGAAGAAGGTGATGACAAAAAAACAGGGAAGTAAGAATGACGTGGCACACGCAGTTGTAATTGGACCTCGACATGCTCAAGAAATTTCACCTCATATTTTGTGCACATACATCCGTCTGCCTCCAGCGTCCATTCGACTATTGATCTATGTTCGTATGACCTGTAGAAGGATGTATGTTAAGTAAGAACATGTATATTAAGTTTTAATTTTTAAAAAATGAGTTAAAGAGAATTCAGATGCGGTAGCTAAATACAGGAGACGATCTCTATTGAAAAGGCAGAAATAAAGAAATACACTCTTTGCGAAATATCTGGCAGAAAATCTTTCCAAAGATTCTACGAAAGACATGCTGGGTAAAAGATAACTTGCATGAGGTAATGCAAAGGAAAACAGAGACAAATACATGAAATACATCCCGATATCCGTATTTATAAAGCTCCCCAAACCAATTTTACACTAATGTAACAAGAATTGTTTTGAAGCTACTAAGTATAACGACTGTCTTACATCCTAAGTCCACTTAGATGGTCCATTTCAGCTTTCTAGTATGTTTATTTGTTTTCGAACCTCTGTATTGATTACACCCAGTGATGTAGATGTTTTGAGAACGAGACTAGCTTTTCCTAGACTAAAACCATAACTGTACTGAGATGACTTTGCTGCTTGTCGATTAGGTCTAGATATACGTTTAGAGATTAAACTGGTTTTAGGTCGGGTACACATTGTCTGGTAGCTACAATGGAACAGCGACAGCTCACGTTACACTCGGTTTTGCGGACACTCGGGTTAATTATGAATGGACTTCGGACAGTGACATGTCACCGGTTTCTTCCATCGGGGCACGCGTGCGGGACAGAACAACAATCTGGAAAGCACCCTAGCTTATTTGCATATTATCTTGTCTGTCCGGCGATACGGGCCTCCTGTCTGTTTCTTTATTTTTCTTGACTCTGATGTAGATGTTGCTAAATCCTTTTCATCATTCTTCATTGGGAGAGACAAAAATGCATGTCAAGTAAGTATTTAAATGTACTTATTTTTCAATTTCGCGTAACGCAGATGTAATTGCTTACTCATTTAGCACGTACTATGCCTTTATATGCATGTTATTAATAGCGCACAAACATACAGAAATACAGGCTGCAGGAAAAATGTACAAGCACTCCAGGGACGAGTAAGTTGCATGAGTTACTCGTCCATGTCCTGATTATACTCAAAACAGTACACTTCTCTACTACACTTCTTATGATTTTACTAAAGAACTACATGTAAGCTTGATATTAAAATGGGTCAAAACCATGAAACTATTATATTGTAATACATTACTCCTTAGATAAATATATATTAAGAGACAATGCTTGCAACTAAAGAAATTGCAACTGCACAAATAGCCCTTGAATTCTTAGTGGTATTCGCGTTTACAGTTAAACCTTTCAGTAATCTAGGTGTCATAATTTTCCTTCTTACACATCTTTATGAGTTAGATATGGGAGAAGCTATGAGACAGAGAATTTCAAAATTGTATGATTTTTGTTTGATCAGACATTGTTACGCTTGCCCCAGATCACCTGTATTTTGAAGACTGTGCAGCTTGATTAATACATTGCAACGGCAAATATAGACGACAACAGATATTTACATAAGTATTGAATTACTTGCATTTGAAAGAAGATTTCCAACCGTCACAATTTCCACCAACTTTCGTCCTAAATGACCAATTTTAGTCAAACCTCCATTCTAGAGAGCTACAACCGTGCACCATAAAAGGAAGATTGCTGATTGGTCAAACGAATTGAAACATTTCTATGCCATAACCCTAACTAGATTTCGACCAATCAGCTGTTGTCTTGACATAATCTGCTCTCTAAATAGATTACCAAAGCATGCATTGTTTGAAAATTGGTGGGAATCGGCTGAGACAATTAAAATACTCATTTCGAATAGAAGTTGGCAACATTTTAATTTTAAAAACAAATTACTTAACTTATAGAAATATCTGCTGTAATCTTCCCTTTGTCATCATAATGTATCAATAAAACTTCAGTATTTAAAAGTTTAAAATATTGGTTACCTGGGGCAACTGTAACATTGCCTGACCCGATGCAAATTACATGAATTTTGACATTCTCTGTCTCTTAATATCCTCAGAGTTCTGACTCAAAAGGCTCGTTGAAAGGAAAATTTTCTTCTCATCAAAATGACGCCTAAAATTATCACTTTCAAATATATATTCAAATATATATATATATATATATATATATATATATATATATATATATATATATATATATATATATATATATATATTGTTACATGCAAGGGGTATGAGACCAAGCGAATGAAACACCTGCATGAACCTGGCTTGAAGTAAATGTTTCCCATATTCCCAAGGACCTTCAGACAACAGTTGTTATCAACCGAATGGTTCTTCAACGCGCAAATACTACAAATAATTTTCCTCTAATCACCTAATGATTACACATCACGAAACTCTGATTTCACACTTGCATGTCTTTTCTTGTTTCATATTTGTATGACTTACCAGTAAGCCTTTCCAAACTGAATATTAGTACTTCGGTCCATGAGATACAATACACGATCCAAACACCTAATACAAAGAGTTATTCCTATCTCAAATTACTAAACACGTATACCTAAAAATATCCAGAGAATTCCCTATGTTGGGAAATTAGAGAGGGTCCATTTTACGAAACTAATCCATGCTACCATGAAGTCTCGTGAATACTGTACGTTTTGACGTTTGCTTCTAGAAACTAGCTAATTGCTCGATCTGAGAAATATCTTCCCAACACCGACTTTCATCAATCAAACAAATAATCACTAAAATCTAACAAAGCTATAAATGAAGACATAAACACAAATAGCACATACCCTTGTTTTATTACAATGTATATATATATATATATATATATATATATATATATATATATATATATATATATATATATATATCTCACGGCGTTATGCATTGTCGCCAGTAATGTGCTTTCGCCAGTCACGATATTTTCGGTATTTCCAAACGATCTCACCTAGCGGGAAATAGAAAGTTCAGTGTCCCACCCAGTCGTCTGCAAATTTTGCCACCAATTAATAGAATTTCGACTAGTAAGTAGTTTCAAGAATCTTTCTATATCCCCAAACGTAGCTCATAACAGGGGCCTCTGGTGACCAAGTGGTCTAAGGCGATTGGCTTAACAGATCACTCACATCTCATTACTTAACTCAGTAAGAAAAATAAATGTGTAAAATGTTACATGCAGTGATTGGGTAACAGAGCTTAAGTTGTGTGACATTCTTCGTTCTATATGCTGGGCTGTTCTCAAGCGTATGAACTTAATATTTTGACGAGAAGTGTAGGACACAATGTGACCGGCGAAAACTGAGGACGTGTTTCACATGAAAGAAGTGTTAGTACCCTCCATTTTTGCGCTTAGATTACATGTTTACCGTTAGCATGAAATGTTCATCCTCAAGTCAAATGTGGTACACATAGTCTGGTAACTATTATTGAATATGAAATTAAAATGTGGCCTATTTAGGGAAATATTTTGACGCAAGTTCTTACACCGGCGAAAACACACGACGCCTGTGTGTATGTATGTGTATCTATCTATCTACCTATCGATCTATCTATCAATCTATCTATCTATCTATCTATCTATCTATCTATCTATCTATCTCTATATCTATATATATATATATATATATATATATATATATATATATTGTTATGTATGATGTTTATATAATATTATAAATATTTTAGGAAATTATAAATGTTTCTTCACTTTAATATTTGCTTAAATCTTAATGTTTATCATGAAAAACATGTTTAACTAGTGTCCTTGAATTAGGTTGTTTTGATCAATATGTTTTCTCAATTTGAAAGTCAAGGTTGATTTTTGTTTACAAGTAAAAATGCCATTAAGATGACTCATGTTCTAGAACATTCTGTCATGTGACCAATCTTTATATATACCATGTTTGGTGGACATTTATTCAGTTTTGACATTACCATCAGTCTTGTAAAGAGCTATTACAGTTGTGAAAATTCATTCCAAATTCTAAGAGAGGAATTATTTTAAATATTCATTGGATTATAACAGTGCTCATAAACTTTTGGATTTTGGATTTTTAATTGATGATTTTGGAATTTAAGTGAACTTATTCAGAGATTTTGGAATACTTCATTTTGACATCAGCACATCAAGATTTCTAGTACATCAGGACTTTGGAGACCATTAGCACATCATAACATTCAAGGACACAGCCGTGAATTTGGAACATTCTATATTTAGGACTTGTGATTAGAACAATCATTCTTATTGGATTATTAGGATTTCAAAACACATTACTGTAATTGACTTTTTGATTTTTCATTTTAATTATCTAGTAATAAATTGCTTGTTGATTTTTACTTGATTTGTTGGTTTCACTTTCTTTCTGTTACATTTTTCTTAGACCATAGAGTCGTAACATAAATTGGGGGCTCGTCTTCTGGGATCTGAATTTCATTAAAGCATATTAGAGATATTAAATTTATCTTTGAAATTCATATTGATTTTGTCTCTGAATTTTTTTTTGTCTTTGGCAAAGATTTTTAATAGAGAAATTTGTTTTTGTGTGAAACCAACAAGCATTTACTATGGCATCTAATGTTCAGAATTTCATTTCAAAACCTATCCAGGAGGGGATAGAGTGCATGAGAAAATTAATTGAAGAGTTCAAGAGGTGCATCCATAGTGATGTTAAAACCTATCTTGACGAGCAGAATGTGGAAACTTTGGAAAATGCTGCTCGTATGGCTGATGATTATTCCTTGACTCACAAAATTTCATTTGGCAATAAGTTGTCCTCTCAGCAGTTTTCTGGTAAAAAACCATTTCAATCTCATTCGAGTACTTCCAAATTTCACAACAGCACAACTGTTAGGAATCAAACATCTGATAAGACTGATCAGAAATCCTTATCTCTTCCTACGTGCACTTATTGTAAAACGAAAGGGCACGTTATTTCTGATTGCTTCAAGTTGAAAAATAAGCAACAGAGAAAAGACAGAGCTTTTCCAAATGCTCTTATTTCTACGAGGTCAAGGTCACGGTCTTGTATTGAAAGCAATACATTTGTTGGGTCAAACAAACCCCAGTCTGATTCTATTTTGGAGGCTTATGAACCATTCATGTCAGAAGGTTCTATATCACTTATTGGTGATTCTGCCAAACCTATCCCAATTAAAATATTAAGGGACACTGGAGCTTCTCAGAGTCTTTTATTATCAGGTACTTTGCCTTTGTCTGAGGAGTCTTCTTCAAGTGAAAGTGTTCTTGTTCAGGGAGTAGAGTGCGGCTTTGTAAATGTTCCTCTCCATTGTGTAAATTTGGCATCAGACTTAGTTTCTGGACCTGTGACTGTTGGGGAAGTGACTTCTTTACCCATATAGGGTTTTCATTTATTACTAGGCAATTACCTAGCATGAGATAATTTTGTTGTTAATCCACTTGTAACTGATAAGCCTTGTTTGGATCAGAAAGTTGATCCTGTCGAAACTGAAATCCCTGATTTGTACCCTGCTTGTGCAGTTACTAGAGCTATGGCAAAAAGAGCTCTTGAGAGTGATGTTGATCAGGATATTATTCCTTTAGCTGACACATGTATTGGTCAGTTTTTTGATGAGGTCACTTTTTCCTCAGGTATTGATCAATCAAATGGTATTGATCACAGTGATCCTCTTTTGGCAACTCATTCTCTTTGTTCTACTCAGGGTGACAAACGACAATCCATTGTCGTTGAACAGGAGCAAGATCCCGAGATATCTTGTTTGCTTCAGAGGGCTATTAGTGAAACTGAAGCCACACAAGTTCCAGTGTGTTACTTTGTGAAAAATGGGGTCCTTATGAGGAAATGGAGACCACCTGATGTACCCGCTGGTGACGAGTGGTCAGTGAGCTATCAAATTGTTGTTCCTAAGTCATATCAACAGGAATTTCCTTATTTAGCCCATGAAACTCCTTTGGCTGGTCATTTAGGAGTCCGTAAGACTTATCACAAGATCTTGAATCATTTTTATTGGCCAAAACTCAAAAGTGATGTTTCTAAATACTGCAGATCTTGTCACACTTGTCAAATGGTAGGAAAACCCAATCAGAAGATACCTAAGGCTCATCTGCAACCTATTCCTGCATTTGATGAACCATTTAGTAGAATAATTGTAGACTGTGTTGGTCCTTTACCTAAAACCAAGTCAGGCAACCAATACTTGTTGACCATCATGTGTGCATCTACAAGATTTCCAGAGGCAATTCCTCTGAGAAATATAAAAACTAAAACTATTGTGAAAGCTTTGGTGAAGTTTTTTACACTTGTTGGCCTTCCCAAATCTGTCCAGTCAGATCAAGGGTCAAATTTTATGTCTGGAATTTGCCAGCAAGTTATGCATGAATTAGGCATCCAACAGTTTAAATCTTCTGCCTATCACCCTGAAAGTCAAGGTGCTTTGGAAAGATTTCATCAAACTTTGAAGAATATGATTCGATCATATTGCTTGATACAGAAAAGGATTGGGATGAGGGTGTTCATTTGTTGTTGTTTGCTGTTAGGGAATCAGTTCAAGAGTCGTTGGGTTTTAGTCCCTTTGAACTAGTTTTTGGTCATACTGTCCGTGGACCATTGAAATTATTGAAAGAGAAACTTCTTTCAAATGAAGACTCAAAGATTAATCTTCTTGGTTATGTTTCTGATTTCAAATACAAGTTGTCAAAGGCCTGTGAAGTAGCAAGAACTAATCTTCACAATACCCAGTCAAAAATGAAATTAAGGTATGACAGAAATTCACAGGAAAGGAGTTTTAAACCTGGTGACAAAGTTCTGGCTCTCTTTACCATACCTCAGAATCCTCTTCAGGCTAAAGTTTTTGGTCCTTATACCGTTGCAAAGAAAGTAAATGACTTAAATTATATCATTAACACTCCTGGGAGACGGAAACAGAAACAACTTTGTCATATAAATATGTTAAAGTAATATTTTGACAGAGATAGCCCAGCTAATTATTCTGTTAATTTAGTTGTACCTGTCCCACACAGTGAAGATATCAACGATGGAGTACGATCAGACTATAGTGACTCTGGTATAACCAATCTTCGGAATTCAGAAATATTGAACAACCTAGACCAGAAACTTTCACATCTACAACAACAGGAAAGAAATGAACTAAAACAGCTATTACATGAATATGAGCACTTGTTTCCTGATGTTCCAACACGAACAAGTAAAATTTATCATGACGTTGACATTGTAGATTCTGCGCCTGTGAAACAGCATCCTTATAGGATGAATCCTCTCAAACAGAACTATCTGAAGAAAGAAATTCAGTATCTACTGGAGAATGATTTCATAGAACCAAGTAAAAGTAACTGGAGTTCACCATGTATTCTTGTTCCCAAGCCAGATAATACATTCCGTATGTGTACTGACTATAGAAAAGTCAACAGTGTCACCAAAACTGATTCATTTCCAATCCCAAGAATGGACGATTGCATTGATATAATTGGAAATGCGGAATATGTCACCAAGTTTGACCTTTTAAAAGGATTCTGGCAAATTCCACTGACGGAAAGGGCAAAAGAAATTTCAGCATTTGTAACTCCAGATGGACTTTATCAATATAAAGTTATGCCGTTTGGAATGAAAAATTCGCCTGCAACGTTTCAACGTCTGATGAACATGATAACATTTGGTCTTGATAATTGTGACGCTTATATCGATGACGTCATTATCTACAACAACACCTGGGAAGATCATTTGGAAACCATTCGAAAATTCTTTGATCGACTCAGCGATGTGAATCTGACAATTAATTTGAGCAAAAGCGAGTTTTGCCATGCTTGTGTCACATTTTTAGGACATATTGTGGGACAAGGTCAAGTTAAACCTATAGAAGCTAAGGTCAAAGCTATCTCTGAATTTCAAGTTCCAATTTGTAAAAAGCAACTGATGCGATTTCTAGGTATGGCTGGATATTATCGGAAATTTTGTTCCAATTTTTCCAAAATTGCTGAACCTTTGACAAGTTTATTGAGTAACAAAACCAAATTTTATTGGTCTGACAAGTGTCAGGAATCTTCTGACAAGTTAAAGGCCATGCTTAAGAATGCACCAGTTCTTTCTGCACCAAATTTCAGCCAATCATTTAAATTATCTGTTGATGCAAGTGATGTAGGGGTTGGTGGAGTATTGATTCAGGAAGACAAAAGTGGTGTGGATCACCCTGTGTGTCATTTTTCTAAAAAACTAAACAAACATCAGAAAAATTATTCCACAATTGAGAAGGAATGTTTGGCTTTGATATTGGCTTTACAGCATTTTGAAGTGTATGTCACCTCAGCTCTTTCTCCAATTATTGTGTACAGTGATCACAATGCCCTTACTTTCATCAACAAAATGAAAGATAAAAATCGGAGATTGTTGAGATGGAGTTTGATATTGCAGGAATATAACATTGACATCAAACACATCAGGGGAAAAGACAATGTGATTGCAGATGCACTCTCACGTGCCTAGAAATGTAATATTGCTTGATGTAATTAAGCCCAGTATCATAAAACATGTTCTTATGTATTTTTGGCTATTATAGTATTAGATGTATATTCAAAAGAAAGCTTTATTACATAAATCTTTCTTTTTCTTTATGAGGGGAGGTGTTATGTATGATGTTCATATAATATTATAAATATTTTAGGAAATTATAAATGTTTCTTCACTTTAATATTTGCTTAAATCTTAATGTTTATCATGAAAAACATGTTTAACTAGTGTCCTTGAATTAGGTTGTTTTGATCAATATGTTTTCTCAATTTGAAGGTCAAGGTTGATTTTTGTTTACAAGTAAAAATGCCATTAAGATGACTCATGTTCTAGAACATTCTGTCATGTGACCAATCTTTATATATACCATGTTTGGTGGACATTTATTCAGTTTTGACATTACCATCAGTCTTGTAAAGAGCTATTACAGTTGTGAAAATTCATTCCAAATTCTAAGAGAGGAATTATTTTAAATATTCATTGGATTATAACAGTGCTCATAAACTTTTGGATTTTGGATTTTTAATTGATGATTTTGGAATTTAAGTGAACTTATTCAGAGATTTTGGAATACTTCATTTTGACATCAGCACATCAAGATTTTTAGTACATCAGGACTTTGGAGACCATTAGCACATCATAACATTCAAGGACACAGCCGTGAATTTGGAACATTCTATATTTAGGACTTGTGATTAGAACAATCATTCTTATTGGATTATTAGGATTTCAAAACACATTACTGTAAGTGACTTTTTGATTTTTCATTTTAATTATCTAGTAATAAATTGCTTCTTGATTTTTACTTGATTTGTTGGTTTCACTTTCTTTCTGTTACATTTTTCTTAGACCATAGAGTCGTAACAATATATATATATATATATATATATATATATATATATATATATATATATATATATATGAGACAAGTACAGTGATACATTTACCCGCAAAATAAAAATTTCGATTATCCTCTAAAATGGGATACTTTTACAAAGCTAAGTTTATGTTTGCAGTATAATTCATACCTTCGAAAAAGTACTGGTCCACAAGTATGTTTATCTGGAACTGCTGTCCATTTGAGCGCCTCTTCTACTATTGCACTCGCGTTCATGAGACCAAACCCAAAATAGGCGCTCACTAAGAATAGATGAATAAAGCAAAAATACACTGTAATTTTTTTTCAGGCTCTATTCTCCACAGTGTAGGAGAATTTGATATATGAAGATACATGCAGTTATTTTCCAATAGATGTGATTTATTATCCAATTCTTTAAAAGCCTAAAATATAGAATGGTTAGCATCTAAACGCCTTTTTTGTATAAATCAAGGTTTTGGGTCTTTTTCAAGTCTGTCACATTCAGATTGATATCGTAGCCGAGGTTACTTCACCCTTGCCTGCTTTTGTATTTATTATTATTATTATTATTATTATTATTATTATTGGTAGTAGTAGTAGTAGTAGTAGCAGCAGTAGTTGTAGTAGTATTAGATATACCAGTAGTAGTAATAGTATGAACATAATTATTGTGTGTTAACAACGTTGTTGCTCATTTTTTTCTGAATCTGTGTGTGCGCGCGTGTGTGTGTATTAACCTAATGGCTTAATGCTTGTTAAAAGAAGGAGCGAGAGAGATTTTTCTGATTAAACTTCAGACTTGCTTGCATTCGTTATTGATAAAGATAAAAGTTCTCCAACGCTTTTATAGCTCATTTCCATCTACGTAATAGAAACAAATCCACTGGGTAATAAAACATGTGGGATTGGGTTTGTTTATTCACTCGTCGGTAATCATAACAGATTCCAGTGAGAAGCATGTTTACTTTTGATCTCAGTAAATATCAATTCTTTTTTCCCTGTGTTTTGAGGAGAATCTCTGTTTTGTTTCATAGAGTATGTTAGATAGTCATTATTTTTTGCAAATTTAAATTTAAATGCCCCTTCGTAACAGCAAACATGTGGCAAATGGTGATGATGCGATTATCAAACTAGTTGTTGTGAATTGCAGGTCTTGGTATATGTATTTAAAGGAATGGTCAATCATGTCTTCATAAAATGTAGTTAACAGTTTTATTTGCATTGCTATTTATAAAGAATGTACCTGTCCGAATATACAGCAAAATCAGAAGGGTTTATTTGTCATCGTGCATGCTTAATATATTCTCCTACATATTCCTATGTTGCGAATGAAGTATATTTCCCATAACGCAATAAAATCTATTACCTTTCTTACCAGCTCCGTTGACTATATAATCTTTCGATCGTATAAATTCGTGAGAAGATGTTTCTACTATTATATGCTGTACATCACGCCAGGAAAGACTTTCACTATAATAATAATAATAATAATAATAATAATAATAATAGCAGCAACAACAACAACAACAATAATAATAATAATAATAATAATAATAATAATAGTCATTATTAGTATATTATCTGAAGAAGATGAAGAAGACAAAGACGAAAATAATAATAAAACAGAAAATTACAAATAATTATGGAGCCGTCGTCTGAAGAATGCTTTTGTCTACAAAAGTTGATACATTTTCAATTATTATTATTTAGCATTGTGAAAGAAAGACAGAATAAAAAATATATTCCGATTCTCAATTACCCATACGCCTTTAAAATTCAGAGGATGAGGAGATATGTTTTCATCTAAATTATAGACAGTACACTTAAACACTAAATATATTTGTGATAAATAATATAGAAAATGACACAGGTGTTATATGCAGTGGCAGCGCGACGGGGGTTGGGTGGGGTCGGGCGGCAATTTATCCCGGGCGATAGGCGAGAGGGCGGGGGCGCTGTCGGAAGCTTTTTTTGCAGCTGTAACTGGGGCTTAGATGGGGGGTGAGGGTGGAGGTTGGCAACTGACATAAAAACTGTTCTCTGTGGCAAATTAGGGGCGAAAGTAAAGAGCATTGCCCCCTGGCGCCTCGGTAGGGTCGCCACTAAAGAACATTTCCCCCTCGCGCCTCGAACCCTCGCGCCGCACTGGTTATATGTGTCTCTGGGTTTAAAAAAAAAATCATTGTCATTGAACTGTAACTGTAAAAATCTGATTTCAAATATTTATTACAAATTCGGCTGACAAGTTGTGTGTATATATATATATATATATATATATATATATATATATATATATATATATATATATATATATATATATATATATATATATATATTTATATTGTAGTCTAATTCTTAAACAACTGTTACTCTAATGACTAGGAAGAAAGTTTGACGCAAAGAACTATGTAGCCATACGCACTTTGCGTCCAGCATTAATGCTATCATTCCACTTGCGAGAGCAACAGAAGCAGAGGTCATCGTGAATGAGTCAGTACACTCGTTGTTGTTTGAAGTGGTGTACTGAAAAAAAAAAATAGGTTATTTGTTTTATGTTAAGCCATGAATTACTGGATTTTCAAAGTAAAATAATCTTGATATTTCACTGGAGTGAAAAAATAGAAATAATTTTTCACATCTCGTCAATAGACATTGATAACATTATGACTAAGAAATTCAAAACTATTGTAAGGCGATTGCATGGTTTAGAGGTAAGTATGGCCGCCTATCGTCCAAACAAACCGAGTTAAAACCCAACAATGGGCAAATTAATTATTTCATTTTGTTTTTATCTTGAATTGGGAAGGAGAATTATGTTGCTACTGATATTTTCTGTGCGAATATACACAAAACACAGCAGAATATAAACGGTAAACCGCTGACTTTATCGCGAAGGATACACTAAGAAAGCTGCTACTTGAGCCTGTTAAACAAATTGCTAGCCAATGCGTTTGAACATAAAATAGAAAGAAAATGTGCTTCCTCCTAGTGAATAACGGATACATTTCATCAAGTGTGTGGACAACTGAAGTATTTTCACTCGTGGTTTCGCCACTCGTGAAAATACTGAGTTTTTCACCCCCTCGATGAAATATATCCGTTATTCTCTCATTTAAAGCAAATATCACCCTCTCTCTTTCATTCTCTCTCTCTCTCTTTATATATATATATATATATATATATATATATATATATATATATATATATATATATATATATATAACACATAATATTAATAATAATAATAATAATAATTATTATTATTATTATTATTATTATTATTATTATTGTTGTTGCTGCTGCTGTGCTTTTTTGTCACTGCTGGTCTGTTTAACGCAATAATGGAATAGAAGAAGTGGAGGATTTAAGCTGGATTTCCAATAAGGAAACATTCAGCTTCTAGTGTCTGCCTTTGATACAGCGATCACTTTTTGTATCTTGCTTTCCATCCGAATTTGACGATCTGGTAAAAGAAGTATTCGCAATTTTACTTTGATTTTGGTTGTTCAATTCAACATCAGCATTCTCAAAGACATAAATAAGTAAATATATCAAGTGAGATTAGGGACACAGTCATAGAAAAGATCAATATATATTAACTTAATGTGATAAGTGTTTCAGTCTTTAACACGATTTTAAAGATTTAGTCAGCATCATGCCAATATTCAACATTTCATCAGGCTAAAAAGTCGGCAATTTGGTCGACCTTTTTCGAAACAATTATTTTCACTATTGGTTATAATTACGTCTCGAAGACAACTAAAGTATCCTACATTATTGATTTTATTTTGCATCAAGCAATTTATAAATGCAAATAGCTCACTTCTATACCTTTAGTGACCATCAGAAAGTTACCTGACGCAAATATAATACTAGTCCTCTCTCTTAGCCATTACATAAACGGCGAAGTTACTGTATTTATTGTAAAAATATGTAATAAACGTCTCGTGAGAATCTGTTCCAGTACATAGTCTCAGACAAAATAAATGTTTTGTTTCATACTCTTGAATTTATTGGTCTATCACTGAGGATATCCCTGACTTTCAGGTAAGAATTTGTACAGTCTATGTTCACTCATTTGTTTATTTGTTATAATATTTATCAGGCAGCTACGTGGTAGCTTTAGACATTCATAATTTTCAAACGATGATCTGATATAAATAAAATCGCTTTTTCACTTAGCATTTTTTTATATTGAGAAGAAAAGATAAGCGTCAACATTCCAACTTACAATAGTGAAACCTATCCAACTTTGCACCAGAATATGAATACATTATTTCTCTAGTGATTATAAGTAAAATAAAAGTCAGAGGCGCAATTAAAATGTATCGGGATACTCTCAAAGTTTCAAAGTTACCATCTGAGTCGTATTGATTTTGCTTCCCTCTCCAAGGGTTGCTGCAAGGACACTAGTGCAGACTGGTATGAAATTAGGTTTGCGTCCGTTCATTCCAACGCTTGAAATGGTGATACTATGGATGTTGTTAGCCAGGCCGTTCGTATTACAATCATGAAGTATCATTTTACCGTCGTCACTAGTGTGATAGTTGCCGGCAGGAAACACAAAAATGTTCCCTTTACCATTTCTTCCCTTGAAAAACAATAAATAAATAAATACAAGGGGAACATTATCTAGCAAGACAAAGCAATCAGATAATTTGTCACATGCTAAGACCACTTTTTAAAGTCCAATGAATCTGTAATACATGCAGGCTGTGTCAAGATTTTATATGAATCTAATGATTTGTTCAGATGCTTAAAATAATTATAGTGCACACGTGAGCTTAGTTATATCCTTTGAAGTCGCACCCAAATAACATATTGGCCCATTTGATTTAAAACATACACTGTGTTCACAGAGTATTCTTCAGCCTTCTATGCGTAACTTCTAAAGATATATTCTCGTCTATTAATTGTTACAAAATGAGTTAGGAAACAATCTAGCCCGAATGAGCTTCCATTTTCATTCTGAAACGAAGGAAAATATTAATATTTTATTCAACGTAAAACTGGTTTAAAGTAAACATCAGAACAAAAGTCCGGTCTACTTAAATTTATTTTTTAAAATATAATTTATTAAAAATCTAAACGAAATTTGTCAAATTTAAATGTGTTTGCCTGGAAATTTGAGAACTTATATGCTAATGATAAGTCATAGAGATATTGATCGAGAAGAAGAAGAAGAAAACAAAACAGTTGCAGATATACATTAGTTGTGTAGTCGAGATCAAAGCAAAAAGTAACAGAGCTTGAAATGTTTGCGAAAATGTTTCTACAATTCCATAGACATTAATATAGTGGTTCATATTTGATTGATGTTATAAATTAAGGAAGCTTAGCATGAAATAAGGAAGTAATACGTGCCGAATATGAAAATTCCGATTGATTGTTGATATGAGAAAAGCTACACTGTTCAAGGGAAATTACTACTATTACTACTATGATTAATTACTATGCCTAAAGCATTGAGGACATACTACACATTTCAGAAGATACGATTTGATGACGTATCATGACATTTATGACCTGAAATTATGTACCAGCAGTTTCTGGGACGGCTTGACAGTTTTCGACATTCTTATGTTCGGAGTGATAAATCATCAACTTATCGCTAATACACATAATACAAAATGTTTTCGATGAACTTTCTCCAAGCTTAGAGAGTGAAAAGTAAAAAGGAAGCTTTCGAAATCATTCCAGCCAATGAAGAGTACAGAAAATGCATTATTAAAAGTCAAATACTGAAAATTGTTTAAGGTTCAACTTTCTAATATTTCTCTTGTTTGTACTGTCTTCGAACAATTGTTGCCAAGGATATTCTGAGGGAATCGGTTTGTAATTAAACGTGCAAATATATTATGTAATAAGAGAACCTTTTTTACACCAGTTTCAAGAGCCTTTTTAAATCCGTACGGACCGTCGATTAAATGACGTTGCGCATATCCCCAACTATTGCTGTATATGTCGATTTTATCACTCTTGTGGCTTAGAGCGGAAGTAATAATATCATCTCTGCTTGTAAAACGAGGAGAATCTTCGTCAAGGAATCGAATGGCTGAAATGAAAAATAAATTCAATGTACAAGAATGACCACGTTTCACTTTTGACTGCCTGCTAAAACATCCTGAGTTTTTCATTTGAGTTGATATTTTGTGGCACAGATACACGGGAATATTATATATCGTGCCGAAGCAACTGGAGTAAATTGCTTTACCCAGGGACACACCACAGTAGTCGACTGGGGCTGATCCAATAGTAGGATTCGAACCCGTAATATTTTGATCGCGAGTTTGGCATGCTAACAATTCAGCCACCACAGCTCCTAGCTGACGTGTGCAACATTTTGAGATTAGTTATAGCAAAAATATTTCTTTTTTTCGCTGCTTGAGACGGAACAGGTTTGGTGTTTTTTTGTTTTAGCAGCACTTTTAACACATCAATGTCTAGATCATGCCAAGGATATGGGTGCCTTTCCCAATGATACACCAAGGCTACTGACCCGGGCTAGCCATGGCGGGTATAGAACCCGCGACCTTTGAATTACCAGTCCAACTAAGCTACCGCATCTCCCTGGAAAGAAAAAGAGAAAGATATAGATCCACATACCCGATGAGTAATGGTGGAATGCAAAAAGGGGCACTGTGTGCCTTCAGATGTGTACTGCATGTACCTCTTCAACTACACGTGCAACTCGTGAATTGCCTGTGATCCCGAAACGAGGGTGGTGGTAAGATCCGTTTGCAATAATATTTACTATTTACGAACCTCATTTTGTCTTTGTATACATGCACACACCAAATAGAATATTCTATTTTGCGGTGAATGGTTGTTATTTAGCCATTTCTAATGTTAGAAGAACTTACACGTTTGAATGGGATGAATATAAACACGTTGCATGTAGTTACTTGGATTCCACGGTTGTGCATATTGTTTCATGCTTTTGCTAATCTATTTATTTTATATTTTAGGAACGGTAAACTATATGTAGCTATTATATTTTGATTTGAAATGTATTATTTGCTTTTTGTTTTTGTTTAGACACATAATTTTATTTTTGTGTCATTCTGTCCAATAAGAAGCTGTCCGAGACACGATATAAAGTATTAAAATGATTACAAAGTATATGCAATATACACGAATACACTAATTATCGGAAATAGATAATACAGAAATATGCGTAAAAAAGTGTTTTAACAAAGCAGTTACATTCATTAAGCACAGGATATATACATATCGTTCCTATTATAAAAATCTGGGTGGTTATGTTTCATTTCCTTAGAACTGTAGAAAAGAGCGGTCACAATATATGAAGTCATACCTATATACGAAATTGTCTTATGAAGCGTTATGGTATGTATGATGTTTGTATAATATTATAAATATTTTAGGAAATTATAAATGTTTCTTGACTTTAATATTTGCTTAAACCTTAATGTTAAGTATAATGTTGACATGTTTATCTATTGTCCTTGAATTAGGTTGTTTACTTAGTATTTCAGTTCAAAGACGGTTTTGGTAAACAAGTTGTTGATTCAATTTCCCTTAGAGTTGTGTGTTAAGAGTCACACACACCATATTATTATAGAACATTCTGTCATGTGACCTATCTTTATATATACCATGTTTAGTGGACAGTTTTTCAGTTTCGACCTTAACATCAGTCTGTTAAAGAGCCATTACAGTTGTGAAAAATCATTCCAAATTCAGAGAGAGGAATTATTTAAAATATTCATTCGATTATAAAAGTGCTCATAGACTTTTGGATTTGGGATTTTAGATTTTGAATTGACGATTTGGGGATTTATGTGAACTTATTCAAAGATATATTCAGGAGTACTTCATTTTGGCACATCAGCACATTAAAGACTACATTGAAGGATACAGTCATTCATTCGGAACTGTTAGATAAATTCAACTCTGAATTAATTTGATGATAAAAGTTGAACAATAAAGACCAATATCCTGACTTGTCTCTTTGCATATGTGTTAATTGCGCAGTGTGTTAATTGCACATGTGTAAGTTGCATAGTATGTAAATTGCATAGTGTGTAAATTGCACATGTGTAAATTGCATAGTGTGTAAAATTCGTCCTGTAAATGAATTACAAAATATAAGCACCTGAGTGTAATTTAGTAATTCATTTAATAATCACCTCAGACATGTATACACATATGTTTTGGCGGTTTGCTTACCTCTGGTTGGTCAGTATGACTGTTTGTATGTAGCTACTTGGCTATAGTGTCATATTTTGTGCATGGAATTAGAAATTTGTGTATGCCTGCCTCTCTATCCTGTGAATGGTCGTTTAAAGATAAGGTATGGTATACTTTTGCATGGCATGGTATACACTGATGGATGTTTTGGTGAGCTTGGTATGTATGTATGTATGTATTTAGTACAAGGCAAAAAACAATGGCGAAAATGTTTAATGAGTAATTGAAGGTCACCGGTTCATTGTGAATGCCATATATACCTATTTTACCACCATTACTTGACGAGATCACTTACACATGTATTATAATAGAATATTGAACGGAAGCTAGTTCTGTATCCTTACACTGAAATTATTGTTTTTTCTATCAAGGTTTCATTTCTAATAAATGCTCGGTACACAAATATTCCAAGATTACAAATAATATATGGGAATTTCGATTGTAGCAATATATGTTCGTATGTATGTATGTGATATCTCTGCATGTATCTGTAATATTGTATCTACGCGTCTATCTATCTATCAATGCAAGCACTTCAAGTATATATGTCTGCATGTACCTTTCTAATACAAAATATAAATTTATTCCGTTAGAGATTGACAAAAGGTACATATATAAGAGCTTAAACCGAGTACTGAGTTTGTGTCCCCATTCGTAATTTTTTTGTATTATAATATATATGAAAGTAAGTGCTAAAATCTATTGATAAAGGAGTAAATACAAATCTGTAAAATAATATCGGTCTAACTGAAAAACAACAACAACAACGATGATGACGATACTAATTCGTGTATCATATGACTTGCAGAGTACTTTACACAATAAATGCTCCATTTGCATATTCTGCTTTAACAAAAGAACAAAACATTACTGAAATATGAAATATGTTTCATTTAATGCATGAACTCATTGTTTTCCGTCATATTCGTGTACCATACGTGTACTTGCAGAGTAATTTACGCAATAAATGCTCAGTTCAAGAAAAGAACTAAACGTTACTGAAATATTTTAGTTTAATGCATGAACTCATTGGTTTCCGTAAATTTTGGCTGCATGGCTATTTTCGTAATGTTCCTGAAATTCAGAAAGTATGTAATGATACTCGTATACAATATCATTAACTATAGTTGATAATGAACAGAATTTTAAAACTTGAATTTGTTTCTAACTTTTGCACTTACATCTGGCTAAGTACAGGGACCAAGACAATACAAGACTAAACTTACTGGGAGAAGTTGTCTTGTTGTAGATGCACAGCCTTTTATATATATCAAAGAAGCCTTTCAAAGCCTACACATTTGTAGATTTTGGACATATATTTGTGGAACGTATGCGGCACAGCGTCATCACTAATATACCTAAAGGTATATGAAAGACACACATTTAAAATATGCATATTAAATATATATGATTCAGGGTAACATTCTAAGCTTCAAAAATAATCTACACGAGTTTTCTGAAGATGTTTTAAGAGTTTTAGCAAAATATGACATTATTCTGAAAAGATCTGCTCAAAGCATATATTTTGGAATTAAACAGATAAATTTATATTCAATGGTAGCATTTTTGGCTCAACTTACATACAAGTGTAGCTTTCGGGGCTACTCCAGCGGAACAAAACATGTTTCCTTTCTCTGCGGCAACCAGACCTGCACATTTTGTACCATGTCTGAAAACAATTTTGGTTTAGATTGTAAATAATAATAATAATAATAATAATAATAACCATCATTCTTCCTAGTATTCCTTATCATTTTTTTATGATAGCAGTAGTTGTAATAGTAATAGTGGTAGTAGTCCAATAGATTCAGACTTTCACAATATGCAAGATCTTGCCAATGAACGGTTTTGCAAGAATTGCATAGTTAAAAGTTGCAAGTCTTTCTAGATTGTAATTAAACACTTAGTGAATACACCCGGATCAAATTATTCCATTTGCGAAGATCATTTCGTGTATTATTATCACAAATAATGTTTAAAAATTATCTTTATTTTAGTATAAATTGATTTTAGCAAGACTTTGCAGTGTTATTCATGAAAATATATAAGGTCCATACTTACGATATATCAATCTCTTCCGGATAAGATGTAACTTTCGGACTGGTGGCATCAGTGTTTCTGTTTACATAGTTGTAAGATAGCTTTGGATCCTTTGATCGTTTCACGCATTTTGACAGAAAACAAAGATCGTGGACATGACAGGAATGTAAGTCAAGTCTACCACATAGAAAAATGTTAATTCCTTTATGTTCTATTAATCTTACATCTGTCGATGGAGCGTTGTCGATTTATTGAAATCAGAGGGAGAATGTTACAGTCCAATTAATTTTATCACAGGCGTATTATACTGTGCTTAGATTGTGTGCTGCTTTTTTAAAGCAATGTATTTATTAAGAGTCTCCTAATAGTATAAAATATCAGCTTCCCAATATTATGATACTCTTCATAAATTAATTTTACAATATTTATTTAACTATCTAGATTTAACAATTTTCAACAGGGTCATGATTGGTCAGTATTCCACTGAATAAACTAATCACAGGTATATATGAATGAATTAAGAGACTGGGGTTGATTTTGGATGTAAATATGCGCAATTACTACAAAGAGATATGGCAACATATCGATCTAATATTTTAAAAACAGGTAAAAAGACATAAATTAAACGAGAATTAAGCACGCAACTCTCACCACATTTTCATCTAGATCTTCATGAATCATCTCTAACCCAACGTCGACGATGGCAACTGTGACGTTATTGCCGTAGTAACCTCGGTTCCATGCGTCTTCGATGCCAAGATCATAATATACACCAGAAACGTCCTGTTGTATCGTACATGATAGTTACATTAAATCAATATGCATGCTTGAACTCAAGAAAGAAACAAAAACAAAACAAAAAAACAAAAAAAAAAAAACAAAAAAAACCAACAAACAAACAACAATACAATTAAACAGAAAGAAAGAAACGCTAATTTTGCAAGCAAATATTTGTGTTAACGTCTTTACCAACATTATGTGCAAAGAACAAATACATTTACGAATAGACTCAAACAGCGATATTTTTAGTGCCTGATGTGGAATAAAAGTAATAGACATGTAGGAACGAAATTGAGCAGGTAGATACCGTTATGTGTAATGGAAATGAGGTCATGTTTTAGATTAATAGTCACTTTGAACTTTATTTATTTTTATTTTTATCTAATAGTCACTAAAATAGTGGAGAAAGACAAGATGAAGGCAGGTAGAACAAGAATGTAATCATTAATGCTGTTATATATAAACAGCAAATTTCTTACCGGGAAAGGTTTGTCATCATGTCGAATGTCTTCAATGAGTATAGTGCTAAATACATCCGTTGGGGGAATATCAAATTGAATTGATACTTGTCTTTCGATATATGTTACCTTTATTAAAGAAAGAGGAAAACAAAATAGATAAAATGTACAGATATTGTAACAACATATATTCACTTATGTCCTAATAAATTTTACCATTCAGTAATAATTATAAAAGGATGAAGGGGTATTGTCCAAATTTAGACGAATTCAAATAATACAAAACAAATCCTCATAAACATTCAGAATTGTGTGACCAGTACACTGGCAATAAAGCTTAGCTTTCTCGAAACGATCTTGGAGACTCCAAAATACATTTTTATATAAATTCCAACTAAAAAGAAACTGACATGATTTATATTGCATAGCTATATTTATAGATTTTATCTTTATTGAAATTATATACAGCATGATATGATATAAAATTATATGCATTTTGTGCGTTTTTCGCACATTCTGTTTGATTCTTTGCGCTAGTTATTTCGTACAAAAAAGAACCTATTATTTTTGCGTAACATGCCTACTGCCAAGACCACTGTAGGTGTCCTGAATGTATCTTTACTGTAGCTTCATCTCTCTCCCATTCTCTCTCTCTCTCTCTCTCTCTCTCTCTCTCTCTCTCTCTCTCACATACACACACACACACATACACACACACATATATATATATCGACATAATTCTTTGCTTGACGTTATTTTTATTTTTGTACGGTGACAATCAGTAATCATACATGTTTCTACATTTATTTTAAAATATTTGACAGGGGAGGGGATGTACAGGGGTAAGTTACAACATGTTTGTTGTTCAGTTGGGACGCATGTACTTTTTTACGCCATAGACGGCATGTCATTTCAATTTTAAAATTTCTTTCGTCTTCCTATTCGGGAATTGTATATTTTCTTGTGTTATTATACGTTTATATTTTCTATCCTACTCGGATGCTTAACGTAACATTCTTCTCTAGAAGCAAGGAAGGTAATACACATTTTTAGCTTGTCACAGTTCCCAACATATATACTGAATCGAAAGGAGATGTATGAGGACATATAAAGATCTACTTTCCACATATCCAGATATTATTTTAATTTTTCTTTACGAAACCCCATCAAGAATGAATATTTAAATTATATTAAATATAAATCTATTTCTCGTAAAAATTAAACATTAAAAGTAACAATAAACATTTTCTGTAACAAAATCTGAAATTTCCATGTTAAATAAACATTAAATATGCACTCTAACACAAACGGTCCTAAATATTTAGTCATATGTTTGAGCTAAAACTTAATTCAAACCTTGTTTCCGACGGCAACACGAAATTGTTGCAGATCCTGTAGAGGATCTAGCACGTCCGTTTGCCGGTCAGCTTGGTCTTCCTTCCGGAATAAATAAAGATCGTCTAGTATCTGAAATTAGTACATATATGCATCTTGAAGCTAAGATAGTCACAAAACCAAAGCAATAGAGAAAGATAAAAACAGACCAGTCAGGAAAACAGGATACTATAATGTGATGAAAGAAGACTTGAACACATTCAAGTGACACATCTACCATAAGTGAAGAAGCGATAACTTCAAGAAACAAAGACAACAATGTTGGATACAATATGGCGTAGAATAATATAAAAGACTTCAGAGAGGTTAAGGACAGTATAGAAGAAGCAGAAAAGACGAATATGCTGAAGGTACAATATCTTTAATTTAGTATCAGATAGTTATAATTACATCTGTCCCATAAATTAACTCTATTTCACGGCAACGTTTTTTTTAAAATAAATAGTCTAATGAAAGAATGCAAACAAGTAAGGATTTTCATACACGCTTTGCGGTCACTCAAGTTCCCTGCATGGGATTTTTAAAGTATCATGCCATTGATTAAGTCCAGTATTAATAGTGTGCATCCGCTGCTAAAGTTAGTATACTTTTTATCTTCTTCTGAACATTCATCTATAAACCTGTGTTTACATCCAAAAATAACGACTGTTGCTATTTACTTGGCGATTTATCTTCCTGATATATAACATAAATAGCAGTTTCAAATTGAAAGAATTTAACATTTTTATTGTTTTAAATGAGATATATTTTACAAGTAAATTGAGTACATCTAAATCCGTTTGCTAATTGAAGTTATTATACGATTATAAGTTGTAAACACTATGCTGAGGATATAAGGGAACAAAATAAGGATCATAGCCCACTCAATCAGATTTTGTACTGTCTTATAGGCACTTTAAAAGATTCATAATTATAACGTATTTTTAAAAAAAAAAAAAACATTCAAGGCATAGTATGCCTTCTTTGTGGTTAAAGGAGAATTCGTGTAATGTGACGAGTTAAACGTTTGATGTCGTGACATTGTCTTATAACGTACATACCATAAAGCTGAGAGCGTTACTTTCTAGATTAATATCAGCTAACACATGACAAAATCCTTCTTTAATAATTGTTGGATATATTATTTTATCAGTTGAGCTTGGAAAATAACTCAAACTCTCACATAGAATTAAAATACTATAAAACCCAATGCAATCCTTAAATCACAATTCAAAAGTGTATGGTGACTCCGAGTGCAGTGTTCTTAACCAGCTACAACTATAAATTACAAAAGCTTACTATTCAGAGATATGTACAGACATCTACTGAATCGGATACAGTTTGTGAGTTTTGTAACCTAAACATTTATACAATTTCCTGGATCAGATGAAATACACCAGCAATTGTTCTAACGGATATTATTCAAGTTTACTAAAGAGTTTCTACCGTTCAAAAGTGTTTTTCTCGGTGACATTGTTTCATACTATGCTAATGGCAAGTACAAGCAATTACAAATAGTTACCAATAACATATTGCATATCAGCGTTAAATATGAAGAAGGAAACGTAATACATTTCCAGCAGTTGACTATAACGTAATCTTTGATAGTGATCTGTCAACTTATGTTGCCATTTCCCGTTAAGTAAATACCATGATGGGATCATTATCTTTAAGAGGTCTTTGTGATTTTAGCTTGAATTCTTCAAAAAGAGCAGATTTGAAAAATGCTGCACTAGACTAATTAGGAAGCAGTGAGTTATACTTTTTAAAAAAAATAACCGTATTACAAATGTAGGTGTCTCAGTAAAACCAAATGATGCAGCTGCCAGGTTGGGTTGACATACAATTACGCAAGACTTCTTATAATAATTTAAGAGATATAAAATATGGAGACAACAACTAGACAAAAAATTAACGTCTGCTGAACAGAGTGGAACTAAAAGAGCTACTAAAATTGAAAAGTTGCCAAAACAAATTAGCAAGAGCAAGAAATATATTTTATACATATAGGACATTTTAAACAGAGATTTAATACCATTTCTAATACTATAAAAGAGTTGTAAAATGAAAAAAGGTTGCAAGCAAAATGACAGATGAAATAGCACAAGAATGCAAAGGCAAATCCTAATTAATTTCATCCACGCTAATCTGAGTATTTCCAACGTCAAATGTAAACACATTTAAAGCCATTTTAAGAGAGTCCCTGAGCTTTCTGGTGATAAAGTTATTCTTAATTTATTATCTATCCATGCATACATATATGCATACACACATGCATACATTTTTCTCCTCCTCCTCATAATGCTCGTCATCGTTATCAACCTAGCCATCATAGTTGTATTAACTTAGTTTATAATGAAATTACAAAACATATTACATAATTATATGCATATAGAAAAGCATACAAAATATGTGACACATTTTGAGTTAGAATCAGTAGTAGACGACAGCTTGATTATATGAAATATTTGGTCCATGCATGAGTAGCTTGTTTGTCATTATGATTAATGTCTGACCACATTACCGAATGAAGAATAATTCCTTATGTTTGCATATTTGCCAAATTGTGTGCCAGTGTTGTATGTGTCTATCTTATCAGATCGTGTGTTTAACAAGGAAGTCCAGATAATTCGGTAATATGTGAACTAGTTTTGATAAGATGCTGAAAAATAGGCTTTTGCTATATGTATGAATACACTGAATTATTACTACAGAGATCTAATAGTTACTCTGGCTTGTGCTCGTTAAAGAAACGAGGAAACTCGTCCCAGTCTATGTCGGAGGCACACCACGTGCTGCGCACGTTCCGCAGGCCATGGACCTTGGTCCCGCGAAATAGGACGACCATGTTAGCGTTGTCGGGAATCACCTTTGGCTAAAAAGAGTTGTAGGATTATTTAGCTCGTGGAGCATTACGTAGTCGTAGTCGATGACGTTTTCCTGGTTGCGTTCTAGGTCAATATGACCTGGGGCCTCTTCGTCGTTGGAGTTAAACGCCACGGGGTCTTCAATGGCTACAAGTGTTTCGTCGCTCAGCTTGCATACTGTTCCCGCTCTTTGAGCTGCATCTACCGGAATTTTAGCCTGCTCAAAAAAACGGCTGCGTCGTTTGTTTTCTGTAGGACGTCGTAGCATCTCTGGTCATCATTGCTTGGCGCGACGACGTAGAGCTTGTTACATTTCGTCCAGCGCGTTAGGAGGCGTAATAGCAGCTGCGTCTTTCAGCTGCCAGAGGAGCCAACAAGCAGCGCCCAAATGCGGTGAGATGTCAGGGCCCAGTGATGCCTTGGCTTTTATTGTAGCTGAAAAGCTGATGATGTCCATGCTATTAAACGGCCGTTTCGTCCTTTAAAATGCTTGCATGACAAGATGCCTAAATATTGCCTGTGCTGTAAACAAAGTACTAATTTCGGAGCGGCCACGAGGTGTGGCTTGACTTTGGAAAGCATACGCTCCTAGGGACTTTTGCGATATGAGGGGGTACAATGTTTATCGAACGCTCCCGGCCGCGGGCAGCCGTGGCGGCTGGCAAGCCAAAGCACAGCGGCGATATAGCTGCCAATATAGAAAGCTGGAGCAAGTATGCTTCCAACTTGACGAACGCCTTGGCCGCTGTTTTGTATAAGGTGACATGAAAGTCAAACTAGCGATGGGCGGGGAATTGCAGCTGTCCCACATGTCAGTCTTTGCGACGATTGCAGCACGGGGCTAGTTCCAACAGTGCAGCCAAATGGTTCACATTTATTTGCAATACAATGGATACTAAGCTGGCAGCAATATACTACAGCCCGCGTGGTTACTGGAAGCAAGTGTCAGCAGTTAAGAAGCTGGCAGAAGCCGTTAGAGTCTCACAAGATGTTGTCATGGTGTGCCTCGAAAAGAAAGCCATGTGGCAGATTAACTTGCCATCACTGTGCAAAATCCCCAGGCCGCAGTTTGATGTGCCAACCCCTAACGAGGTGTACCAGGGTATCTACAAGTGGGGCCTGCCAAATTGGTCCAAGCTGCTCTAAGTTGACCCCGGTCAGACATTTACGGGGACAGTGTAGCAAATCCTGGCTAGGCACGGCGTGCAGGTATGGTGGGGGGAGACCTACGTCCACTGTGCGCAGGGCATTGTGGAGAGGTTCAATCGTACTCTGGCTGAGAGGTTGTTTGGGCACCCGTACACCCAGGATATGCTGTTTGTAGCTCTGATTTGGTTCCGTGTCTGTCTGATGTTGCGGTGGATATTAGCTCGTGTCTTAGAGTTTGCAGTCTGCAGCCATGTCGGGATGGACTTCGGCAGTCTCAATCTGCAGCAGGAGGATGTGTGTGGCCGTGTATAGCAGGGCCGCATTGAATCCGTACCTGGCCTTGATACTGTTTTAGTAAACGTCGTACATCAACAGCTTGCTTAGGCCAAGGATAGCCTGCCCTCTGTGGATCGTGCTGTTTAGCTTGAGGTTGGATTTTATAGAATGTACGGCGTCGAGGTGGCCGTCGAAGATCTTGATTGACCTAAACGCTAGGTTGGCAACCAGGCGGCGCAGCTTGTCTTCGTCTCCTTCAGACCTGACAAGATTCACCCGGATCCTCTATGGCAGGTTCTCCATGGTATTCCCGAATGCTGATAT
The DNA here is from genome assembly GCA_029931535.1 of Margaritifera margaritifera. Classification (NCBI taxonomy): domain Eukaryota; kingdom Metazoa; phylum Mollusca; class Bivalvia; order Unionida; family Margaritiferidae; genus Margaritifera; species Margaritifera margaritifera. Next base: position 756,107 of record JAQPZY010001191.1, read on the forward strand.
GTTCATCAACTTTAAGAAATCAGTTTTAGACTGTCATGTCGCCTTGGTCTCGAGAACAGTGTTGAACTGTACGTATGGGGCCATCCACGGGTTTTGATCAAACTCCAATGTCCTGTTAACCCTATTTACACGCATTCCGACCTTTGTGTACAGCTGGAGATTTCAGTTGCGAACCACGTGCGATTGCTTGCTAGGCAGGCTTGGAACGAGTTAGGCGCGTTCAGTGAACTTACTGCCAGTCCGCTCACAAAACCACACTGCTTATCGCTTAGCTAATCCTCGTGAACACTCTTCGCCTCAGGAGCCAGCGGATAGTCGCTGAGCGGGTCATGAAACTCCTCCGGATACTTGGGGTATTCTTCAAGAATGTAGCCCTTTGGTGAATCAGCCGAAACGGCGGTAATCTGTGCAAAATAAGCGCATCGAACAACTTAAAGCTACCAGTTGGCAGACTCTGCATCATAATCCAATCGTAGAGGTTGCTGACGTTAAGGAAGGTTATCCAGCTATTTGGCCTTTCACTGTCATAGTCGCATCCATCGGATGCACATATAAGGTTGTTCGCTTTCGCATGAAGGCGACTCACCATCGAAATGCAACAATTCCCTTCTCAATAAAACGGTGCATATCAATTTCTGTCAGCAGCTCAAGATTGACATCGGTGTTCTTCAGAAGGGCGTCCTAGCTCATTCCTGGTGCACTGAATAGTGAGCTGGGTCAAAATGCTTCAAACATGTCTGCTAGCAGAAGCAATCGGTCTTTAGGTCGAAGTTGTGATAATCGTCCATGGTTTTGCAGCCAAAGGTCGTCCACACGCTCTGAACATGCTGGTAGTCTTTTTCGGTTTACATGCGCGGCTGAGTTGGCTGTAGGAGGCCTCTATAGGTGGAAGCTGTTTTTCGTCGAATCGCTGCCAGCTGCTCATTTGTTCGCATCGGTAGAAAAAAGTTAATGTCTACACCCGGTGGTCCGCCTGCATGCTTCACCTTGGCGCGAAACGCCTTCTTAGGCATGTTGACAACCAGCTTCTGTTCATAACTGGAGACTGTGAATAAACTGTAGCTGTTCAAGCGAGAATGTCATGTGTTATTCCATGTTGTCTGGAATGGCGCTGATCTTCTATGACGATGCTGTTCCCATATTCTCCATATTATGGCGGCATTAATAGCCGCGCAAAATAATGAACACAACAGGCGCTTTTATTTGTTCTGGGTAGATGCGCAGCTTGCAATTGCATGATGTGTGGGCCATGCCGCGGTATTTTCGGGTAACATGGCAGTTGTCTCTCACGCAGTCTATTTCCAGCTCTCTGTAACAAATGTAATAGCTTTTCACTTCCTGAACCTTCCTGCAGTCGGTCCTTCCCATGAAAATTTCTGCCAGGTTTCTATGAAATCATGCAACTCGAGTTAGAGGCACTGGATGAACGTGACGATAGCCTCAATGCCTATGGATACCTCATCACAGCAGACAATTATACAGCAAAAGCAGCGATTTTCTGCGTGCTGCTTTTATCTGGATTGTTGGCAGGGCCTTCAACTTTGAGTGCTTCAAAGTCCGCATAAATGACGTATGGAACACGCATCTGACGGTGGTGATTCTGGAAGGCTGGGGTGGCACTTGCGCTGCCTTCCTTCGGTAATGACTCTCGGTGTGGTTTTTCGCTTATGCCGCGGCAGTTTCTGGTGTGGTCGCTTTTGTCGTTGCCATCTCAGCTACTTTATCGCAGATGTTTTCTATGTCAGGCATGGCTTTCTCCACCTCAACCGTTAGGACGAGGCTAAACTTTAGGCCATAAAGATTTTTTTAGCTCTCTAGCAAGGATAGCTTGTGCTTATGGTGCCATAGCATTAAGAAATACCAAGGCTTCTGCTTCAAGCTCATGATTATTTTCAGTAATTATGGCGCGATAGTCTTACACAAGCGTGTTGTCTCTACATTGTACACTGTCCTAGCATCCAAAAGGTTTGAAACCGGTAGGCTTTTTTGACTGCTACGCAATAGGATGGCCTTTCAGTTACACGCATGAATAATACTTGGTTTCGATCTTACCTGTTGAAAATCACAGTATAACAACAGACCTGCGTTAGAAATTGGAAGCTCTCTTAGCCAAATGGATATATATTATTAAAGTCCACATTCAATCAACAAACAAGCATTATAAATGAGCTTGCGGTTACACGCTTGAATAATAACTGGTTTTGATTTTGCTTGTTGGCAACTACTGTATTACAAAAGACTTAAATTTAGATACGCTACATCATTGGAAATTGGCTGCACTCTTCACGTAGCCAAATGGATTTGTTATGACTACCAGCATAATCAGCACAATCATATACCCCTGCTCAGTAGCCATGAGCATCTGAATGTACTCGGTTAATACCCAAGCCAGAGCGATTAATACGGCTTCAATTAACTTAACAGATCACGCATCAGCATCGATTGCACGTGCCTCAACGACAAACCTAGTCCGATATGTCAAAATAACAATAACGATAACATAGAAAATGTCTCACTTTAGTGAGCGCGGAGGGAACATGAGATTCGAAACAAACTCAGACCTATATTTGCAGTGTTGCGCATACAAACAATACAGAAAATGATACCAATTCTAATAGATATAGAACAGAAAATACACTAAAAGCATCTTAAAATAAGACAAAAATGAATATTAATCGTGCCGAAAATTCAATAGATATTTAACTTGCTTCCTTGAATGTTTGTTGATTGAAAAGACCATTACATTTCCCTGAATTTCGTGATATTGTCCAAAATTATTACATTTTGTGTGTGCTAAAAACCAAACTTGATGATTTAGACGTCATCTCTATGCCAGGTTATAGGTTTATTAATCAAACAAGGAGACTAAAATTTCTTAGAAAATCTGATTGGTTTTGGGTGTTTATAAAAAATAACTGTATGGTTCTATTATGTATATGCATTCCTCCAGTGAGTATGTAATGTGCTTAACATTATTAAGGTTAATTGTTAATGATGACAAAGATCTCATTCTGTTTTGCTTATTTACCTCCTGAAAATTCAAACTTTTTCACTAATGTTAATATTGAAATATTTGGTGCAGAAATCACGTCCATGTGTATATCACACACCAATGAGTTTTATTAGGAGATATGAATGCAAGGACATCGATTGAGAATGACTGTATAGAGGTTGGTACATTTCTGGGTGATTATCTGGATTGTGACAATACAATTACAGATTATTTTAACAACGTTTCTGCCTTGGATTGAAAACATTTATCACAAAAGCGTCTTAGTCAAGATTAATGTTTAAATAAGCACTGACCACAACTCCATGATATTTATAGATGTAACAATCTTTTAATATTGAATGAAAGGTGTCATAAAGATAGAAATGTAGATAAATTCACTTTTCGTAATGTATCTCTGATTGTATGTGCTATTTTGAGCATGGAAGCCCTAATATTTATGAAAATTTCGAAGTTTTTGATCTAGATTAACTTTTTAGTGACGGTCATTCTTTACTGACCCTTCAATTTCTATCAACGGTGCGGTAAAGCGCCATCCAGGCCAGAGACCTAACGGATTTATAAAACACTGGGAAGAGTAGAAAAAAAGAAAAATTTTGCGTCAATATAGATCCCAGCGATTTTAGCAAATTATTATCATGCATTAAAACAAAACAAGGCATTATTACTTTAGTAAATAAAACTGATCTAAATCTTATTCAAGAGCAATTAGGATTCCTTTTTAGAGCATCAGCTAGAAAAATGTTTGAAACTAGAACCAGAATTCTTACTCATCCTGGATTTAGTATACCTTGGATTGGCAGTGAATGTCATAAGTTAAGACGAGATCACAATAAGCCCAATAAATGTGTTAGCATCTATCCAACAAAGATAAGTGAAGAAAAAATGAAACAAAAAAGTAGATTATATAAGAAAACTAAGAAAACAAATATATTCACAACAATATTAACAGGAACAAGCTTATAAAACTTCACTCCAGGAAACCAAGAGATTTTTGAAAGATCATGAACAAATTAGAAACACAACAGGAGAATTCGAACATTAAAATTGAAGAGTTGTATAAGTTTGTAAGAACTTGAAAACAAACCAAGTGGCAAATGAAAATCGCGAAGTAGATTTATATATCAATGATGATGATGAAATCTTAAATGTCATCATTACTAGTGATGAAATTGCTTCATGTGTTATGAAATTTAAGAATTGTAAAGCTTTTGCCAATGACGGAGTTTTAATGAGTATATAAAATCGACCCTAAATCTAATGCTTCCTCTATATGAAAGTCTTTTTAACTTGATTCTTGATTCGGTAATTATACCAGATGTATGGCTGGACCAACTTACAAGGATAATGGAAATCCAATTATCCAGAGAATTACCGTCCAATAACTCTGGTAGGTTATATAGGAAAATTCTTCACATTAATCTTGAACAACAGATTATCACATTTTATAGATAATTCTGATACTCTAGATTAAATCCAGGCAGGATTTCGTAAAAGGTACTCAACAAATAATTTTATTTTGTTTTGTATTCACTCATTGGCATCCTGAAAGTAAGGAACAATAAATTACTGTGTTGTTTTGTTGACTTTCAAAAAGCGTTTGATTCAGTTTGGAGAGTTGGTCTTAGGCAAAAGCTAATTAAATACAATATTCATGTCAAACATTTTAGGATAATTTATAACATGTACCATGGTATACAATCTTATATTAAGTTTAATGATGAACAAACAGCTTTTTTCGCTTGTAATATTTGACCTCGACAAGAGAAATTTTCTCTCCTTTACATTTTGCCTTATTTCTTAATGATTTAGAATTATATTTGTGTCAAAATAACAGCGGTGGAATTCATATTAATGTTTCACATGAGGATGTGACAATGCTACTCAAGGTTTGAATTCTTCTTTATGCCGATTATACTGCCATACTAACTGAGAATGAAATAAAACTCCAAGAGAGTTTATATTGTTGTCTACAATACTGCAAGGATTGGAAATTAAATAATAATTATAGCAAAAACAAAATAACGATTTTTGGAGAAAGAAACTTCAATCATTTACAATTCTATTTATATGGTCATAGTTTAGAAGCAGTCGATCAGTATAAATATCTGGGCGTTTTCTTCTCAAAATCCAGAACATTTTACAAGGCAAGGAATCATGCTCTTGATTAAGCCCGTAAGGTTCTTAACCTTTTGTTGAAGAGATTAAGAAACTTCAATTTGCCTTTAGATTTGCAATTAAAATTATTAGATCATACCATTATACCGATACTTACCTATGAGAGTGAAATATGGGTACATACAAATCTGGATCTAATAGGAGAATTACATGATTACATGATGAATTTTTAAGGAAAATAACAAATTTACGAAGAAGTACTCTAGTCTATAAATTACATGCAGAATTAGGCAGGCATCCACAACACATCACTATCCGTACGATTTATTTTTGGCTATCACTCATGAAAAGAAAGAAAAATAATTTGTCGAGTATGTTATATAGAATGATGCGCTTAAATGTTCATTCTGTCCTTTTTGACCATAAATGGATAACGCATATAAAGATAATTTTTCAACAGGTAGGAAGATATGATATATGGTTAAGTAATATAAATGATAACGTTAGTGCCTTAAGGAATTATACTAAAACCACCCTCTTAGATCAACATATACAAAATTGGTTATCTGTTGTAGAAAATCATCCAAAGGGATTATTTTCAGCATTCATAAAACTGGTATCCAATTAGAATAATATTAAATTAAATTAACTAAAAAGTATACTTACCTACTTACCTGTCTGGAAATTTAGGACGTCAAAACATAAACTACCTGTTGAAACTGATTGATGGAATAAAATTCCATTTTAAAAAAGAAAATTCCATATGAAGAAAGAAAATGTACCAAAAGAATTCCATTACCTCTTTGGGTGTGAATTCTTTAGGAAGGTCTGACTGAATTTGATTAAGAAATTGTATTACATAACTCGAATACTTTGAAATATCAACATTTAATGACAAATAAAAATAAAATAATAGTGAAACGTTTAAGCATATATGTTAGCAAAATTATGAACAAATTAGAAACCGAGAAGAGACCTGGATAGCTATGTATGCTGAATTCACATTCCAAACTTTCGTTTGTCATTTATATCTTAAATGAAATATATCAAAAACGCTTTCATTTAAATCATTGATAATTCACTTTTCCTTCGGTACTCCTTGGTCTTGTCATGTTCAGATAATCCATGCTCTCTCTCTCTCTCTCTCTCTCTCTCTCTCTCTCTCTCTCTCTCTCTCTCTCTCTCTCTCTCTCTCTTGCGATTTCTCTCTTCTCCAGCTTTGTTATGTTACACTATAATGGCTTCTCGTATAATAAACTTTGATTGTACTTGACACATGTGCCATATGCGTATGGCTTGAGTATAATTTTTTCTAAAAGTTTTGTTTCTGTCCTAAGGTAAGTGTACCTGTGTGATAAAACCAAGGTACAGTGCTTTGGATGGCATTGAGGGCATACATAAGTCACTTGCTCTAACAGCTCCATTTTACATCTACTCTTACTAATGCGTACAATTTAACCATACGCAGGCTTCATCTGACAAATTAAGTCAATTTCTTCCGGTAATTATTTTCAGCCAATCCGCGCTATTCTTTCTTTTAAATATGATCCAGGCTGGTTCTGTAGCTCAAGCAATAATTATTTGCCTGTCACCAATTATAAAGAACTCTTAATAATACATCCATATTCAGTAACAATCGTATTTGCACATATGTCTGTCTGTCGTCTGTATGCATGTATACCTTTCTTTCCTTGAATAAATTGTACTTTCGGCCAATACCCTCCACAGAATCTAAGTCGTCTTCACTGATGTCCAGCAGGTAAGTGTTCGTGTAAAAATCTCCTGGTTCTAGAGGTGAATATTGATATGCATGACAATAATGAAGAGACAATAATGGCAGAAGATTTAAAAAAATGATCTTTGCCTCCATATTACAAGCAACAAGAACATGGCTTGCCATCTACATCTGCACCTCTTTGGTCTATGGTTACTGATACAGAATATCTTGCTATATATACCTTCTCGGAATGCATGCTGAAGCAGAAAACGAAAAAAAAACTATCCTATGTTGGACGTACAGCAAGATAAAATGATGTGATAACTTGTATACATGATCCAACTTGATACGTGTATTCCTCCTAATCTGAGCAACGCTCAATCCAGTGTCATCACTGTGAATCTGCATCATATCATACATCAGCTAATATTATTAGATAGGATATTTTAGGTAAACATCATCTTCTTTCTCAGGAACGTTGTTTTGAGTAGAGACATGGTAGCTATGTTTACACAATGCCCGGTATTTGTATAAATTATCATTGTATCGCGTCAACTGAAGTTTATGTAAACATTTAATCAGTTGTTTGGAGATACTCGTGTGTGATTACTGATATTAATGGGTGTTTTCATCAAATAGCTCATGCTATCAGATGAATAATTTCGTCTTACCTATTACAAACGGAATATTGGTATTACAATTTTGACACTAGTAAATAACTTCTTATTTCAGTTATTCTAGAATATGTGTAACAATAATTCCGAAATATTTACGAAAAAATGTTAAATATTTACTCACGACATAACTAGTTCAAGTGTCTGACCAATACCGTTCATAATTCTTTATAGTCAAAAGCAAATTTTGACGGTATTATTACAGGTAAGCGCATGATCGATAAATCTAGCATTACATCACAAACAGCGTGATCTTCATCGCAAATACTACAGGTAGTTTTTGATATTGATGTAGGATTTTATCACAGATGCGAGCGTTGTTGGAGAAGCATGATCACCAGTGAAGCAAGGGAATTTAGAGCTAAACTATACGGTCGATAGTAGCATTGCCATAAAATCAAAGACCAATAACAACGAACAATATACTGCACAAAAGCAAATACTATACATGTGAATTCTCTCTCTCTCTCTCTCTTTCTCTCTCTATTGCGGATAACATATGCAGCGCTTGTGGCGATTGAACGAGTAGTAGCGGTAGTAAAAGAAAAGACCGAAAGAATATCTAGCACTAATTAGCGCATGGTTTATCCCCCCCCCCCCATCACCGCGCGCGGAAACCCTTATTGCAGAATATGTCTCCTCCGAGATGGAGTGTATTATCCCTTTTCTGTTATGCATTTGTTCATTTCTTCCAAAATCCGATGAAATCCATCTTCGTTAATGCTACCATCGTGCAAGGACTGGAATACAATGTCGGCAATAGAGTTCAGCTTTGTTTCAGATAAAATCCGCAGACTGTCATGTTCTTTTCACTTGTGATGAAAGCTTTTTTTACACCAAAACTTGTTAATAAAGATGATCAGCGAGCAGGCAGCGGTAACACCTCTGAGAGCAAGAGAAACAACTGTGGGTGCCGCTCTTATAACGTCCCGCTACCAACAGCGACAGCCGTTAAACCGGACTTTATTTCATCAACCATGTATTTTTTATACAGCTTGCGCCACTGATTGGCTTTATTTCGCAATTCCTGCTCACAGTCGCTGATGTTTTGCAGACGGAATCCCAAAGGGTTCGAAGGCTGTTTTTCCATCAAAGTAAGAAAACGACACGAACCTTAAGCCTATACGATGCCACACCAGAATCATTTTGTCCCCACACAGCAAAGATAAAGTTATTCTTTGCACTTGTAATACCAAAAAACAAAACAAAAAACAAACAATAAAACCTATATTGACTCAAGTCGCTTGTATCAAAGACGGGAATATTATTATGAGTTAATGCAATGCCATGCTTCTGTCAGTTGATGGTATGAGTCATGAGTCTTTGAACAAACAATAAAATCAGAGAAGATTTTTTGGTTATATATTGACCTAATGAAAACTTTATAATGTTGGATGTTACTTCAATAACATAAGTTTTATGTTGTTAATTTTCGACATTAATTGGGTAACTTGTTGTTGTCAGAAAACTTAAATTCATCCGAAACTAAGCTAATAGTGCTAGATCGCACTTTTGGCAAAATCGCTTCCTTGACTTCGAGTTCGGAAACCTTTATGTCTAATTCATCAGTAGTTAAAGAATGCATTAGGAAACGGTTGGTTTTATCAAATTCATATAAAAGAAACTTGCGTTCAAGTTCAGAAACCGTTGCGTTTAATTTTTCGTATTCCTCCTTTGTAGCTCTGCAGCGCCAGGAGCGACCCTCCCGGCTGTCACAATGCCGGCTTTGCGCTTGAACGCGGCTTGCCGTTAAAATAACCTGGTCTGCGTAGACTCATCCTACCTTTGCTAACGAAACTCAATATAGTCGATGATGAATTTTTTTTGTCCAATCAGAAGGAGTCGCGCCATGTTAAGCATGGATTGTCGGTCTGAGAGTAAGAACGTACAATGTGCTACAGAAAAATTTGCATGTAGGAGATCCGAGACAAAATCACTCGTCCGCGCCACGCTCGAACCAGATGTTAAGTAGCTTTATCTTACCGCTCGCTATTGTCTTGCCAGGTGGCAGGGCGAGCATGGAAACGTCAGCATTTGCCGTGGCAGTCAGCAGTTTTTGAACACGAGTATGCACACCAGCTGAGTCAGCGGTGTCAACATAGGCCCTGGTAGCGGTATCAGACACTACAGCTGTCATCCCAAAATTTGTAACCATGCTGCAACCCATGACGAGGTTGCCGCTCATCGTATCACCAGTCCTTTATTACCAACCAGACAGTACTTTCAAGGTGCCGAGGCTCTGTAAGTCACAGTGCTTTATTTCAATGGCTCACTTTAGTATATTAATTGGTTAATTTGTTTCTCCTAAAATACGCACCGTGATTTCATAAAGGTTGCCTGAGGAAACCTCCGCCAGTAAGTTTGTTTGTCGTTGGATGTTTTTGGATCACCGTATATTTCTGCGCCAACGGACACAACATTTAGTAGTATGCTGTTTTTGCCATCTAGCATATTTTATGCTGTGCTAATTTGGTCAAGGTGAATGAGCAGCCGGGGTATGTTGATAAATTTTGGCAAGTCTAGGAATGTACCACGGTTGGGACCCGAAGCGACAAGATCGTAAGCAACAAGAATCTCAAGTAATACACTCGTTGATGAAAATGAACCGTCCTTGCTTATTTCCGGGCGGATTTTGCTACTTTCCTCCAAAAAGGTTAAAGTAAATATGGAATAAAACATTGAACAAACGCTTCCAGGGTTCTTACACTATAGTAGCCATCTGGAACAGTTTGATCCGTTGCAATTGCAACTCACACGGCGTAAGAAAATGTATTGATTGCGAGTGCTTCTGATATGTTAAACCATCCCGGGCGGTACGAAAACTCGTTCAGAGCTACGCAGGATTTTTCATCAGTAGATATAACCTGCTCCATGGAAACATTTTCATCTAAAGATTTGGTGGTCAGTGTCACAATCATACTTGCCGGCAATGGTTTTGAACAGACTTGCGCTTCAATAGTGAGACAGATTACCCCCAGCATTTGAATACGGCAATGCTGAGAGGAAAATCATTTGCAACCTTCTGCTTTCTCTTGATGCGTTTGTCCGCAGCAATGTATTGTTTAGGAATGACATAGTTTATGACACTTTTGGAAACTACTGTATGCCACACATTGAGGTTCAGGAAGTATATAATCGTTGGATGTCAGGTGACGCAGACTAGGACATCACGTTTTGGCAGAATCAGGTAAACTTGCAACATAGTGTGGTACAACCCAACGGTGCAGTATGGGATGCCTTAGATAATGGCACAGACATTAAAAAGTACGAGGCCATCTGCAGTGAGTTTGGCGTGAGCAAAAATGCAGACTGGAGGATTAAAAAAGGTGAAGACGACGGACTAGGTACTATGCATATCAGCTACCTGAGAGGCAAATCCAACTATTTCTGAAAGAGTGGCAAATCCAACTATTTTGGAAATAGTGCATTACACGGGGGGGGGGGGAGCCTGCAGGATGACAACAACACGTCGCATACTTTGCCCAGACAGCAGATTCATCCACCTACGATGAATTTGCGTATTTTGGCCATTCCAAGGGATTTACCAAAGCAGGAGTCGAACGCGTCAACCACAGCGTCATGGTGTACGTATGGGCGATACTTGGTGCACAGGTGTAGATGATGGGATCCATTGTTGGCAGCGCTGCCAGCTTCAGCGTGCAAAAGCAGTCTTTTGCTAACATGAGAACGTCACTATTTGCGCAGATGACATTCCTGAGTTTCTCACTAAGTATGAGGACTTGATTCAAAAAGCTAGAAGTGAGCTCGACAATGCCTTAGGTGCAGCACTGTACCTGATCAACTCAGATATGGAGATAAAAATTGGCACATACAGTGGCTACAACAATAATCTTTTTGTTGCTGATAGCGACGCAGAGCTGGGAAGAAACTTTACAGTTAACGCCAGGTAACGCAATTGCTGTTTTTTCCGCAAGCGTTTTTAGCATGTAGACTGAACTGATACGACATTGGTGCTAGTAATAAAAGCAAGTGCCGTGAGCACACATATTCAAGACCTTATTTGTTCACACTATAATTTTAATATGGGATATTATAATGCAACTAAGAAGGTATACAAATTTTGCAAATATTTACTGGTAGGTGACATTAAAAGATTTATGCTTTATTCAGTTTTGTTTGTTGTTATTATTCACAACGAGGGTAACTTTATGTTCCTTTTAACATATTATGAGTGTTCCCAAACTGATGATGTAATATTATGAGGAATGAAGAAGAAAAAACACCTTAATTGTGGTATAAATGCTATAAATACATGTTAAGCGTGGTTTGTTTTGAGAACGGGCAGGTCAATTCTAACTTTGATAGCAAACGTTTCACTGTTAACTATTTGTCCTAAAATGTGGGTCTCATTTAGTTTGACCCTTGTTTATGCATTTCAGTTCATTACTTACTTTTACTAAAAAAAAATGCTGACAATGGGAAAGTATAGTATTTGCTTTTGTGCAGTATATTGTTCGTTGTTATTGGTTTTAACATCATATTTGACATAATATTGGCTATATCATCCCAATGAAATGATAGCTAAGTACCCTTTCCAAGGATAGACAGAGGCAGCTGACCTAGGCTGGCCAGAGTATAGAACACACGACCCTTTGTTTACGAATGCAATGCTCTACCAATTGATCTACCTCGGTTTCCTTTGTGTAATTTATGCTTATACCGCTAACATTTTATAGCTAAATAAAGATTCATGCAAATCCTGATTTTAGGATTGAGACTCCAAACTTTTTCTTTCTTCTAGGACCCCTAATTTTTTCGGGTAGTGGGTCCTGGACTCCGGCTTTTGAATATTTAGTGAGAACCATGGAGGTGGGGAACAGCGAGTCACCATCTACATTCTATGTGTACAATGCTCAAATTGATTTCGCATTAAATACAACTGTACTTACCTTGTTACGTCTCTCTCTCTCTCTTTCAGTTGTATGCTGTACATCATAGGTTTGTATTTAGTAAATTGAAGTGGGTTTGTTTAGGCTTTCTTGAGAGATTAGCCTAGTAGATGACCGTGTTACCTCTGGAAAGAATGATAATTATCCCTCTGACTTTTTGAAAAGAAGGACAACATTGCGTCGTCCTTCTCACCTATACAGTGTTCCATCGTTTCTATGCCTGTCCATTGTAATTTAGCGCATTTCCTTCTACACCACTGGCATGCTTTAAAAAAAAAAAAAAAAACGTGGGCTAATTCTGTGTATTATATGATGTTTGGTTCTCCTGAGGAATATTACTTTGTTCTGTACATGTCTGAATGCATTGTACTGTATACTATGTTTGCGCGTTCACTCGAAGAATCTTACACTGCTATATACCTGCTCTAAGACATTTTAATGTATTACAGTATTTGTGCTATGATAAGACCATGTGGCCAGCTTAATACATTTCTAAAAATGTTAATTGTGGGCTTATCAGCAGACAAATATATCCTTAGTAGTGAGTTGCCAAACATTTGTGAATGAAGATCATTTGATAAATGCTGGTATATATTCTTTGTGATCCCCTTTAGGACTTTGTTTTCTTACACTGTTCTATTTCTGCATTAAGAAAATATACAATTCATTATGTTTTGGTTGTTGGTTTCCTTAAGGAATCTTACACTTTTTACACAGTTCTATACGTGCTTCTCATATATGATCAGTTCTAATAGAATATTGCCTCACTCTCTCTCTCTCTCTCTCTTTCTCCATATATATATATATATATATATATATATATACTTTTTTATATGGACATTTTTAGCACCTATATACATATATATATATATCAGTGGCTTTGCAGCATTTGTGGAGTTAAAAATGAGCGCATTGTTAGATATTAGTTACTTAGCATATTAACTGAACTTGGTCTACACAATTCATTTAGCTTGAAAATATAAACAATACTTTTTTATATGGACATTTTTATCACCTTTTTTGAAAAGTAATGTAACTGTTTTAAACAGGGGCATATATAAGATGTTGCGACATAGAGAACTGGTCCAGTTAAGGATCACAGTCTGTTGACCCAGATTATCCGGTATACTAAATAAAGCTAATATTAGACAATGTTTACACAATGAAAATGTTTCATGTTCCCACTAACAAAACAGGAGGTGCATCTTGATTTGATCTTGCTTCTTCATCCACAAGTCCAGCCATCAGGATATATTTAACGATTGCATACAAAGTATTTTGTACGAAGTGTGAAGGTCTCAAAACATTTGCATACAGCTGATAATTACATATCTTTTTCAAGAAAATGTTTTGTATAAACGTTGTACAAGTTTGCAGAGTGAATATTGTCGATATTGTATGTCTATGGATAATTGATAAGCTTAAAGGGAGTTATTGCCTTTCAATTTCAAGTCGCAGTATTTGCAGGACATCCGTGACCAGATGACGCATTGCTAGTTTTATTTATTTCATGTAAATCACTATATCATTACAAATAACACTAGATTTTCAAATTAGTTACAAAGCTCTATCATAATATAGTGTTCCAAAATTGCCGACACGGCACTTTCCAGTTACATTCAATATATCATTACCTCTAATGGCAAATTTCCATGATAGATTATTCATGAATATAGCAAAATATGTTTCTAAAAGTTGACATATAATCTAAGGTCTGTTCTAGTTGGCAGGATTGAAAGTCACGCTACTTAGTTTTAAGAAAACTATTTTACAGAACTTTATGGAACCTGAATTATTTGCAAGATTCTGCTTATTTTGAATCCACGCAGTTTTCATCCTATGTCTGATTGAACATTCAACTTTTAAAACTCCATCAAATCATGTAATGTCACATCAGATCAATGCTGCCGTAAATTCATTTGCACTCAATAAAGTTTCAAGAACTGCATGGATTGAAAGGAAATTTGGTACAAGATTTTACATCATGTTCGAATTTTACAATTTTGTGACAAAATTTAAAGTAGTTTCTATCCGTGCTTAACTTAAAACTGTCACACAAGTGTTTCTACTCAATAACTGTTAAAAGACTTAAATGGTTTGAAACCAGTTTGGTGTAAATCTTTACAATATGAAGACCTACGTTATTTGCAATTTTCGTCTTTTATGGACAAACTTTACAGGAGTTATAACTCCATTTTGACTTAAAACTAACCCCTTTTGAATGCATCATATGGTGGTGGCATCCGTATTATGTTGACAAGTTTCTATATTGTTTCTTATAAGTACTTTCTGACATAGTCAAAACTGGAGAAGCCTTACAATAACATCTTGTAACATAGTAACATATAACTCAAATTGAACCATCTCCACCATCGAGAAAAAAAATGTCAAAAGGAAAGGTTAATTGCCCTTTATAGATGAAACTGCACAATACATCATTTCAGACTTTTCCACAGTTGATTCTCTCTATTGCTATATATATATATATATATATATATATATATATATATATATATGATATTACGTCACTGATATAGCAGACGTACACATAACGATCATTTTATCATATTTCGTCAGAGCCAGTAGTTAAAGCATAACGAATCGTCTCTTCCATGTACATTGTGTTTTGATACAACTTCAGTATTAAAATTTAACTCTCAGTGCATCAGCCCATACAAGTATTTTTCCCTAGGATCCTTTGCTCCGGGGGTACGGGTGGAGTGGTTGGACTCACTCTGTTAGTTTAGGTTTCCCATAAATAAGACATTTTGCTGTAACACTGAATTTCTCATAAGTGTTGTCCTACATCCGATGACAAGACTGGTATACTCGTTCATATGCATCGGTGTTGGTAAATTCGATGCTAGGGTCTACATATTGCTTCAGAGTTTTGACAGAATATTATGTTAATTTGGGTAGAATTTTAATATCTACCACCGATGTATAAGGAAGTAATATTTGTCTCATGTTGCTGAACGAGAACGTTAAGTCGAGGTTTATATGACTTCTTGATTAATGTCTTACAGCACAGCAAGACACATAGGTTATTTAGTGCTGAGGCATTAGTTGTAGTAAAATGCCTTTCCCAAATAAACATCAACTATGATAGAACTGGTACCAAGTTGCAAGTCCAGCATGCTAGTCAAAGAGCTACCTCAGCTCCTGCCTCCATTGATCGCCTCTTATGTTATGTAGGAGAACGAATCGGGGCTGTTCTACATCCCCAATTACGCAGGGGGTAAGGCTTATTGTGAATACTGATGCTAGTTTAAAACAGCGAGCCATGTATTGAACCTTTTCTTACCTCAAGTTAGAGCGCAAAAATGATAGAAGTGTTAACAAGTTAAAAAATAAAGTTCACCCTTATTCCTTAAACGACACAAACAAAATAAACGATATAGTCTTCAATTCAACTTTTATCCAGTATTGATTTTCCTTTCATAAGTAATAGTGTGAATATGAATTTAAAAAATAGTTTTTTCGACTCGAAACCGGACTTCAGAAGCTGTACTTGTAGCTTAATCGATCTATGCAAAATGTCCTGTTTGTGTGACACTAACTTTAACCGTTGCACGTGTAAATGCGTTGTAATTAATATTGATCTTGATTATGGTCAAAGAACCCTCAACTGATGATGGATCGGGATATGTCTGCCAGATTGTGTGTTCTATGGTCGTAGAAGAAGGTAATTTGATGAGAAACAGCAGAAACTTGATGAAAGATAGAAATATTCCCATTTGTCATTCTATACTGCAAACCGCAATCATAGATGCGTAGCAATGTGAGAAATTTCATTCGTAATGTCCATCCATCCGTCCGTCCATTGCTTGTGTGGACATGTGCATTTATATGTATGTGTTCTACACTATAAACATGATCATATAACCTCTTGCATAAACAAGTCCACATTACATATCTGATGGTCACATACATGCACATGTCCACACAAGCAATGTCCTGATGGTCTCAAGTATAATATATGTATATGTCCACATAAACACTTGATGATCTGATATATTTTAATATATACACGATATAAAGATGTCCACATGAGCCAATGTTTATTTGTCAGTAGATCCATAGGATGGAATAATTTCCTGAACAAACTGGCTCCATGTCAGAAAAAGGGAAGATTCCAGCATGGAATTGTTCATATATAATTGTGTGTTACGGAATTATGTATCAGTTTGTTTTTAAATAATGGTGTAGTTTTATGATCTCTGTATAATAGTCTAACAACTGTCGTCTTGCAGGAAAGTACATATACGGTACATGTGACCCAGTACATTGGTCTTGGGAAAATCAATATTGTCGGTTAAACATGAGTCATGTCAGGTGACCTAGCGCGTGAGAATTTGTACTTTTGAACTTCTGACCTAGATTTCGCAATCCCAGAGGAGTGATTCATTTTTATTGACCAGAAATTAGAGTTCAAGATCACAATTCTGATGTGTTTGTTTGAGACGTAGAATAATTGGGTTTTTATTTGATTTATGCAGTAAGATGCTATATAAACAGATGTATTGGAGCATTCGTCATTCTTTCATAGTTCATTCAGCCTGAGAGGTCATAAACAAGATTGGTTCATTTTGTGTGTGGCATTCTGCTTCAGTGATATTATTATTATACAGTACATTTCGGGTTTAGTACTGTTGCTTAAACTTTAAGAATTATTCAGCTCCGTGGAATTGTCGGAAACATTTCTAGAACTTGAGTGATATTCCATATTCACAAGGATTACTTGGAATTAATAATACTTGGATATAACTGATTCTTGTTAATACGTAAGCACTTGGAGGTTTCATTCGGAACCTACTTCATTCGGAATATTTGGATTAACTTCCAGATCAGTGAACTTTAGAACAATTTTGGACTTTTAAGGATATTCTATACTGTAAGTTATTTTTAATTCTTTCACTTTGATTGCTTGTTGAAATATTTAATATTTTAGGAAATTAAATATTTGTGTTTAAATCTTGAAAGCTTGTTTGAGTCTTTTCTTTTGTTACATTACCCCTAGTCGTAACACTGTGTGGTCAGATTCCTTCAGAAACATGGCTCTATATCAGCAAAATGCAAGAGAGACCTGTCACGATTCCCTAAGGGAACTAATTCTACATCATACAGGGGCTTGATTCCCTCATGGAACTAGCTAAATAAACATATAACAGTGTCGAAAGGTTCCCACATGGAGTTGGTCATACATAACAGTATTTCGCAATATTCCATCAAGGAACTGTCTATATACATATAACAGTGTCCAATATTCCCCCATGGAACTAGATAGATAGATAGATAGATAGATAGATAGATAGATAGATAGATAGATAGATAGATAGATAGATAGATAGATAGATAGATAGATAGATAGATAGATAAACAGTGTGTGGAACAATTACCTCAGAATATATCAGAAAGAGTCAAGATTCGTTCAGGAAAACGGTCATATAATAACACTATGTGGCTAAATTTCACATTCCCTAAATAATGCAATGACTAGTCTGGGTACCTTCAGGCAAGGAGAAATTAGAAGAAACTGAAGCACAGAGGAAAATATGTGATTAGAGCTCCATGGAAGGCCTTTTGAAATGTACAAATGAAAATGTCTATTGGTAATATTCACCTATGCATCATTGTAATGGAAATGCATTTTGGCAACCAAATCTTTTATACAGCATTATTTAATGTACCTTAGGGAAACAAACATAGGTTTATAAAAATGTAAAATAAAAAGAAGAAATTTTTTGTCAGGGACCTGTTAGCTATAGTACACAAGATCTTCCTCCATGGAACTATGCAAGGATGTTAATAACAATATTTGGCAGAATATCCATTTTTGATGACTTTAGGGAATCGGCAAAGAGAAGGAAACGACTTCGAGGAGCAATGAGAGGCTCATTTTGCAGTAAATGCAATAAGTGAATGTTTTAAATACAAAATCAATTATTTTGACAGGACATTTCAGGTCTAATTCGGTATACATGACTTTCTTAATATACTTTCAATATACTTATAATTTATTGCACCGGATTTGGAAACAAATAGAAATATCAAACAGAAAAAGCGGAAAGGTGATATCTTGGACCTTTTTTTGGAATGCGGTTTAAATAACACACTTTGACCATATGTTTTAAGAATTGTACATGTGTTACGTTTATCTTTTATTTTATATCCACTGTGCAGAATTTTAACAATGTTACTGTTATATTTTATCTGCAACTTCATGTTTATATGTATTTTGAATGATTTATATTCCTAAATTTGTACTTTATTCAATTTTACAGTTTCGAACTTTACCTTTAGTTGGTGCCATATAGCCACTATTGTTTTGAGGTGCTGTAAAACGATTCTACAGATATAAATACTGTTTTAATCAGTCTATTTCTGTAGCTATGAAATTATGTTAGCTCTTTCAGTACCACTCTACACAATAGATACTCATTTATTATCAAGTTGTTCCCTCCACGTTTTGATTTCCCTCAAACTGTTATACTCCAGAGTCGTACATCTATGACTATGAATTCATTTTTGCACAAAGCTTCGTACAAAGTTCCTATTACGCTGGTCAAATTGTCTTATTGACTATGCTAGATTGGTAATACAGTGATTATGGTGAACTAAGTCAGTTTTAATTGTATCAGCAGGTGCAACATTTTTTCCCTCCGTATATGTATCAATGTTGAAAGGTACAAACGCAATAGGACCTCTACGCAATATTTCTCCAATCATTCTATACATTTTTACTTTACGTAGAAAAAGTACGCAATGCCATACAGTAAAAATCTTTCACTTTTCCATCTTCATCTCCGATGTTGATATTAAATAAGTTAATTGTATCCCTTTCTATGCGTTTGTAATATCCATTAACATTGTATGAAACAAAGCGAATGTATACAATATAACTAGTAAAGTATCTAGCAAAGTCGAATAATAAGACATCCAAGATTCAGCGGAGGTCTCTTTCCAATAATTGTTAGTGTTATTAATCTGATTGAGGAAAATGTATAAATTTGGGGATTTAAAACACCCGCGAACTGTACCTGATTCGGTACAATTTTCATATATACTTGGCAAAAAGAAATTGGAATGATGAGCTTGAAAACTTTCTGCAGTGTGCATTGTTGATCGTGGTCCAATTTTAAATTTAAGTCGCCTTTCCAGACGCATGTGGCATAAAATGTGCAATTGTGAACTGGCTAAGTGAAAATGGAATGATTAGCTTTGCAATTTATTCAATGTCCATGTTTGATTGTGGACCTAATGACATCTTGGTGAACTTTTTCAACGATAGGCGTGTGCAACTGTACGAGCAAAAATTAGTGCTGCATTGTAGCCAGCGTTCATAATGTTTTTGTCCAGCCCGTCTTCTTCTTATTCAGCTAAAGCAAAAAATGAACTCGAAGATTCGCAGAGTTTAAGTCTATCAAAGCATTTCTGGTATTGGTTTGTATTTCGCAGAGGCTGACGCTATGCTAGCTATTATTTATAGCCTATGCCTTTGTACCTTGGTTGATTTTAAGTTTTAAGTCCAACTTCTTTTGTTTTCTATGTTGGTGTCGCTCTGTGACGCCTCTCTGTATAAGAAGACTATGTGAGGAAGCAATTTTACTTTTTATACAAATGAAAAAGATGCCTAAAACAGCTAAACCACCACTTATCAGATAATAGATCGTATTGTATGCGCTTGTTTCTTTTCTTTCACCTATTGTAACATCATCATCTTGTGGTGTTCTTTGTATAGTCTTTAACATTTTGGAATTTTCTTTTTTTTTTTATTTAAACGTTTCGTTGTTGCTTTTTTAATTTTAGTGAACGCTTTCCAAGTTGTCTTCCATGTTCAACTCGATGTGGATCATTTTCCTTGTGAAGTTACCTTTTCAGGTTTTTTGCAAAGCTTATTTTCATATAGCTCTTTATTTTCTTTTCTATTTTCCATTAATCATGTATTAATCATATTCAAAAAATAATATGAAACATTTTTGCAAATATTACTGCAATCCATATTTACCATGAATTTAAAATTAGCTATTATCTATTAATCATGTATTATTCATGTGCTAAAAAATATTTAACATTTTTGTTACCGCAATGCAGCTTTACAATGAATAAAAAATTAACATAACAGTTTATCAGATACACTGCTTTTCCACGTTTTAATTCGCAAAAGTTTCTCTGCTTGTGTCTTCTTCTGTAATATCTATTTTCAATTGTCAAAACTTAATTTTAAAACACCCCGTACATATTCATTTTCAAATCCAATTGTATCAATGCAGCACTTTAAAAAGAACCTTCAGGCCTATTAATACTTTGAAGAAACGCTGCAAATACATGAAAAGTTATTTCAGTCATTTGTTTAGCAGCGAGTTCTTTTAGCACCCGACAATCTTTGGAATTTATTACACGTGTGTCTAATAATGTGTTGTTTGTCGATCAATGAATTGAGCTATACACTGTGTGATATTTTGTAAGGCTCTACGTGCTTCTACAAAACGTATTTTGTCTGCCTCTGTCGCATTTCTTCAGTAAATATTTCCGCGCCGAGTAAATTGCTTTTAGTTTCACATTCTGCTTCAAAACAAGGAAAATGTGTAACTGATTATGACTGTTTATATGACGCTTTGATATTTGAGGCTTTAGAAACAAAGGTTCCTCTACAGAACAAACTAATTCAGCATATTTCATAATCGAACTGTCAATTGTATCGTGATTTACATTTGGATCAGAAATGTTGGATAATGTTTCATACAACGTTTGTTCCACGGCAAGCGATTTTAACCTATGAACAAAATCATTAAACAAATCTAACTGACATTCGTTTTCCGACGAGATATTTTGACAATCTCAATGCATGAAATCATCGTTTTACTATTATTTAGACTATCGATCACTAAGCCCGATCAAAATCAGACAGGACAGTGATCAGATTGATGTCTCTGATAGCTCACAGAAAAGGATTTAAAAAGAATAAAGAATAATTGTCTCCGTCTATTTTTGCCTTGATGCGAATGAGCCAGATAAAGGTATACAAACTAATTCGACAATAAATGTACCTTGAAAATATTAAAAGTAGTTACCCGTGACGAGAATGAAAAATAATTCCATGGTTAGATTATTCAAATCTCTGGAGCCTTGGTCTCGATTGCAGAAAATGTTTCGGTGTGCTGTGCGATGTGTGGCTTGTCAAATCCTTTTTTCCTAACAAAAGAAGGTAACCACAAGTCTTGGTATGTCAGCAATATGTTAAAAAGGATCATCGCTTTCGTCGAATATAGTGATGTTTTTCACAATCACACTACCTGTATTATTTACTGTTACAATGCTGCCGTATCCTTTTACCTTCATATGAAACGACACAAAGAAGCTACCAGGTACAATCAGCATATTGCGTATTATCTTTATAATTGCTCCCAATGCAGTGAATATATACTCGTAATTTGCTTGCTCATTAGAGTAGTGGTAAAGATAATTACGTTTAGATTGTCTTGGACTTTTCCAGGTTTTCCATTATTTTATGGGTAAGTAAAAAGCGTCATACAAGTTGTTTAAATACTGAGTCACCAAAACTTATTCTCTAAATGTATCATTCAAGTAACCCAGTTTCATTGTTCTGTTTTCATTCAACTCTGCAATTCTTCTTTGTACATCAACTCAGTTAAGATGAAACAACTTGAATAGGTAGTTACCGTTACCTATTGTTCTTCCGATACCAATTTCTGCTATGAATTGTTTATCTTGCGAAAGGGTTAACATTGCAAAACAATTATTGTGCTGAATTCTAAGAGTAATTTTTTTTTTACTGCTGCCAGTTTTTGTCCTGCTGTGAACATCGTTTGGACCGTAAATATCTTCATGCAAAACTTCATGTAAAACTTTAGGATTATGTTTCAATTAAAAAAACTAAAATATTGCTCTCTTCTAAATAAATGTATATGATTCTCTCACCTGTATAGATTAGATTCCATTTCTGGATTGAGAGTGTATAGAAAACGTTTATTGTTTTCCTCTAATCGGTAAAAAATAAAAATATAAGATGTTCGGTTTAAGTCCTATATACAAGGTGATACAAATTGTGCATAAACCTGATTTGTTTTCTACTACTATACTTACATATTGCTGTCAATCAATTAATATGTAACTTGAATTCAGCAAAAGAGGATGGATCATGATTAATCTATAAGCATCAACCGTTTATAGGTGTAGTTTCGGACTTTAAAATACAATATTCTACAACTCTTTCTTTGTGTGATATCCAAAATGAGTTTGATAACTAGATAACTTTATTTTCTTGTAAAGTTTTAATGAATGTAATGCGACATTTATGCAAATGCTGTGTTTATAGTCATGACTCAGTACAATACGAAACTCGTAAATCAATAGGGATTCAGCCATTAGTTTAGTTTTGTCATCAAGCTCTTTTTGATATTTATCGATTTCCTCTTTTTGTGCCCCCATTCTGTTCGAAAGCCTGTAATAGTATGTACTACCATTTCCGTTTTCTATTCGTTTCTGATTGCCTACATTTTGTTGTTTATTTTGTAGTAGACTGTATCGGTATGAACACTATATGCAAGCGTCTGCTTATCTACTTCACTTTTGAATGCATATGCTAATGTTGTAAACTTTGTTCTAAATCTGTCAAATCATTTTCCAAACGTTTCATTCTTTTGCCTATTTTGTGAATACTGACTTGTACCACACCGATGTTGTTAACCACTTCTATATCAATATTTCTTTCATATTTGTTTTAGATTGTTTAATATCAGTGTGCAGCTTGTTCTAAAATTAGAGGAGCTAACATATTTTATCCAATTAGATCTTTTCATTGAAATCTGCAGTATCAATCAAAAATTGTTTTCGTCGATCTAATCGTGTATTCAAATACACGGATCTTGTTTTTATTGTTCTCCCTTACACGTTTTGTATATTTGGTTGTTTCTGTAGCTGATTATTTATTATCAACTAGTTCCTATTCCACCTTAATATCTTGCAAACTGTTACTCTCAAGAGACTTACCTATTTGATTATCAAATCGTCTTTGTAGAAACAGACTATTACCTGCATCAAATTGTTTTGCGGGATCTGATAGATTAGTAATGTGGTTATTGTAACTGATCCAGAGAAAACGAATGTCCAACAACAGTTCACAAAATGTTTCGGAACTCAGAGGATTGATACGTAAAGTCTTTGTTGACTTTGGTATGATCCATATTCTATACTATGTTCTTCACCAACTTTCTGTATTACACGTTATTTGTTCATGAGTATAATGAATAGAAATGATGATGATGGGAGCAATGTAACTAATCCGAATTTCGACACGATGATTACCTTGTAAGTCGGAGTTTGAATTTCAGGTGATTTAGCAGATTTTAAGTCGTTCCCTTTTAAACTAATTAATTTAACATTGCCTAGATTCCATTTCGCCTTGTATATTTCTCTTCCAAAAGGCTGCCAAACGCGCTGGGTAAACAGAAAAATATTCGAATACCAAATTTCTATTTGAATATTCGCAAAAACTCGAATGTTTGGATATTCGTTTCAGTCCTACGTTATTCATTGTCATAATGCGACTTCTTTTCGACCCATTTTTGTGTGAATGTTTGAAAGTAAGGACCCGGGTTGATTTCTTACAGATAGTGTAATTGTGCCCAGAAATGACTCCGTCATTTATCTGACGTTACAGTCCTGCCTTGAAAACCTATTACGCTTCCATTTTCATCTTGTATTCATTATTTTAATAGTATCATATGGGATTATTTGTAGCATAGGATTAAATAATCTTGGTTGGGTATTTATCAAAGTGTAAATTTTTACCTAATCACTCAAAAAGTAAACAAAGTCCAAATAACTTTATGTTTACTTTGTGAGCGATTAGGTACAAAGTTACACATCGCAAAATACCCAACTATGATCATTTAATCCTTATAATTCTGGCGTCAAATCAATGAATCCCATCAACATTGCAATAGATTTTAAATAGCTCGTAGTTTTCTTTCATTAACCTCTTCACTCTTCGCCAGAAGACCTAGCCCCATCTTCGCTACTCGAGGTAAAAGGTCATCGATCAACATTGTTTATCATCGATGCGGAACTACGTGTATCAAGTACCCTTTGCAAGCGAAAATGGCCTAGCCCGTACAAAACTACAACACAAGAGTTAATGAGGTCACCATGATTTTGTACTGAGGATATATACTTTTTTGTATTTAGCATTTCTTGCTCTTGTTGTCTATGCAGTTCGTTCTTGCCACACAGAAACCACATCCATTTGTAGTGAATCCGCTGCTCTTACGCCCTAAATCCATGACTCTAAAGAACAGCAGATTGGAAAAACGATGTGGAAGCAAAACTGCAGCAGTTTATTAAGTATTTTTGCTCTAAAAGCCTGTTATATGCTTTGTTTGGCAGCAGCGATGAGTGTGTGGGCGCAGGAAGGCACGTTTGAACTTCTAATTGGAGATTGTGTCTGCCGTTGAAAAATTTTATCTGAAGTCACAGTGGAAGGTGGGGGGGGGGAGGGGTGCGGGTGCAGTGGATAGTTGCTATTGGGATCTTGTACAGAGCAGATACAGGCAAAGCTTGACAGAAGAGCACTGAAAACTGTTTGGGAACTGAAAGTAGCCACCAAAATGTACTGATGTGTAAAACATTCCAGATCAGTATTACGTGACCATTTACAACCAATCATTAAAACGGTCAATTCATAGCATCTGGAATTATTATCCATTCACGTTGTATGAAAGAAAATCACTATTTAAGGGCAAAATGTTGTTTCTTTTTTTTTTCTTTGTTGTGTGTGTGTTTTTTTTCTTTGGTCGAGATAGATACATTTATGCATTTTAAGGTTTCAAAACACACAAACAATATCAGATTTGTAGATACACGTATTGATCTCTGAATTCCTACACTTTTGAGATGTATATGGAGATTTATACAATATAATTGTTATGCTGAATTATTGTAGCTATATTAACTTTGAGTTGTGTTTAAACATGAAGCATCTACACTTTCTTCGTTGACACCATTTGCAGTCAACCCCTCTAGGCCTCTTTTCATGTACATTTCGAGTTTGTCAAAACCTTACGGAATTAAAACAATCCATATCGTTGATTTCGTAACATATATCGTTTTGGGGTTCATCAGACATATTGTAGTAATCAACAACACAATATATTGTCTGTAATGAAATTAATAAATTACTATGCATGTTGTCAGTTGCATTGTTTAGATAGATTTCTCATCACGTATTGAATCTACTATAATATAACCCTCATTTTATTGGAAGTTAAAAGTTTCACTATTTATTAGTCATGGACGGGACTAATCAAGTGTAATCTTATATGCATACAATTTATTTAGTGACACTGTTATCAGGTAAAGGCTCATTTGCTTTGAGATAGTCTGCCGTGGAATGCCTGAAATAAACAGGAATGATTAGTTTTACAACTTCTTCAATGTCTATGGTTGATGGTTTACCAATTATAAACTCCCATTGCATTTCTAAAACATTCTAAAAGCAACAGTAATTGCAGAAATTAACGTTCCATGGTACATTGTACTAATGATGTGTTTTTGCTTTGTTGACATTGTATTATTTACCTAAGTAAATCAGTTGTAGCATCTCTGGTATTGAAGTATATGTTGACACAATCTCGTGGTTCACTACGAAGAGGCATCCCCAAGGGAAAACGTGTTGTCCGTTAGTTGTGTTGATTTTCGCGGTATACAACGACTTCCTTTATATAGGCTTTATTCTAGCAGTAACTTTAAAAAAGGAAACAAATTTGCGTTTCGACCCAATGAACAAGATCTCTAAAACAGCAATGCCACCACCTATCAAATACTAGTTCATTCTGTTTGAACGTCGTAGACTGGACGAAATCCAAATATGTTAATTTATTTCACTTGGCGTTTTTTCTCAGCATGTTGTGAGTTTTTATATTATTGTTGTTTTTTCTTTAAACGTTCAGCTTTGGATTGTTGAAATTCCTGCGAACATTTACCAAGTTGTTTGTCAAGTTAAAATATATATGTATGCTTTGTCTTTTGTGAAGTTACTCTGGTGAAATTACTCTGGCGATTTGTTAACCTTAGATTCATCTTGTATTTTTGTGTTCGCTATCTTCCATTTAAGTTACAATGAAATCTGTACAGATAATAAATCTGATTTTAATATGTTAATAATGTTAGTTGCAAGTGAACATACAGGTCTACTTTTAATATTGTTCATTAATTTGCCATTTAATTGTTTAAATCATTCATTTCAATATTTTCAGATGTATTTTTTAAATTAGTATGTCTTATTGTCATCAAACCAGCACTCAATGCATACAGAGGTAATCCCAACTAGACTGACAAAAATCCAGTGAAGTATGTAACATCATTTTATGTCTTGTACTCAGTTTTCAGCTAATTTTGTAAACTGTCTATCGATATAAATTTGTTGATCAGTGATGTCACAGTATAAATTACAAATGTGTTAGCGATTTGAAAATTTTGGTATTTCTAGCATTAATAAAGATTTTTATATATTTTCTTGATTTTGCTTCTTGTCAGTTTTGCCATCTTTTAGGTTATCTCTTTTTATGTTTCATTTGTAATAGCTATGTGCGATTCCTGTTTGTAGCCCCTAGGTTATGTTGAAATGGAGTTGTTTTTTTCCAGCTGTTGTTTGTCACTTCCTTTACTATTTAAGTAAAAGAAAATGTTTTTTGTTGTTGTATGTATACAACCCATCTTATAACGTGATGAGGCTAAAAGCAACAACCTTTAATTATGTGTAATGA
Source organism: Margaritifera margaritifera (assembly GCA_029931535.1). Lineage (NCBI taxonomy): Eukaryota > Metazoa > Mollusca > Bivalvia > Unionida > Margaritiferidae > Margaritifera > Margaritifera margaritifera. The sequence goes on from JAQPZY010001191.1 coordinate 783,322, forward strand.
GTAATGTTTCCGGAATGAGTAAGTTTTATTAAAAGTTCTAAAGAAATTACTTAAAAAATAAAAAATAAAAACATTAAAGAATACTATATTATGCAAGTCCTGATGGGAAAATAGACCAAATCTCGATGAAGAGAAACATGAAACCAAGCACTCTAGTAGTACATACTAGAAAGGAATTGTTGCTCATATTAGATTGGATAAGACACTGTGACAAAGGGATATTATCTATTGAGGAGGAAATGCAACATAAATATCTACTTGAGACAACCAATAAAAGTACATGATAAAATTGAGATGGCAACAATAAACAGTAATAGACCATCTAATGAAGCGGTAAAACAAGCTGAGACTCTTGCTGACTAATAATATGGAACAAGTCAAAGCGAATCACATCCAAGTGCGGTGAAAAGATTATTCACTGATCAAGAGGAAAGGAAACTAATGGATAATGCAGACGCTTGTAGACGTTCATAAATCGAAAATTTAATTTATAGGATCTGATGATGAAATGTCTGACCAACAGACTGAAAAAATATAAAAGACAACAGTAAAGAACCGATTCAACGAAAAATGTTGATGTTGCAGGAACGGTTGGAAAGTGTTGAAACAAGAAAAGATCGCAATTAGTTGGGCATTTAACACAGTTGGATAGATGTTTTAGAAACAACCTTGAAAACAATAATGAAACAGTTAGAAAACAATACAATTAAGTGAAAGAATGTAACATTTTTAAAAAAAATATTGTTGTCGAGGGAAATTGGAGCAATAATTGCTGCTGTAGCTACAGCGATAGCAATGATTACAACAGCAGTTGCTCTGTCTATACCTAATGCTGTGAATAGTGTTATGTTCCAACCGTTGCTCCTCAACCATCTCATCCTTCTTCTCCACGATCATATTTTGACAAAAGTAAAATTAGCTTAATAAAGTTTGCCAACTATTTTTTCGAGCTATCTAAAAAGGCAGTATCAGCATAATCCTTCTTCTCTACATGATATTTACCCACTTTGTCTTCCTATATGTCGTCTTCACTTTCGTGTCGTACTGTCACAAACTATTTATCATTCTACCAAATACCCGTCTTTGCTGTATTGGTGGCAATATTAGGGTTTAATCCAAGTTTAAAGGAATCACTGGATTTCTATAAATTGTTGCTATATAGGACATCATTGCCCATTTTCATAACCATGTCACGCAGTAATAGGAATATACCGTTACCACCGACAGCATAATCCTATTTCACTTTTAAACCTGTTACGTATTGTTGACATGCTTATTTTATTCATGTCGTAGCCTTTCTGTCCTCAAATTAGCGGCATCAATAACATTTTAACACTGTATGATGCTGTCGAAACAGACCGTGTAATTGACGTTTTTGTTTTGAACTGTAACACCTATAAGATATAAAACCTTATACTTTGAATTAACCTCACAATACCTTTATCTGTGAGTCCATTGCTTTCTGGCAAAAAGAAGTAAGTCCATCCATTATTTTCATCGTTGTCTGTCATCCAGTTTATTTCATTAGCGGAAACAGTTCTCCATTATTCAGCAGTTCATTCTCCATAGTTATATTTATGCTTGAAAGAAACTACCACAACAACATGTGTAGGCCTCTTGAAAAGTTGGTGTAAATTGTTATGATCTTATTGCTCATTATCGAGCAAGTATTTTTTTTCATTTAGGTATCTTCAATCATGCTCTGGTGGAAATTTAAAATTGTTAAGACATGGTCGAGCACCTAGGCCAACACGTAACGCTAACAAATGTGACTTACAGTATTCGTAACTTCAGGCATGTGTGCTTTGCACCGAATACAATGGATTGTACAGATACTCGCAGTGGATAGTATTTGATTGTACGGACACTTACTGTAAAAAAAACCTTTTCATTTGTGCTATTAATTTCCAAATTCTTGGCAGTGCGGTGTAAATAAATTCGTGCACCAGGCGGCATCGACTGAAGAGTACCGTAAAATACATTTTTGTGTTTAAATATAATTTTCTTTAATTCGGTATTTGGCCAAATCACTGCATGCTCATCAGCACACGCAGTTACTATACCAATTCGTAAATGACTGCCACTTGTACAATGGCATCCGATAACGTAAAACGTCGTGTACCGTTTGTTGTATATTGACTCCATAGTTTCTGTGTCGTTGCGTGAGAATCTCTTTTTGCAAAACTCATAACAATGCATATCCCACTTAAGTTCTTCCCTTTCTAAAATTCTCACAGAATTACGAAAACGTGTCGTTGGTGATTCCATATATATTAATGCTAAAGGCATCTCTCTAATTAATTTATTCTTGATGATCTTCAATACTGCTACTATATCGTTTCAATGTCATAATCAGAGTGTTCACTCGTTTCACACTCTCTGCTAGATGGTCTAATCAACGTCAGCGACTTCATATTTTCTTGCACAAGTTCATATAATGTTTTTTCAGGTTTTTTTCTAATAAATTTAGCCAAGTAGGCATCACTGTTTTTCCAAGAGAATTCCTAAGTTGATTAATTTATCAAGATGCTCCGGATAATTGTTTGAGTCTCTTTGACAAATCTGTATGATGCATTTAATCGCAACAGCGACTTAGTCTTTTATGCAATGTTACGCAGTCTCCACGGATCTGGTAGATTAATTCCAGACTCAGATATACTAACAAATTCTTTTAAAATACTATACTTGTCGATCTGTGTAATTTATTCCATTATATATACCGCAGTATTTGTTTAATATAAAAAGAGATATCTCTGCTTGGGTTGTGCTTGTCAACAGGTATTCTATGAGATTATAAGAATGCTGCCTATTTTAAGCTGTCATACACAAATTTCTTACAGTCAACCGATGGCGGTTTAGAATTTACACCCCAGATGAGCCCCCTAGCTTGCCAAATGACAGACTAGAATCCCCAGAGGTTGTTTCAAATCAAAGTACGTCTCACAGAATGTATGCGTTCTTCGTACTTGTAATTAACATTGACCTTGCATCATCAAATTGACTTTCACTCTTTCGTGTACAACCAACCTAAGCATAGACATCTTCTCAGTTATTAAGAAAAATAACATTTTCCACCAGTGTGACTCGAACTTGCAATGTTCTAATTACCAGTATAACAATATATCTAGTTTGCACACCAATCACACTAACAAATGAATGAAAAGAACTCATATTTAAAGTTAACAGACTGATGAGAAAACATGCGTGCGCACCTATATTAATCTGTATCTTTTCAGGGACATATGTACATTGTAGAAGGAGGACTAATGGCATGTAAGCAAGATATCTTAATTCTTCTGCCTTACTTACAGTGAAACTTATCCTTGCAGACACCATCATAAAAGACTGGTTCTTTAAGACAACATTTCTGAATCACATGTGTTGTATATGATATTTTTAAACCTCGATATAAACTACAAATGCCTAAAATAATATAAAATTTTAGTGGTCCCATGTCCTTTGCAGACAGGTTTCAGTGTAATTAGTATTGCTTTCCTTGTTACTGCCATCAATATTAAAAGGTACGACCATCTATCACCAGATACAGTTTCCAGGATATCTTACACACAAGTGAACGTCCACTCCTTTGCATGAATATCAATTATTGACTTTGGAAATCTGTTTATATTCACTAAAACCAAAATTAGGTCTGGTTTTTGTACCATGATATCAGAAATATAAACTGTCACATAGTTCACTTCTAGGTACAAAATGTTGCCCTTAAACCTTCAAAATCAGGGATCTTGTATGTCATGCTACTAACAGCATTTCCTTTAATTCGTCTAATGCTAGATTTTTCCTTTCCATGCATCTATCAAGTACAAGCACGTTAACCCGTATGAAATGGAGAGGCGGAAACCACCCGTCATTGAGACGGAAACAACTTGGTTTCCGCCTGGAATGGAAATATTCCAGGCGGAATTGAGCAGGAGACGTGATTTCAGTAAGATTTCGGCCTGACTTACGCCTCTCATCTGAGTCGTAATTCTACATTTTTCCGCCTGGCTATGGAGGAAAACACTGAGAGTCATGTTCTGAGACGTCATTTTTGCCTTTGAAATTTGTACAAGGCGGAAATTTGGGTTTATAATGAGGGTGAACTGGACTTTGAAATTTGCAGAAGGCGGATAATTTGGACTTAGAATTCACAGGAGGAGGATATCTGTACAAGTTAATAATAAAGAACTTTTACCAGAGATAACTAAAAATAAGGGCATTAATATACGGTTTTCCATTTGCAAAGACCTAACCTTGAATATATTCTTTGAATTTGTTAAGCAAAATTTAGTATCTGCAATAATTATAGAATTACAATGGTGATCATTTTAAATTTGCAAAGTGCACTGTAAAAATGCAAACTGGAGTTTCTTGCATCCAGGACTTTTTCTTACTGTTCTCTTCTAGAGTATTTCAAACTCTATCAACCCCTATCTGTCAACAAGGCATTTAGGTTTGTAACTAAAAAATGTTTAAAAGAAAATACATTTAAACACCAGATGTATTGCTAAGTCATAAATGCAACATTAGGAGGCTTAAACCAGAGCATAGAAGAAACAGAGTTTGGTAATTGTATATCACATAATTTTTGCAAAGTATTAATTTGTACTCGTATTCTAAATACCTTAAATGAAACATGAAGATTATCTCTTAATTTCCAGTAATTCCATTTTGCTAAATACTTGATATTATTACCAGATTTATGCTACATTTTTTGATTGTGGTAAATTTAAAAACTTTTAATAATAATAATAATAATAATAATAATAATAAACTCCCTCATTATTCACAGAAGACAGAAAAGCAAATGTGTTTGATTTTATTTCCTGTATAGTAAATTTCCATACAATATCAATTATTGAATAATAATTTTTTTAATCCCAAAGAAAAAAAAAAAGATCATTATTTATAAAATTTCATTCTTTTGAGTCTTTCCTGTTCCTTCTAATTAGGATACATATTATACCTGGCCCTGTTGTTACTGCTGCCTGAAAAAGAAACACAATCGGCAGTTCTTGTTATATTAAAAATATACTTTAAAATGGATATATCCTGGATTTAATTATTGCCTCAATCCTTGAATGTACTGTTTTTGGAACATCAAAACTGTTTTGCATCCTTCACAACTTTTTTATCCAGAATGCAAATAATCACAGACAGAAGACATAAAGTTACAGGAAAAGGTTTTATTTTCATTTATTATCATTCTTGCCAATATGAAACACATCTTTAAAAAAATAAATTGGTCAAAATAAGTTAAATATCAAGAATGTCTTAATAGATTATTGAATATTTACTGTTAAAGTAAAATTGCCTAATTATAAGATAAAAAATCCTAAGACGTTGATTTAAAAAAGCAAAAGTGTAAAGGATACTAATTTAATTATGAAATATATCGTAAAAGTGTATGTTTCTTGTAAATTTCTACAAATTATAATAACAAAGAACCACCTCCGAAAATCAGTTATGACAGATTCACATCAAACTGTATAACACTGTACACCTTTATAAACAGTGTTACTGATGCAGTTATAAGCTGCGAGTCGCGTTGCTAACACATGTTGAGTAGCAGACTGGATGCCTATTATGGCGGGAAGTTTAATTGCCCCATCAGAATAGTTGGTAAGGATTATTATGAGGACTTACTGATTGAAAGAAAGAGAATTAGTGAAATGGCGTTTTTTTCAGGGTATGTATCTTTGTTACATTTCACAACCGACAAGGATAGGATTTTCAAAAAAAATTTTGGTCTGTGTGACTCGATGTTTATCAGTGTAAATTAATGTTGTGGTTTTGACGTCATTGAAAGACGCGTTCTCTCGAGAACTGGGAGTTTATGACACTGCGTCAAAATAGGGTAGCGTCACAATAGGGTGTGGGACGATAATCTTGCGCAAAATAATCATTGAGTCGATCGTTTTGCATATCAGTGTAATTTACTGCTACCGCCTGCCAAACTACAGTTATCGGTGCAATTTTATTGTCTGTTATCGACAATATGGTGATGTTATTACCAAATTAAATTCGAACTTGTTATCGCATTCCATTTTCTGTTGGGACTTTTTTTTCTAACAGACAGCAGAGCTTTGCAAATTTTTGCACATTTACTCAAAGACTGGCATTTTGCCATACCTATGAAGAGAAAAATGCGGCTATATATACTCAACACGCGTACGATATCGTCAACCTAAAATGGTTCTTGCCCTCAAGGCTCAACGTGAATTTTACCGCTTATGTTATAATATGGTTGGTATAAAGTGCGAAAAGGAGTCGTTTTCGCGAAAAGGACTTACCGTCTATGAAAAGGACCCAGTACGTTTTTACTAACAGTTTCAATCAATATTTCTATTTCACAAATGAAATTCTTTGGTGTAGTAACTCTTTTTACATAGCATTTAATATATATTTTGTACTATAGAGTATTAAAAATGGGTCATTTTCGCGAAACATACTTACTAACAGTTTCAATCAATATTTCTATTTCACAAATGAAATTATTTTGTGTAGTAATTCATTTTACATAGCATTTAATATATCTTTTTACTTGAAAGTGCTAAAAATGGGTTCTTTTCGTGATAATGACTTACTGTCTGCGAAAAGGACTCAGTACGTTTTTACTAACAGTTTCAATCAATTTTTTTATTTCACAAATGAAAATGTTTTTTTAGGTAACTCATTTTACGTAGCATTTAATATATATTTTTACTATAAAGTGTTAAAAATGGGAGAACAGGCTGATTCGGACCAGGCTAATTCGACCCAAATCACAGGCTGATTCGGCCCAAATTACGGGCTGATTCAGACCATGTGAAATATTATTAAGTTTCGACTTGGATTTAAAAGTGTTATTTATATTTGTTTAAAATATGATATTTATCTTTATTTCCCAGGTATGTTCAGCAGTTAAAATCTGCATTTAATGAAACAAACCCCGATTTTACGAGAGATAATGGCGTTGTTATATACAATGAAATGAAATGATGTAAGTCTGTTTATCTCATTCACCTTTGTGCTAAATTCAAATAGTTTACTTTACTGTATTGAGAAATAATATAATTAATGACACCGAAAAACAATCGTCAAAACAGTGGCCACGTGGTTACTTTTTTTTCGTCTATATACTTTATAATGTATTATTTAATTGTATGCACATTATTATTGAAAGTGTACGCGCTTGGTTACATATGTATTCAATGCCGCAGTAGTGTTGACGGAGTGTTCGACTATGTGATGGGCATAGAAAGATTGAAACATACAGTGTATCTCATATTAAGGGGGGGGGGGAGGGGCGACCTCTCTTATTGGTATGAGGGTAAAACTAAAATCGTCACTAATAGCAAGTTTTCATGTAAATTTTATAACACATTAATATAACGTGTGTCACCCAAATCGATAATTTTTATTTAACATACAGATGAAACAATTCATGAAAGGAATTTTTGTCATATGTTACGTATAATAGTTAATGTAAAGTCATGTTTTAGAGCTGATTAAACAGTCTTGTATTTTTATCTTTGATTGCAGTCCGCGAAAAAAGGGCTAAAGAGATTACAAGTAGCAGTGGCCAGAGAAGTGATGTTCTTGAGGAAAGTTCGCATTTAATCTGCAATACATATAGACTTTCATCAGCATGCTCGGGATTTTGTGTCGAATTTCATTTTTTCACAGTATCACTGCTGCACAAAAGCTGCACTGAAAAGTACGGGTGATGGAGATTGTCTTTTTAATTCAGTGTCTACATGCTTGGTTGGAAATGAATCGATGGCAGTTGAATTAAGGTATAGATGTTGTTTAGAAATGGTTTCAAATAAGCATAGAATTCTTCGGCACCGCCTATATCCACGATTGGAGCTGATTTCTCTGGATTTTGACAAAGATTGTATGGACTGCGCCAAACCAGGTACTTATTCATCTGTTTGGAGATTCATTGCCTTGTCAGATGTGCTCAACCTGGCCATAGAATCGGTCTACCCAAATATAAATGGCAGTAAACACATTGCATTCCAAACGTTGAATACTACTTTCATACCGCCCTGTACAGACACAGAAAAGGGGAAAATAACTATAATGTGGACAAATACAGTAAAGCCTGACAGAAACTTGTTTTCTGGTAATCGTAGCAACAGACGCGAATGGATTCCAAACCATTTTGTACCATTGGTAAACGAAAAGCAACAGCTACAACCTAATACATGCGAAAAACAAGCAATGCAGCAAAGTGAAGCAGTTATTTCTGAAGAAAACTCTATATACTTGTCACCAGAAACATCTGAATGTTCGAACACGGACGGTCGAGACCACGCAGAGAATGGTTACAAAACTACATGTATAGGAATTTAATAGGGCCATTGTATGAACCTGTGTTCGTCACCTATCACTCAAATATAAATATTGGCTGAGACTGTTAGAAAAAACATACTCGATCAGTAGTGGTATATATACAACATTTTGTCCCTTTTTTGATTTTTTCATATTTTCAGTATAAAAAGTAAGTCATTTTAGGACATCGCTCTTGCTCTGTCCCTCAACACCTTCTTTTTATTTTGAAAAAATTACAAAATCAAAAAAGTGTCCAAATGCTGTATATATATATATATATATATATATATATATATATATATATATATATATATATATATATATATATATATATATATATACCACTACTTAACCCACTTCCACAGGTAATTATTAATAATACTTATTAACGTATCAGGTCCACCTGTCCAGAATATTAAATACCGACAATCCAATTATGTTTACAACCTGAGTTTGTAAATTATGCTTGTTGCCTCTTATCACAGTCATCTCAAAATGTTGTCTTTGTTCTTTTAACGCCTCACGATAATCATTGAATCCAATAACATTATTCACAATTAATTTCTTTATGCCTTTAACTCGCTTTATTTTTTCATCGTCCGTTTAAAAAAAGTTTCGTGTTTAAATTTTCCTCTTGCTTTTTTATAATCATGACATTTAAGTCCAGAATTGTCAGAATAATCACTTAAATCAAATAGCTCACGATCTTTATACAAATCTTGGTAAATATCTTCCGTTTTAATCTCATAACACTTTTTTTTAAATATAATATAAAAAGTAAGGGACAGAGCAAGAGCGATGTCCCAAAATGAAATACTTTTTATATAGCAAAAATGAAAAAAATCAAAAAAGTGCCAAAATTGTTATGTATACCAGTACGGTGTCCTTTTTGCGAAAAGGATCCATTTTTAACACTTTATAGTAAAAAATATATATTAAATGCGATGTAAAATGAGTTACTACACCAACAAATTCATTTGTGAAATAGAAATATTGATTGAAACTGTTAGTAAAAACGTACTGGGTCCTTTTCATAGACGGTAAATCCTTTTCGCACTTTAGACCAACCGGTTATAATATTGCAACAAACTATTAAAATCAACATAGAAATTGTTCAACTATATCTGCTTAATTTATTCATCATTGAGAAATGTTTATACACGCTCAAAATTCTTTGCAAGCAACCGTTTTTCCGTGCGGGTCAAAATGTGTCTATTTCCGCAGGAATATCCATGGTTTGTGCCCCTGAATAAAAGCCACGTGACGTAAGATTGGAATGTGACAATTATACCAAGGTGTAGACATCAATCGTTTATGTTGTCGTTTATATTGTTAATATTTGCATCTGATATATATTTCACTTCTTTCAAATGCATAATGACTGCAATAAAACACTTACAAATAATAATGACAAAATATTTTTTTTAAATCTGATGCATTTTTTTTTAATTTTGTTTTTTCATATTGCTTTTTGAAAAAATTATCATATTTAAAGATGTCGTGAATTTTTTAAAAGATTTTTTTCATGCTGTCTCATACGAAATCTTTTTTGTTCCTTATATTAAAATATTTCAATCACAAATTTCAAGATACATAGTTTCCAGTAGAATCATTTTTCCTAACATGAGATAAGTGCATTTTACATAAACCAAGTTTTTACATTGCCTTTGCCATCACAAAAATCTCTTGTGGTTTTCCCACTAACAAAAAGGTAAAGAAAACCAACATGTGAACCGCAGCCTTGATCTGAACAGCTAACACTCATTCCAGGGCCACAAAGTTGTGGCAAATATGGCATTAGTTGAACGTTTTCATTGTTTTCTTTGATTTGAATTGTAGTACGTATTTAAATCTTATTTCGTAAAATTTGTCTTATTCAGCACCTACTGTCACTGTCAACAAATGGTACTGACCCAGTTGATGACATCAGGATCTCAAAATAAGCATGCGAGGTTGCGAGGAACATGGAACATGAATCAAGGGCAGGCATGAAGCTAGGATGGTCGACAACATTGTCATCAAAATGGCCGCTAATGACACATGACCGATGATTTAATTGGGGAGGTGGAACCTGCAATATTATTTGAGCCAGACTTTTTGTTTTCTTATACATCAATATAATTTTTTCTTTCAACTAATATAATGAATGTAATAGGTTCTGAAAGATGCTGCCAGGCCGCGGGATCGCGGGTTTCTCCCAAAAATGATAGAGAGTCACGCAACTTTTAAAAACCAATGCGGGAAAAAATTGCGCAAGTTATCTGTGCTTGCCGTGATTTCTCGTACCCAATGCGCGACTTTTATTTTTGTTTTTTAATTAGGTTGATCGGATCGTCGTTTTTTTACTTTTCTCCATGATCTCAATTAATCCTATATCTATGGAGAATATTGTTTGAATACAAGCACCTTTATGATGGAGATCTGTTTGAGTATTGCAGAAACTATGGAGGTATTCCGATTTAATTGTTTCCTGGGGCAGTGTAGTAAATTGATCCATTGATCGAAATGTCTAAAGCGCGACAGTAGTGTGTTATGTTGAAACAAAGTATAACTGATTTCTTTAGGAAACTCAGCGAGATGGAAAGATCATCTGTTAAGGACGAAACTAGGGAGGATGAAATATCTGATGGTTTGTTGGCAACTGAACATAGCGCAGAAAGCTGTGATACAGAAATAACCGGCATGATGTCGTTTACTACTGTTTAGGCCCTGCAGAAATTCTGATACATCGACAGAAATATCCAAGGAACAGCATGCCTGAATTGTGAACAATTGTGTTTTGGATACCTGAAAACCAGTTCCCGAATCTATTCAGAGTGGTCATAATTGCAGCAGTTTTTGCCTTTACGAAAAACTGATTGTGAAAGGTGATTCAGTTCTCAAAGCAAAATTCACACTACTCGGCGAAATAGGGTAACCACAGACCTTTAAAACTCTATCACTGTAGTAAGAAAATGTCAGAATATCTGAGAACAAAACAAAATAAAATCCTATACAGATATATAATTCGGATTAAGTATTTTTTTCCCATTTTTGTTCTCTAAGATATTCTGACATTTTCCTACAACAGTGATAGAGTTTCGAAGGCCTGTGGGCTAACATCTGAAACAATAAATAAACTGATGACTATACAGATGTGTGTGTGTGGTCCAGTAAATTATTTTCAGTTTGCAAAGCCATATTTGAAGAGCAGTAATAAGAAACAAAGAAGAATATTTACCATCTGAGCAACAATTAGGTATGCAGCTACCTTATACATGTACATTTATTGTCAAACAAGTGATACAAAATCATTAAATGCTTGTTTTAAATTAGGTGTTTCTACACCTTATAATAATGTTGTCACCTATCACCTATCATTTGGCTTAGTTTACCCTTGCCCCCCTCTTAAGAAAACTTCTGGCAGCATCTCTGGGGTTTTTTTTTTCTTCTAAATTATAAATCGGAGCAAAAATATTTGTTTCAAGCTATTTAAGGGCCGGAAATCCAGACCCACACCCACCCCGAAAATGAAATGGTCAGACCCTTAGTAACATTTTTTTAACTACCATTACCCAGTATGCACCAATATTTTAGTGAATTTTTTCCCACAAAATATCACATATCAAATTGTACAATTGTCATCATGCAATGAATTTGAACGCTTCAAAAAAAATGGAAGTGATTCTTTTTCAGAGGTTTTGAGAAATTAAATGAGTAATATACTTTATTTTTCAAGATGTAAAGTACTGAAAGTTTGAAATATAATGGCACAGCGCTTCCAAAATGGATGATAACACTAAAATTTAGGAACTTTTTAGAGGATGGTCATAAGTAACACTTATATATGTTTCTAAGAGACTGTGTAGTGATTTTGGAATGTTCTGCTATATTAAATGCTTAGATTGTTTTGCCAAACAAGTAAATAGTCATATTTGTATCCATGTTACATACTACATGTTGCTGTAATCTATTTCAGTGGATGATATGGTACCTAATCCATACAAGAAGCAGAGGAAGATGCAGGATTTTGTTTCTGAGGATTTGTTTAAAAGAGGTGGTTCGTTGTTCTTAAAATGGCTAACATTCTTGTATTTCACCTAAAAGTGTACTACATTTTCAAAAAAAGGAGGGGGCCAAACTATCTGACAACATCCACCCCACTGCCTAACTGGATTTGCTACTGGAGTGAAGAAAATCCATAAGGAATAACATGTGAATATTTTTCTTCATATTGGAGAAAACAGCTATGAGAGATTCCTTAGACTGAAGAGCTTGCCTTTCTATGGATCAGTTTGGATTTCTGGAATCTTTCCTTTGTGATTTATTGTATATGATCCAAATCATACCCACAAAGTCTCCTGCATTTGCTTTATGTGTAACAGATTTGCAAGGAAAGCAGCATATTTCATTTTTTAAAAAGACCCAATGTAACAGCTAATGAAATATATTTTGTGTAATTGAAATTGAACAGCATATCGGAACATCATGGTACTCTATTGACAGGTTTCATTTTAATAAACTTCTAAATGTTATGATAGAAACTACTAATATGTTGCACAACTGTGTGAAAGAATGTTTAACTTTTGATAGATACTGTATCAAACAATTATGAAAGAAAGTGTGCATATGTAAAAGAAAACAATTTAAAGCTACAACATAGCAGTTAGAAAACAGTGGCACTATAAGAGCATGTGGTCTCTGCTATTATCTTCCAGTGTTTTGCACACATGCTCCATTACAAAAATAAAGAACTAATACAATTGCAACAATATCTGAATTCTCATCATTTTTATCAATTATTGCGAAGTACCTAATAATTATAAGTCCAAAGCATGCAAGACCCCTATTTGAATACAAAAGAGAAGAGTTGTCACACTTTTTCATTTTTGCGTACTCATGACCATGTATTAGTTTTCGATTTAATTCAAGTCAGTTAAAACTTTTGAAGGTGTTTACCAATAAAATACAATATTCTAGAATAAAATCAGTTTGTAACCAATTTTGTCTTTTTTGTAATTTATTTATTTATTGTTTAAATGGGGGTTCATCAAAACATAAACATATTTTTGTTAATTCCAGGAAGGCCTGATCATATAATTCTCAAATGACGCTCAATACTGATCCTTTAAAATGACACCCATCACTTTCCCTGATAATATTCTGTTCCAGGCATCTTTTGGGAGGGAGGCGGGAACCCAAAACATTATTCCAGGCAGCAAGCTAAAGCGTTTTTCCAGGCCTAAAACTGAAGCTTTCTTCAGGCATCAGAGTGTAATTCTGGGCAGAGATAATTTACATATTTCATCTCAAATTCCACCTGACTTATGTCTCAGTTCCGCTTAGTTTATGTCTCAGATCAGTTAGTCCGTATTAGATTAAATGCCTGGAATTTTTTTAAAATGGATGCCTCAGGTACATCAAAATTACGGGCGGAGCTAATTTACATATTTCACCTCAAATTCCACATGACTTACATCTCAATTCCGGTTGGTTTACGTCTCAGATTAGTTAGTCTTTATTAGATCTCATGCCTGGAATTTTAAAAAAATTGATGCCTCAGGTACGTCTAAATTACAGGTGAAAAATTTTGTATAGTATAACAGAGTGAACTATCGTGGTGGGGAGGGCAGAGACATGTTTTAGCTTAAAGAGACAAATCTCTTCAACTTTACCAGAAGTGTGCATATACTGTGCAGTAAATACTCAATGCCAGATAAATGTATTCCAAAACATCTTAAGTTAAAGTGTGGTTCATTTAAAAAATTTTGTTTTACATATATAGATTTTTCTGCATTGAGTTGGCTTGTACATATAGTCAATTTGTAAAACTGCATGTGTATCCACCCAAAGAAATACTTTTCTGATATTTAATTTTTTAAAAAATTCTTTATAAGACTATGTTTTCAAAACTTTAGCTTGCAGTGACTTTTCATGCCCGTTACTGAACAAGGTTTGAACAGAGTGCTGATAGTACATTGTGATGTGCTCCCCATTCCCAGAGAATACAACTGTACCATTAACAGGGTCTATGACTATGTTTCCTAAACTGAAGCTTGCGGTGACTTCTCATGCCCCTGTGACTGTATAAAGTTTGAACATAGTGCTGTTACAATGTAATATGCTCCCCCAGTCACAGGGAACACAACTGCACCATCACTAGGGTCTACATGTCATGTGCCAAATGCTTGTCTATATTTTAGTGTTACATGCACCTCATTAAGGAAGCCAAATGTCTGTTTACAGTCGGAGACATCTATAAAGACAAGTTAATCATTTGGACCTGCTTTTCCTAGTACATGTATGTGATTATTTAAAGCTTCCATTTTTTTAGTTCAATATTGCAGTCACTTTACTCTATTGGAGTTTGAAATATAATGTTTATGCCTTCATCTTGAAATCAACATCACAATAATTCATGCAAGTTACTTTTAATAACTTGCATTACTTAAACTGTTGTTTTAGATCACTGAAAATTGCATATTGAGGAAAGATGATGAGTGGATGCATCTGGAGTAGCATAAATCATGATGTTTAGAGTAAGTCACTGTGACATACTTTGCCCAATTGCTAGTATTATGATCAATGTTTGTTTCTACATCTCTGTCAATCAGCACAATCATATTGATACTTAATGTATAAAACTGAAAAAGAAATAATGTTGCTTTTTCCTCTGGATGTCATTTATTATAATAATGTCTTTTTCAGTTTCTTGTGTATTGAACATTATGGTGACTTTATAATTTTTTCACATAACGCACATCAATACTTTAGGTATATAAGGCACAGTTATTGGAATGATTAAAAAGCATGTGACCTGACAGCTTAACCTGGCCAAAGCAATACTGCCTTACAAGTGTATATATATATATATATATATATATATATATATATATATATATATATATATATATATATATATATATGCATGTGTGTGTATATATTGATATATAACCCAAAAAATGTGTAAAGCACATATTCTTTTTTCCTTTGATCAATCTGTGTCTGCATGATTGTGCACACTATACATGTCCCTTTGTAAGATAAGGTAAGATTTATTTATAATCAGCATGATTCAAAACCACAATTCAGCATAAGATATAATGAGCTTTTTACCGATATGTCACAAGAAACAATAAAGCTATTAAATCAAACATGATTTGCAAGACATACAAACACGGAACAAGACATATATACAATGGGACAAAGCACATAGTGCATAACTTAAAATACAGCAAGCAAGGCATTTTAAAAGTGAATTTAGTATTTAGGTAATTAAAAATTAAAAAAAACCCCACAGGTTAGGATCTGAAGGATGCAAAAGAAAAAGTCTAAGTAACTTAAAATTATAGGTTAACATCGAAATGTAAATTAAATTAAAAGCAGAATCACCCATTTAGGATTAAAAGCCTGATGAGATGCAGAGCATGCCTGACTTAAAAAGAAAGGAGCTAACAGTAGAGCAATGGTACAGACAAGGACAGTAAAACCAGATAGTGGCACAAGATATCAGTTGTCCTCATCATGGCTGGGGTGTTGGGATGGGGGAGGTATTATTTGCAGATATTATGTTTACAGTCCATACCATTCCAGGATAAAATTAATGATCTAAATGAATTAAAATTTGATTGGTGAGGTAGCTCATTCCATAGAATGGCAGCTGCAAATCTAAAAGATTTGTTGATATATGTTGAGCTTTTAAGTCTTGGGACATCTAAAATATTTTAATATCTAAAATTGTATTTATTGCATTTAAAACATCAAATCATCCAAATATTTGGTGCACACTTATTCAGAATTTTAAAAGTCTCTAGAGCCATTGTCCTAAGTCTGTGCACCTTTATGGTTGGCATTTTTGCCTTATGTAAGAGTTTATTATAACTACTTGTGTAATCATCATACACAAATCTAAGAGAACGCTCTTTTATTTTTTGAAAGTTTGGTAGTGTTTATGTCGCTGCAGAAATGCCAGGCTAAAGGACAAAAGTTGAATTAGGTAAGAATAAATGTATGTAAGGTTGTCAGTTTGTTGAGTCTAGTTAACTTCTGACATATAAGCTTAATAGTTGCCTCTAAGCTTTCCTACAAAGACTGTTTTACATGTGAATCAAATTGCAGCTGATAATCAATGTCAATTCCTAGCAGTCTAACAGTTTCTTCACAGTTTATGACAGCACTTCTAATGCTAAGTACAGGCTTCATACTAAAGGTCTTTTCACCCACAGCTAGTGCTTTAAACTTTTCATGGTTGGCTTGCATTTTATTCACAGTGAACCCAAGTCAATCAGAATGTTGGATTCTATATCAAGAATGTCAATCAGAGCATCAAAGTCCAGTAAGGAAAAGGACAAAGTGTTATCATCAGCATAGTTATATAAAGAGTTATATAAAGAGCCATATTTAATCAAATAAAAAATATTATTGATAAAAACATTCAAGAGTAAAGGTCCTAGGATTGACGCCTGAGGAACCCTTTTTTGAAGTTCAGTCCAGCTTAACTCGCAAGAATAAGATTGATACTTTAGAAAAGTACCAAGAGAGGACGCAAGAGTAATGGCATGTAATGAAGTTGTAACTGATGTTAATATGCATGAACTGATGAAATGTGAAAAGAAAGGAATTTTGTTTGTTTGTTGCTTTGAATCCTTTGTTGCATAGTTTGTTTTAAAGGGTATTTTTGAACACATTTTTTGTATAGGAACTTAGTGATGGTGCTGTTTGATATATGACAGAAAAGTCTTATATTTGGTAGCACAGATGAGAAAGTTTTATAATTGCATAAAGCAAAGTATGATACAAGCAGAAGTTAAAGGAAAAATGCAGTTACAGAAGGGATAGGTAAATGTTACCAATGTTACCTTGTAAGTATACATATTACATAAGGAACACAGTGATGAAAAAAAGCTGAATGGAAGAATTTAACATATGCACATAAGCATAAATAATAATAGGTGAAGATGAAATATAAGTATGTCTATTAAGTATAAAAAAATAACTGGAAAGTAGGGCATGTTGGCTCTGACATCAGATTTTAAAATTTTAGCATATTTCAATATTAAATGAGTTACAGTTGTTAAATGTTTAAAAGTCATGGTTCATGAACTAAATATAATAGATCCAGATGTTCGGCTGTTCTTTCATTAATCAAAATACTTATTTCAGCAGCAGTAATACCAAAGAAACATTTAAGATGTGTTATGATACTAACTGTGCAACATCCAATGTTATTTATTTGATAACTTGTAAAAAGAAATACATGTATGTTGGACAAGCCTGTCAGCAAGTATCTACAAGCATGAACAAACACAGATTTCACATAAATAACTTCATCGATCTATCTTTTTAATGTCGTGTCTCCGCACACTTTAATAACGACTTCCATAATTTGCAAGATTTTTCATTGAAGGTAATTGATATTGTTAATTTGGAAATGGAACGTCTGTTAAAAGAAACATATCTGATTCACCATCTGGATAATATCTATCCAACAGGTTTAAATTCTAAGATTATATATGAACTTGATCGATAAATTTATTGTATTTGGTCATGTCAGTTGTTATTGGTGTGGGTCAAAAACGCATTCTCAATAACTGGGTTTAATGCACTTCAAAATATTTTGCCTACAATATTTTTGGGTATTTCTATTTCTCAATGGTAACCTATGCAACACAGCTGTTTTTTTTTTTTTCTTAAATTTTATTGTCAAATTTAAATGATAAAGATATAAAAATGTATCCACATTAATGTACATTATATATACTGTATATATATATACCGTATATATATATATATATATATATATATATATATATATATATATATATATATATATATATATATATATATATATATATGAATAATTAAATGATTAAAAACAAAACCACTGCAGTTCCCTACTGCTGTATATATAGAATGAAAATTGACGAACTCAAAACAATGGAACTGAAATTGTATAATTTTATTTATTATTTGTAGAAAACTGACAAAAATATAAATACAAAAGTATTGATGTGCAATTTAAAAATGTACCATCCCCTTTATGGTGAATCTTTTGAACTATTTCTTATTAAAATAATAAAAAAATAATCTTAATATTCCTAATTTTAAAATCTGATATTATAAAATTTTGCAATCTTAAGAACTTTGTACAATAATTGTACAAAGGGGCATAATTCGATATTAATTTTGGCATGGAATGTCTGTTCACGAAACATTTCAATTTATCATTTGGATACTGTGAGACATATCTGAAAAGTTCTAACTATAAAGTTATTTTTAATCTTTTTTGATAAATTCATAATATTTAATTAATTATACATATTTAAAGGGAAATAAAAACTCTCTATTTCTTTATATATGTTCTACCAATAAATAAGAAGAACTTGTATCTGCCTACACCACCTCTGTTGGCAGGTATAGTTTTACTTTTGATATGAACAGAACACCTCAGCTCACCAGATGCAGTGCAGTGCATGCTCAGCAGTTAGCATTCAGCGAAGAAAGCTGAAGAACATCCAGTTGTTTCACACCCTGGGAGATGAGATATTCTATATCTGTCGGCTACTCTATCAATTTATGAGGTGTGTGATGGGTACGTATTACAGTTTATTACAGTTTATCTTTTTGTATAAGTATGAAAAGACAGTCCAACAAAAGAAGTACTCTTCTTCTTAAAAAATAAAAACAGCCCAAAAACCACATTCCAGGCATCTTAACTTGCTGTTTTCGATTTGACTGATATCCCTTAGCTTGCAAATGAGAATATCATGATGGAGATAGTCAACAATCAAAGTCTATGTTCGTTGTTTACGGACTAGGGGCTGGGGTGCATAAAACTAAAGAAAATTACTGTAAATAAAACATTTTATGTGTTGCAATTAAAGAATAGCTGAAATGTAGCACTCTCAACGTGTGAACACATTACTGAGAGTACTGCCAGTAGCCAAAGATAACAGAAAACCAATTGTATCCTCGTCCAACCACTTTTCTTGCACTTAACGTGAATTTTAACGTGTTCGTTATAATATTGTGAGAATCTATTAAAATAACCATAGAAACTATATCTACTTCATTTAATCATTGTTAAAAAATATTTGGCATTCGTGTACATTAGTTCAGAATTACTGTTTTTCCGAACATGTGTAAGTTTATTTATTTCCGAAGTGGCATCCATGGTTCACGACAGTCAGACTAAAAAGTCACGTGGCATATGACCGGTTTGTGCCAGTTAGGTCAAAGTGTGGATAGTATTAGTTTATAGCATCTCCATGTTTTTGAAATAAAAATAAAATTTAAAAATGATTTTTTTTTTTCGGTTTATTCTCTATGCAGTTTGTGCACTTACATTACTGCTTGCTTGTTCTTTACTATATAAATACATGACTCAATAGAGAGAGAGAGACAGACAGAGAGACAGAGGTCGATAGAAATTTAAAAATATACACTGGTGAATGGATACACATTTTATTATAATAGATTCAATGTCTTTTGATGGAAAATATATTTTCATTATGAAATAATACTGAAACGAAAAAGTCTGTAGTGAATATACATTTCGAGTGTAAATTTTTCTTACTTTGTATAAGAACCTCACATGATTACAACCAAATGTTTACATTGGCTATCCAGTTGTATAAATTTCCAAACTGGGTTTTCCTGTTCAAAATATGTAAAAAAAAAGTCATCTGATCGGCGGCGCAATCTTTAGCATATAATAGAAAATTCAAGGACAAAATGTCGGACACAAATAAGGCATTAGTGAAAATATAGATTTTCATTATAATTTTTTTTTAATTACATGAAATTACCTGTTTAAATCTCATTTAGTCTGATTTTACTGTTTAATTCATTCCGGTCACTCTTGAAGAACACTGGTGACACAGTTGATAACATCATTATCTCGAAACAAGCGCGTTTGGTTGCGAGAAACATGTCGCACGATTGAAGGACTATAACGACAACGGATTGTTGGACGATATCAATTCTTGCAGAGCTGCATCATTGCAATACATTTTTTTAAACACATTCTCTCGGTAAAACAGTTAAAACACAAACTGAGTTAATTCTATATTTAAAGTTTCAGTTATTATTTTCTCCAATAAATATTTGATCGACATAATTTTTGACATCAATATATAGAAGTTCCGAAATTATCCGCACATCAGCCATTTTGTTTACATTGGATACAGTACTCCTTGCCGTTTTCTTCTTGGAAAGGTCAAGGTTGAAAAAAAATGTTTTATAGACTGTTCCCCTGTTTTACTTTTAGCTAAAGTTACACATATGTGCAGTAGCTACTAACAACTAAACTTTAAAGTTACCACATTTGTGCAGTCGTTATATACGTTGCTGGACCAGGCTAGAAATGGTTCTCGTTGTCGACTTCCGTTTTTTGTTATGCGTATGCACACTGCATAGCACTTGAAGATGGTGGTTCAATGAAAGAAAATCATAACTTTAAAAAAAATTAGGAATTGATTAGGTAAGATATATGAGCAGTTGCATACTTTATAAGAAGGTAGTCCCTTCAGTTCTGTTGGATGTTGCAATTGTCACTAATCGTCATGGGTCTAAATTAGAATTTCTTTTCACTAACCCACGGGATGATCAAATTAAAACTTTTACTGATCCTGCCTAAATTTCACTGATCCTACTAAAATCAAACAGAAGCAAGTTCAGCTTCTAATTCAGCATTTATTATTCATTAACATCAACTCAAAACAATATCTGTATTTCACTAATTAAGACCCAGGAATGAAGTACCCCGTGCACATTCGTATTTCTCTGAATACTCAATGTGGAAAGTGCACAACATCACCTCCTGTCCTACAGTATGGGCCTGTTTCATTCTGAATCGTACACCATCTTCAATCTTCGAAAGTATTTACCTGGGCCAGTTACTATCTAGCTGAGGATTATTTAATCTCTTTATACCTTACAAAATTTCCGACCAAACCTTGTTCCATCTACGCATACTTTTTTAAGTTGGGAAAATAAAGTTGTTAACGGTGAGTGCAATGTTAAAGAAAATGCTATTTATAATACAAGCACTGCCTAATACACGTCGTAAGGTGCATGGTTATGACGCTGAGCCTCACATGGGTAAAATTAAAAGGTACATTTATACTGTATAAAACGTGCACAATACCATCCGTTATAATCAGTAAAATTAAAATAACGGCTACGAAACTACAGTGAAAAAAATTATCTGAATCATATAAATGTAATGTAGGTAAAATATAGACTTTATCATTTTTTTGTTAATGATATGCCACACATTCCAAAATAATGAAGTCTGAATAAAAATAGCGTCATAATATTTTTGTACAAATCATAATTAAGTACATTTAAAATAGCAAGTAATTTAGTCATTATTATTATTATATAAGACCAAAAAAAACACATATACACATGCATGCAGAATAAGTAATAATTCAAATAATTAAGAAATTGAATCAGATTGTAAAATAAATAATCTTAGTAAATAATGATTTATATATGATTTATAGCATGCCAGCAATTTGATTAACATTTAAAAAGAGTATGTAATGTATAGATTATTATTATTATTGATGTTGTTGAAAATACAAATAATTCCTAAATATAAGTGTAAATGTCTGATAAACATATAAATCATTATTACTAAGATTATTTAGTTTGCAATCTGATTCAATTTCTTAATTTTAAAATTGTGATACAAAATATCAACATTATTATACAATATTATGTCTATTTTTATGTGTATTTGTATTTGATCTGGGAAAAAAAGTATCGTAATCTGAATATTTTAATTATTATTTGCATTATTACATCTATTCTGATTGTATTATTGTGGAAATTTTGACCTATAGCAAAAAAATATTTAAAAAATGTAAACTCAACTTACATGACATTTTTATGGTTCAGAGATTTTGTCAGTGTGATTTTGCAGTCTTTATACCGGTAGGTTTCTTGCATGGCATGTACAGTATATATGTACTCTGCAGCTTATCACATACATTGGGATGCTCCATCTTCTAAAAACAGCATGACTTTAACACTGTACTCACCTTTTGACTATATTTATCCATTGGTATGGTTTGAAATTTGTAAGGTATGAATATGAATCCTTACGGGATGTGGTGCCCTATGCCTCAAGGGAATTGGTCCTTTATGCCTCCATGGACACCTGGACCCAGAGCAGTGGTGATGCTGTGGCTCGTATACCACAATCACCTCCTCGTCAGATGACATCAACCATGAAGGCTGGCGGCATAGCATCATCCATACCATCCAAAAGCTCTTAGCATGCCCTTTCTCAGGGGTCAAGCTAGACTTAAATTTTAGTGAGAAGTGACTTCTCCTTCTGGACTTCTGGACAGAATAGGGAGAAGTGAGAGCTGAACAGGGAGAAGTGGGACCAAGGCAAGAAACGTGATATATATATATATAACCTATTCATATGCAGTGTATTCATACTGGAAAGTGTGTTATGTTTGGATGGAGAGATGTTATGCAATATAGTTTGACCATATGACTTCTAAAGAGCACAGCAGAAACTATACATTATAATTTATTGTAACCGACAGGAGTACCTAGACTACAGTATTGTAGTTACAAATAGGTACAAATACTTAATCAACTGCCACTTAAACAAGATATATTTTTTTTTTAGTTTCTAAAACTTCATTAGAAAATAGCAGTCAAAAACATTTCTAAACTAGTTTGAGACAACCCCTATAACATGTACAAGAGAGCACATGCACAGATGTCTTCACACCATAGTGTTTATCCATTCAAACCACAGTGGTCACTGATGCTATGGATGAGTGACCTGAAATTTACAACTTTATGTTTAGGGAGTTAATTCAAAATTAAATGTGAATCTTTTGGTGAAGTTTTGAAAAGTGGAAAAATTAATTGCTTGTTATAGTGGCAGTTGATTAACTCTCCTTCTTTCCATTTGAATCAGCACATAGTAGAGAACAAATATGGTGCCATGTATGCCATGTCAGTGCATCTATTTTTAGATATAGGGATTTTCTTAATGTGATCACTCACACTTTCTAACTTTGGTACATCAATCCATAGATAGGATTGCAATTTTATGCTTTTAATATTAATGTCTTTGTACTCGTAATAACATCATGCACTTTGTAGATATTATTTGCTTTGCTGCTTTTTTCTAATTTTTTCAAAAATGAGTGATGTAAGAAATCATCTTTGATGTTATGTCAATTTTCGAATTCCGCAACTGTACATAGCATTGTCCCATACGTTTCTGATATAATTTGTGTAATTTTTAGGCCAAATCTTTTATCACATAATGTTTAGACTTTGCTTTCTATGAATTGTATATTTTCCTAAATTTATGTGCCCAATGAAGTACGAAAACAGACCATTATTGAAGAGTTACTTCCTAGACACAGCAATGTCTGCCATTATTATCCCTTGACAGGTTCGCTTACGGTTTCAGACTGATTTTATGAAGAAAATAACGCAAGCACGGCAGTTAAAATCTTCAATATATATTTATAAAATGCTGTTCACTGATTCTATTCTTAAACACAAATTATTGTTTACACAGTGACGTTTCAATTTCGAAACAAAAGTTGGTATATTTTCATTATCAAATGATAACTTGGCGGATATCGGGCAGTGATAACGAATGCGGGGAAAGGGTTAATGGTCAATCAGCTATTAAAACACATGCCAGTGAATGTGCAAAACACATTTTGCCTATGGCTTACCACACAGAGTTACTCGACTGGGTCCAGGGAGCATTTCAAAAGCCATAAACTACTGTCACTTGGTTTATGTTTTAAAAAACATAGGGCAAAGTCGTTTTTGTTTTCCTGATAGAAGAAGGCGAAGTTAACACATTTTTTGGCAACTTAGTCGCCTACTTCACCGGGTAGTGTGACCCCTGCTTTCTCCATGACGTTGCTTTGAACTCTTCGAAGATCTTACCTAACCATAGTAAAAGCTTTCTCAGGGTTGCTCCTTTGGAAGCTGATACCCTTTTCAGAGGACTCATTCTGACTGTGGCTTCCCAAGATCTGAATGATATCCGCACAGATCCTTTACAACTGCTCCTGACCCATCGCAATCGGCCAGGAAGCACGCTAATGCGAATCACCCTTAGAGGCCATCCGCAAAGTTCTTTAAACAGATGCAGCCTCTGCCCAACTCGCAACCTCAATTTAAACCTCCTCCTCCACCGTTGAGTTCAAGGCGCAGTCGCCGAAGAACCCAAAGAGGAAGTTCTCTAACTCTCCTCCATTTCTTAAGGAAGGGTGGGGGGGGGAACAGCCCTAGGGACTTGTACCCTCTCCTGCATTCCTTTCCCAAATGTTCCTGTAGGTGTTCTTCCATTGTGAGAGTGGGTTATCAAGTACAGGATGGCCCTGAAAAGGGCTGTTAATTTTAGCCTTGAAAAGGGTTGGTTTTCTTTGCCACATTTGCCTTTAGTGGCCATATCTTCTGGACTGGGTTCTGTTCTCCCTTTCCCTCAGCTTCTCTTGAACTTGCATCCAATTTTGGTTGAGGCATTCCTGTGCCTGTTCTCATTCTTTCTCTCTCCCTGTTTTCCTCATCCCAAGCTCTCTTGGTTTTTTCCTTCGTCTCCTCCATCACTTCTCTAATCAAGCCCAGGGTGAGCAGCCCAGAGCTTGATTAGAGAAGTGATCGAGGAGACATACACATATCCATTTTCCTCCACCTGGTCCAGGAATTTCTTCACCCTCCACAATAAGCTCATGGCCTCTGCTAGCATTCCTACTTTGCAATGTTTATTAGCCATTCTGATAGAATCAAAAAATGAATGCCACAAGGGGCAAACTCTCCACAATATATAGTTTATGAGCAGATTGAAAGTGATAAGGAGGTTCCACCAGTCAAAACGCACGTGACATATTTCAGTCTTGGTGTGTTTTATATAACCCAATCAGACACTGGAGGAGGTATGATATCATTTTCAGATTAGAATGCAGGATGACATGCCACATGACTTTTAGAGTCTCTAAAAAAAACTTTGCCAATACACATGTAGCTTATGATATGTCTTACAAAATTAATAAGATCAATAATATGAACAATCAAAGGAATGATCTTATAAACCATTTTATGAAACTTTCATGAAACTGGGCCCTGATATGTAAACAAACATTGTTATTTTCTTGCATAGACTAAAACAACATGGGCATGTGCAAGTTTCTTAAAAAAACATTTGCTTAATGTCTATAATGGGTAACTTGTGATCTCAATCTATGACATATATTTGTATCGATAGTATCGAATGTTAGAAAAACATCTGCACTGCCTCCTTTAAAGTTCATACAGCAAAAACATCTGTCATGTCATTAAAGATATAGCAAAGTAATTATTCAAAACTTATGGTGAATCTTCTTGTGTTTTTCCACAGTAGAGTACATGTATATCTATGCAGCTGTGCAAGAAAATCTATTTATGTAGGCATATTGAGATTTTCATGTCATAGTCTTCTGTATTTGTTATTAAATACCATAGCTTTGTCATTAGCATAATGCTTTCTCTCTCTCTCTCTGTCTCTCTGCACAAAAAACAACAGTTATATTAATTGAAATGATTTTATAATTTCAGCATATCTAATATTACATCCAGTGTCTCAGAGAGGAAAAATGCAAATGTGGACCATCTTTCTAATTCTAGAAATAATAGAAAAAGTAGACTGTAAGTACATGTATAACATATATTTTCACTTGTTAACCTCAGTAATTATATAATATTGGCAAATATACACATCATGTTTCTGCAAGCTCTTATTTAATTTTTGCAACACAAGGAATAGAACATAGAACAATATATATACACATACATATATACATACATACATGCATATAATACATACATACATACATACATACATACATACATACATACATACATACATACATATCAAACTGCACTAGAATTGTAGAATTTCCAATTTTAATATGATGATACTTCCATAACTGTGTTTTAAGGCGTTCCATTTTTATTTGAAAATTGACATTTTTATTTAAATTATCATATTTAAATTTTCATTCGAGAAACAGAAATCCATCCTAAACATATTTACTTACATTTACACTTTTAGAACATGGAGAATATCATTAGAAATCGTAGGTAGCTAAACTGCCAATCCCTTTTGGATAAGAAGTATTTATTTTCCTGACTTGCGTTAGCTGAATAGAGTCTATTAACATGCTAATATTTACCATTTTAAAGGCTTTTATTTTATGATAACCATAAATAATATATTATTCTTTAATTGTTCTCTCACCATAGTACAAAAAGAACTTTTAAGGAAATATTTCACTTGATGAAATTCTGATTAGAGTTTGGTAAAATCATTAAAAGATATATGATTGTTTATAGTTCTAAACTTGTAATTACTGTTGTTTTACCAAATAGGGTGAGTGATCTTTTTGCAAAATGGCAATTTATAACTTGCCAACTGTTAATTAACATAGTTTACTTTATCCATATTGTTCACTTCTGTGGAATTCTAATACCTGGGAACAAAGTAAATTCATTTGAACCCCAAACTAGCTTATATTGTTTTCAGAAAAATACAATATATTGCTCCTTGTTCTAGTTCTCAAATCAAGAC
The DNA here is from genome assembly GCA_029931535.1 of Margaritifera margaritifera. Lineage (NCBI taxonomy): Eukaryota > Metazoa > Mollusca > Bivalvia > Unionida > Margaritiferidae > Margaritifera > Margaritifera margaritifera. The sequence goes on from JAQPZY010001191.1 coordinate 810,227, forward strand.
TACCTTTGTTTTTTTTAAGCCTGACAATTAAGAGTATTGATACTAGATATCCATTGCTTATGTTAGAATCTTTCAGAACTGTTACTAATGAGTTCAGTGTCATATGGACACTGTGAAAAAAGTCACTGTTATAAAATAATGTTTCTTTACTTTTTGTATGTGTGGATCATTTCTATTACTGTTTCTTTGTATATTTTGTTTCATTTGCTCATTACACAATTTCAGTATTCATCCATTTTACTGTGATTAAAATATTGAGTATGTAAGCATTTTGTTGTTAAGATAATACATCTGCACTAACAGTTGAAATTAATAATTGTTGTTTATTTTCTTCAAGTTTTTTAGTTAGTTTGCCCAATATCAGCCAGTAGTGCCTTAGATATGTGAAATACTGGGGTGGGTGGGGGATACTGTGGGTTTGGTTATACAGTCATGAAATCTGGCATGCAGCTAGGGTATGTCCCAAGAAACATTTTAGCTATGGGTCCATCGCAGATTTTCCTTGGACGGAAATGGCAGCTGTTTTCCAGCCATCATCCATTTATATATGTAAATGTTGCCTTAAATCTGGTAGACTGGATCCACTTGTGGGGTTGCAAACATGATTAGATTGTATTATTTCAATTATATTTGCATTTATAATAATTGCACAAGGATCATAAACAATTATTAGCTTTGCTGGTAATAGACCAGAAGAACTTATGGGATGGTCTGTCATCCATCCAGCCATTAGCACAAGTTCGTTAGTTTGTTATTGCTACTTCTCCTAAACTACATAGAGGATTGCCTTGAAACTTTACACACACACACATTCATCCCATGGTCTAGTTGGTCCTAAATGAAAATGGTGCTGTTCGGACAACCAGTATAACTGCCACAGTGGCCATCTTGAAAATCTTTTTATCGCTACTCCTCCTGAATGTATGGTCGTATCAAAATGGGGTTTTCACTAAAAGACTTCTTATGATGTCTAATTGGTCCTGAATTAAAATGGTGCCTATCTGACATCCAATGTGGCCACCATGGCAGCCATCTTGAAAACCTTGTTATCTCTACTCCTCCTGAATGGATGGTTATATCAACATGGGGTTTTCACTGAAAGACTTATCATGTTTAGTTGGTCCTAAATAAAAAATCTGACATCCAGTGTGTCCACCATGGCAGGCATCTTAAAAATTTTGTTGTCACAACTCTACTTGAACAGAAGGTCTTGTTGACATGGAATTTTAACCCAAAGACTTCTTATGATGTCCAGGTGGTCATAAATGAAAATGGTGCCGATCTAGTGTCCAACATGGCTGCCACAGCAGCCATCTTGAACATTTGTTATTGCTACTCCTCCTGAATTGAAAGTTATATTTTGAAAATATCGCTTTCTCTACTCCACTCCAAATGAATGGCTATATCAACATGGGGTTTTCAACAATATACTTTTTATGATACCCAGTTGGTCATAAATGAAAATGGCTGCCATGATGACTGTCTTCAAATTCTTGTTGTCACTATTCCCCCTGAATAATTGATGGGGTTTTCACCAAGTCCTAAATGAAAATGGTGCCAGCCGAACATCCAATATGGCTGCCATGACAACTGTCTTAAACTTGTTGTCACTACTCCCCTGAATGGATGATCATTATGACAAGGAGTTTTAACCAAAAGACTTCTAATGATATCTACTTTATCCAAAATGAAAATGGTGCCAAGGTGACATCCAGTATGTGTACCACAGCAGTTAATTTTAAAATCTTGTTGTTGCTGAAGAATATCAGAGTAGTTTTAAACAATTGACAGTTAAAGAAAGAAATGGTCTTATCTTGAATTGCTGCAAATTCTTTTCACCCAGTATAGCATCAGTCCCTTCAAGATACTCGTGTATATTTATATATTTTATATCATAAGGTTTAAATGTTTTTTTTCTTTCTTGATATTCCCATGCCTTTGTAAGTGACAATGGTCAAGATACACACAGTTGTGGATCCTTAGCAAATGGGACATCATATACACAGTGTTAAAAGACTGGGAGAAATGTGTTCTGTGTCAGGAGGACACAAGCGAGGTACTCAAATGTCCAGCTGATACAAGACATGGTACAGTTGGAGCAGGTTACAAGACCCTAGCTGACCATCTCATTGGTTTCAACAATATTAGTTGCTTGCCAAGAATAATAAAGTTGTCACAATGGGATGATGGTGAGGGCATTGAGGCAATGTTCCAGCGTCACAGTGCCAAATTTCATGACTTCATTTCAACAAAACCAAAGTTCTACAGTACAGGCAGTGAAGAGGAAACCGTCTGATGAAGACAACACATATGTGCTAAAGAAGTACACTCATCAAAACATGAAATAAACACCCCCTACTACTGCAACTTTTGTTTTTTTATTTTTTAATTTTTGTGTGACAGACCTGCAAGTGGAGAGTCATTACATGAAGCATCAATATTTCAGCTGGATTTGCAGTGTTGAGCAGTGTGCTTTCAAACTGCATGATAAGCTTCTGCTTGCCAAACTCAGTGCTTGTGACTTGATTGCACGAGGCCAATTGCCACGTGAAGTGCTTGGTCTCTCTGTACAGAAAACAGTTTGGGACCTGTGTGACTGGGCAAGTTCAATCAACGACCTAGAAAATTGAATCCTGGTTTACTTGCGTAACATGGAAGCCCATAAGCAAGGCTGTGACATGTACTTCCTACTTCCTAGCAACCAGGACATTAACTCAGCTCTACAAAAATCATATGAGTATGATGCTGACAATTATGCTGTGCTTCTTTCCAGGAATGCCAACATAGTCCGCAGAGACATGTTCAAAATGAAAACAAGATTTAGTGGCTCACTTTAGGCACTAGTGACTATGGTCCTGAATAGCTCAGTCACCAAAACACGGTCAAACTGCTAGGCCCAGTCTGTGGCCATGATTTGCCATTCTATGGATGTAGTGAAGAATGCAGAGGAGATTACGAATCCTGGACAGGTGCCCATCATCACTGTGGATCAACCTCTGTACACGCTTGCAAAGAAAATTCAGTGAAGCTGGCCAGAAAACCATGGTGAAGAGGACTTTGTTGAGATGTTCAGCTGGCTGCACATCAAGACAGCAGCTCTCAATGCGCTTGGAGATCTTTTGCAGGACAGTGGGTAGACCAGTGCAATTGCGCAAGCTGGCATTGTCACACTCAGAACAGCAAACTCATTTCAGAAAACCTCCCATGTGACATGCACTCAACAAGCTCATCAGATCACAGCTATTGAGCTGTATCTACTCATGCAGAAAGCGTACACCCAGTACAGCTGCAGCCTGGAAGATGGAGAGAAACTGATGTCCCTGGAAGACTGGTGTACTGACAGAGCTGTAGTAAGTCCCCAGTTCCAATTCCTTCAGCTAGAATTTGAGGTGATGATCTGTGATAGCAGTATGTGAGGCAGATTTCTTAATCTATATTGATGCTTTAACCAAGATCGTTCCATGGTTCTTCTCTTTGGACCATACCAATTATGCTAGATAGATTCCAGTGCATATATGCAACATGGTTACACTGGAAGTCAAACATCAGACAAGTTTCTCAAAGGGAAATTTACTGTAAAGAATACAGCACATGCATTCTCTGCTGCAGCCGTAGACCATGCCTGTGAACAGAATAATACCACAGTGAAAGGCAATGATGGGCCTGTGTGTGTGACTCTGAACCCTGCAGCCTTGTAGTGCTTACAGCATCTGGACCCAAGTTGGCCTGGGTGATTGGAGAATTTGAAACTTCTGTGGAGAAGAGACAGGAGACAGATCTTTGGCATCATGAGCAGATACCACACACACAGATGGCTTTTGTGCAAGATGTCAAATCGCTAACGGATGTCATAGAAGAGATGATGACCTCGCTGATGCAGCTGTCTTAAGCACTGTTTGCTAGATTGAAATGCCTGGACAAAAGCAGTATGACATCTATGTCAAAGAGCACTTTGTCAGCAAAACACAGTCCATTACTGATCCCATCAAGAGGAACAACCTTCCCCTCTTCTGTTGACCTCCACTGCATGAGAAGTCAAGAACAGAGCTACAGCTGTCATCCTTGAAGAATGACTGTTGCCTATTCTCCAAGTTGCACATTGTATCACACATATAAAACCGATACATCAGTGAGTTATTTGCACTCAAAAACCAGGCATCTCCACTTGTGTTATCGCAAATGGGCAAGCTAAGAATTGGAAAACATGTCTGATATGGTAGGTTCCTTGGAAAACCTGGATCCTGTGCTAGATAGTTTGTTCAATCCCACTGCTGAAGTCTTTATCCTTAATAGGCCTGCTATCATCAACATGATATGTCTTGGCATTGCAAAAAAATTCAGTGATTATGCAACACAAGTGTTCCTGACATACACCAAATCCCAGCTGGACCTAACAAGCCTGGTAGATTTTGTGTGGGATCAGTAGCTCCCAGACAGTTTGAAAGTAAGAGTGGGAAGGGAGTTCAGAGACACATGGAGACATCAAGTGCAGTTCCCCAAAACTGGAATGAGTTTCTTAGAATTGACAACAACAAGACAGAACTGTTCTCCTTCCTGGCAACTAGAGCAGCAGCCAGGGACAGCAACAGACATGTCATCAGCACAAATAACTCTAGTTGCTATGTAATCAGCCCCAAGATGTGTCAGGTCTTTCTCCATACAATCATGAGGAGGCTGATACATGAATCTTCCTCCACATGGAAGATGCTGTAAAACAAGAGTATACCAAGGTGTTAGCATGCACAGATAGCTTTTGCGCAAGATGTCAAATCGCTAATGGATGTCATAGAAGAGATGGGGAATCCATTTAGTAATGACAGCCTTGATCTCCTAGTACTGGACAGTAGTAACCTTGCTGATACAGCAAAACACTGCACGCTAGATTGAAACACCTGGACAAAAGCAGTATGACATCTATATAAGAGAGTACTTTGTCAGCTAAACACAGTCCATTACTGACCCCATCAAGAGTAACAACCTTCTCCTCTTCAGCTGACCTCCACTGCAAGAGAAGTCAAGAACACAGCTACAACTGTTGTCCTTGAAGAATAACTGTTCCCTGTTCTCCAAGTTGCATGTTGTGTCACATATAAAATGGATACCTCAGTGAGTTATTTGCGCACAAAAACCAGGCATCTCCATTTGCGTTATCACAAATGGGCAAGCTGAAAAATGGAAAAAACGTCTGATCTGGTAGGTTGCTTGCAGGACCAGGTCCCTGTGCAAGATAGTTTTCTCAATCCCACTGTTGAAGTCATTATCCTTAACGGCTCTGCTATTGTCAACATGTTACATCATGGCCATGCAAAAACATTCAGTGATTATGCAATGCAAGTGTTCCTGCTGTACACCAAATCCCAACTGCGGCTAGCAAGCCAGGTGGATTTTGTGTGGGATCAGTACCTCACGGACAGTTTGAAAGAAAGAGTAGGAATGGAGTTCAGAGATGCGTGAACCATATAGTGCATTCTTCCAAAACTGGCATGAGTTCTATGAATTGACAACAACAAGACGGAGTTGTTCTCCTTCCCAGTGTGCTATGTAATCAGCCCTAAGATGTGTCAGGTCTTTCTCCATACAATCATGATTTCATATTTTAAAAATTTGGATTTGATAATAATAAAGAATGCATGTTTTAGTTACATTTTACTAGTAGTTGAAAAAGAATACTTGATGTAAAAGTCACTAATTTTTCTCTTTGTTTTATTGGATGCAAAACGACATCTGTTCGCACTTTAAGTACCCTGATCTTGACTTGGGATATCCTGTTCAAAAATAAAGGTTACCGTTAGCGCTTAAGGTGCTCTGGTCAGCACTCGCCTCCTTTGAAGTCCTAGCTGAAACACTGAATGAAGATATAAACAGATAAGGGGCTGTTGTCTACAGCTCCTCTTAATGTTAAACCATAATGAGAAATGTCCACCAAAAATGATATAAGAGTTAATATTCTCATAAAATAAATTTGCTCATTCCTTAAAGTTCGATCTAAAATTTAAACATTTTAACAGGTTATCAATAAATGGCCATGCAACAAAATCAAATGCTTTTTAATACTATTTAAGGAAGTACTCCAGGTCTATTACAGTTATTACAGGAAGAACACATCTGAATCTACCTGCAGTGCAAGCAGTTGCAATTTTCTAAGATACATCAAGGAAAATAATAGGTCTCTTTTTTTAACTTGGTTTCTTTGGATCACCTCTGGGAAGATAAGTTGCAAACACCTTTTTCTATGTTCCTCAAATCGTATGCATAAACAATAGCCCTTACATAACAAGAACCAATCTTTTTCAAATAAAATAAACTGCAAAACAAACTAATTATCAGCTTTTTGTTTCTCCATGTATGTAAAACTAGCAGTTGCTTCAGTTGGTGTAATGGGTCCATTATTATATTCTTTCTAATAACTGTCTAGTTTAGAACTATTCTTGTAATTCAGAAGAGACTTGTGAACAACTGGATCTACTATATGCAAAAAATACAATTTCTAACCAATCTTTCAACATTTTCAACTGAAATGTTTCTTCAAAGTTTCACCATTTTTAAAAAATTCTCCAGAGCTTGTAATTGGTTATCATCATTTACTTGTTCGAAATAGTTATTTTCATCAATAAAAATCAGTAATTATGTTGACAAATGGGCCAGGAGGGGGGAAAAGAGGAATTAACATGGGGTCGCCATCTTGGATTGGGTCAATATGTGGACAAAGAGAGTTTGAATGTTAAAAACATCAATAACTGTAACATTCTGTGTTGATAGGGGGACAAGGGAAATTTAATGTTACATATGACATTTTGGGGACAATAGGAATTGAATAATTAAGGGTAAGTATGTCGGTTATGGGAATTGAATATTTTGTGATGGTATGGTGGTTATGGAGATTGTACATTGAATCCAATACCCATCCTTACGGACGAAGACCGACCATTAACGACCAATACCCACACCTACAAATGGATGTGCAGAGGGTGGAATATGTAAAGTAGAGGTGTAGAGCAATGGGGACTAGCAAATAATAAAACCAACCAACACATATCCTTAATAATGTGATGAAATAGTCCCATTGGGCATCATTTGTTTTAACATCAAGAGTTCACATGACCATGTAGATGTCAAAATGTCAGAATGGGGGCAAATTGCCTGAAACTGAAACAAACCTAAAATTACGAAATTAAATAGAATTTACCTGAGATTAAAAAAAGGCCTCTGAATATTTTATCAAAATGGCAGAGACTAAATATAATACTTAACTTCTGAAATAGAAACTGAATTTAGCAGGAACAAAAATTGGAATATTTTACTAAAGTGGACAAGACCAAAAGTAATACTAAAATTACAAAACTGTAATGGAATTTAGCGGAGACAAAATTAAACCTGGATTATTTAAAAAATATAGTTGGGACTAAATGTAATACCTATATTCCCAAAATGAAATGAAATTCAACATAGACTATTAACAGTTTCAAAAAAGATAATAAATAATATTTAAAAAAAAAAAATTTAAATGTAAAAGATTTGTAAAACAAAAGAATCAAGCAAGAAATAAAGAAATTGAATAAAATTGTAAACAAAAAAGCAAAGCAAAAACTTAAAATAAAACAAACAAATAATTTAAACAAATTTAATTAAAAACAAAAGCAACTACAAAAAAGATAAATTTGAAAAAGCAAAATTTATAAACAAAATATTTAAAAGTAAAGTTAAAAATAACATTTATACTAAAAATTAATTAGAAAATAAAAAAATTTAAAATGAATTAAACATTAAAAAAGAAAACTGAAACAAAATTTAAAAACAAATATTTACGGCAAGCATGAAACACAAAAGCTAAACCAATGATAACAATTTTCATTTGACAAATAATATAATAAAATAATGTAAAACTAATTTTAGCAAATAGAAAAAGCTAAAGTAAAGAAAAAAATCTCAACCATAGGCAAAAAATACAAATCAAAAGCTAGATGAAAATTAAAAAAAAAAAAATAAATTTAAAGAGAAAAATTAATATTAAATGGAAAGATTTTAATACATAAACAAAAAACAATTAAGGCAATATAATTTTTAAAGCAAGCAAAATGATAAACAAATTGGCAAAATTAAACTGCAAATGTTAATAAATAGAAGCAAAAATTAAGAAAAGCAATAAAAATTTAAACAAAATTATAAAGTAAAGAAATAGAAAAAAAACAAACAAACAAATAAACAATTTAGCTCAAAAATTAAAAAGCAATATAAAGAAATTTAAAAAAAATTACCAAATATTAAAAAGCAAAATTTTACACTTAAAGGAAAAAAAATGAATCTAAATATTTTAAACAAAAATAGAAGGCAAAACTAGTTTACCCCCCCCCCATAATGCAAATTTTATAAAAATAAAAAAAAAAACATTTTAAAATTTTTAAAAGAAAAAAAATAAAGAGTTTCTATATAAAAATATGTAAACAAATTTTTAAATAAACAGCACGAGCCCTTGCTGATCAACACACATTCATGCTGACCTAAACCAGACCTTTAGTAATACCTACAAACAGATGTGTAAGGAGAATATAAACTAGTAGGTATAGTGATGAGGACTAACACCTAATTGCAATCAAAGACCCACCATGACCATCCAAAATCAACATCTACAGACCAAATGAATGAAGGAGTTGAGAGTGATGTCATCGTAAATAACACAAATAATTAAAATTCAACACCCACCTCTACCATTCAACATCCAGTTTTACAAACAAAAAGAATGAGGAAAGTTGCGGGATAGGTAATGGTCGCTAACACATAATTACAATCCAAGTATAATCCTGTTGTCAATGCTCGAATTCATCAGCGGTTACACTCAAGAACTGAACGAATCACTCAATGATAAAAAATGCAGCCTTTAGTACATTTCCTACTATGACACAAAACTTGCATATGATCTACCATGCAGTGATCATGTTTTGCATTTTTCCTACTCATGCATTTTGTGAAACGCTGAAACACCACAATTACCGTGTAGTTGACATTCTCCTAACTTAGTTACCGCACACAGTGTAGAGTTAAAAAAATTAATATTCTACAGAAAAGTGGTTAAACAGTGCTGGATTAACCAATAGGCAGATTAAGCATGTGCTTAGGGCACCAGCAAAGCAGGGGCACCAAAAAAAATCCCGCTCTGGGTGTAAAGTCCAAAAGACAGTTATTTAGTGAGTGTTTGCCAGAACAAGTGTAGCATTTAGTACTTGAATGGGTTGACTTTTGAGTTTGGTCTTCTGATGAAGCTCTTTTGTAGTGAAAACAAACTACATATTAAAGGTTTGTATAATGCTCATTAATAACTTTATTTTAAAGCATATATTATTGGGCCCTCTAATAAAAAATGTTTTTATTTTTTCATTACATGCACTCTATAGAATTTATTTGCTTTTCGGCAAATACAGGTCCGCCAGTTACTACAAAATTGGTGCCAACAATTGGGTGTGAAGGTGAAGACATCCTACTGTTGACAGGGGATTCTGAAGGACAAGAAAGACTGTTATATTACGAATGGTATTACAACTTTACAAAGATGATTTGCAGGAGCGCAAATTCAGATGGATTTGTTGTGAACAATCCTTATAAGAGCAAGGTTGAGCAGTGTAACACAAGAGGCATACTTCTTAAAAACTTATCTTTGAATGACACAGGAGATTATTTATTGACATTCGTGAGAGATGGAATGGGAGAAACGAAGAAGACATTATCTCTTAGAGTTTCAGGTCTGTAAAATACATTTTATCGTCCTGCTTGATATGCATATATTTTAATTGTTCATATTTAAATACATTCGATCAGGAATTGCTTCAGTTATTAAAAAATCCTACATTTGTTGAAACATAAACTCATAATGAAAACTCTTGATATGTAACTGAGTAAACATTTATACCAGGGGTGTCAAACATTCAACCCGCTGGCCGGATACGGCCCGCCAGACTCATTATTTATTATTATTATTTATTATTATTTATATCAAATCTGGCCCGCCATAGAAAATGAGTTTGACACCCCTGATTTATACAGTTATGTTAGTTTTACTGCAGAAATCATAAAGTAGAACTTTAATATAGAAATCATAAAGTAGAACTTTAATATAGAAATCATAAAGTAGAACTTTAATATAGAAATCATAAAGTAGAACTTTAATATAGAAAATAAGAATCAGAAAACTATTTAATAAACGCTGTCAAGAGTATGTTATTTTTATGTAATTCAGAAGCTTCACGTACACTTTGTTGTCCATTTTCACAGACTCTCCAACAAAACAATGCAAACCAATCATTGGACACCATTCTGAAAATATGTTATACTGTTCAACATCTTGTGGATATTTACACACAGTATGGAGTCTAAATAAAACAGGATTAAGGGTGGTAAGTTGGCATCAAGGTAATATAAAAATGTTCACAGATCATGCATGTTTTTATTAACCATGCATTTTGTCTTACAACACCATCTTAAAGTTTATGGAGATCAAATGTCAATTAAGATAAAATAAACGTTTCGTAATAACGATAAACTTGGACTACAAAAATATTTTCTGACATACAAATTGTATGCTTTATGAGCTTCCTATTGTTGGCATCAATTACGCTATTGTAAAGATGGCTAGTTTTTGCTTCCTCAAATATACTACTATATTTATTCTCTGGTACTGTAGTTATTGCCACTGCCCTCTCTTCCACCCTGAGGAAAGAAGTGTGGCAGTTGGTGTCCAAATCAGCTTTAGGTCTGATTTAAAAGTGTCTTTATATAATCTGAACCATTTAGTAATTTAGATTCCATACAATGTCTTCAAGAGCATTACAGTTCACTTTGCATAGATTGTTTAAATTAAGATTTGTAGATTTTGTTGCAGCATAAAGCCATAACATATTTGTGATATTCATAGGGAGCAGAGCTTGTTGACCATTTAAAAGCCTCCAAAATGCAATAAACATGTAACCTTTGAAGTATTCTATGGAAAGCTTGAAGAAATGAACTGAACTTGTAACTGTTGGGATTACTTTGTTATTAGCAGATGTAGTGGGAATAAAATACTGGCTAATGTCTGGATTTTTCATGATGTAATGCAAATACTTTAATTTCTAAAAAAATGTGTAAACTTTATTTTGGAGTGATTTAGGGTAGAAGAAGTTTAAGTGTGAAAAATCTAAACAGTTGAAACAAATATTCATGATTTTATTATACTATAATGAACAAAGATAATATCACATTTATTGAAAGGATGAAAAAGTTACAACAAATAACTTTTATAAACCATTCTATAGCTTTTGAGTCAAAAATATTTTAGGAATACACCCTGGAGGTACTAAATTTCATTAGAAGACATATCTTTTAGGGACGACTTCCATTTCACACTGAAATTTTCAAACAGTTGTGTTGAAATCATTCACTTGGTTGTTAAGGTGAATTTGACCAAATGAATCCTACTTTTTTCAAAATAAAGTGACCTTATTTTGGAAATTATATTCATTACATAATTAGGTAAAGTATCTGCAGTGAAAATTCATATAACTCTTTCCATATTAAAATATAATACCCATACCCATTTTAGTGCATGAAACATTAGTCTCTGATTTTTTATTGCTTTGTAAGTGGCTTATTCCACATTTGTTTGCTATTTCACATAAATTGTTGAGAAATCAGAAACATGTATATTGAATTTTTTTAAATTGAATGGTATTTCTCCATTAATGTTGGTATTATAAATATTTGAGGAACCTTAGGATAAAAAGGATACTTTGTTTCAATAATAACAATAATAATATAACATTTCTGACTTTGTTAATGTTTTTAGTCCAATACCAATAGATATGGAGTTGCTTTGCTCTACTATCTGCTTTTTGTTACCTTTTCCAATTTACCCCTTTGGTGATTCATCCGAAAGTTAAATGCCTTGAACATGAGCATACAGTAGGTGTCAGTATCTACTTTCATTGCCCATTTAATTTATTAAGGATAACATTATACACTCTTAAAGTACCAAATGAATACTTAATACTCAATATAATATAATGTTGTCCATGATTTGCTGTTATTGTTCTTTTTGTAGCTAAATGTCATCTCACTGTGTTATCTGTCAGTTTTGATAACCTATCAGCAGCGTGTATAACCTTGTGCCTATTTCATAAAGTGGTCTTAAGTTGAACTGGACCATTTATTTATTTGTTAATTGTCTGCACTGTATTATTTTTTTCTTTATTTATTTGCCGTCAATCTTTCTTTAACATTGATTATAATGTTTGATGATGATGAAGAAGAAGAAGTGGAAGATGATGATGGTTGTAGTTGTTGTTGTTTCTTTACAGGGGAATGGGAGCCTTTTAGATATGAATTGTTCTTTGAAAGGTGAAGATGTAAGTTGCTGTCTACAGGGACCGAACATGAAATGCCATAAAGGGGATACATCAGAGTTGTGTGCATCAGTAAAATCCAGTTCCTGCTCTGAAATCCATTCTACTAAAGGTACTGAAAATAAATGTATATAAAAGCTGATGAATAAATGACCTAATGTTTTAGGGATTCACCTTCTGAATTAATGCAAAATAATATGCTTGAATAAGATGATTTGATATATTAATCAGCAATTAGAAATGTAAGGTATATGGTCATAAGAAGACAGTATAGTGTCTAGATTGTCAAAAGACCCAATTATTCATGTTTTTTTTAAATGATATCTTTAGTCATTGATACCCATACCTTGCTGTCATCAAGAATGGTGCCCCTATGCTCACAAGAGTGGGTGTACCTCAGAGGTCTCAGTTTCGATTCATGTGTCTGACCCATACAAAGGTATGCAGAGATGCTGCTATGCTGTGGGATCATAGGTTTCTCGCAAAAATGATCGAGAGTCACGCAACTTTTAAAACTCAATGGGGGAAAGATCATGCATGTTATGTGATTCCTGCGATTTCTCATACCCAATGTGTGATTTTTTAATTTTTTTAAAAATTTTGATCAGATCATCATCTTTTTTTGCCTTTTCTCCATGATCTCAATGAATCCCATATATATGGAGAATATTGTTTGAATACAAGCACCTTTATGATGGAGATCTATTGGAGTATTGCAGAAACTATGGAGGTATTCAGATTGAATTGTTTCCTGGAGTGGTATAGTAAATTGATCCATCGATCAGCCATTAGAAAAATATCTAAAGCGCAACAGCACTGTGTCATGTTGAAACAAAAGATAACTGATTTCTTTAGGAAAGTCAGCAAGATGGAAAGATCATCTATTAAGGATGAAACTAGGGACAATGAAATATCTGATGGTTTGCTGCAGAAAGTGGTGATGCAGATACAACTGGCATGATGTAATTTACTACAGTTTAGGCCTTGCAGAATATCTGATATATCGACAAAAATTGACAAAAATATCAAAGGAACAACATGTGTGAATTGTGGAACATTGTCTTTTGGATACATATCCTGAAAACCAGTTCCTGAATCTATTCAGAATGACCATAATTGCAGTGGTTCTGCCTTTATAAAAAACTGATTGTGAATGGGGATTTAGTTCTCAAAGCAAAATTCACCTCACTCCGAGGAACAGGGTGACCACAGACCTTTGAAACTCTATCACTGTAGTAAGAAAATGTCAGAATATCGTGAGAAAAAACGAAACAAAATCCGATGCATATATATACTTTGGATTATATATATGGAAAGGATTTTTTTCCATTTTTTTACAAGATATTCTGACATTTTCTTACTACAGTGATAGAGTTTCAAATGCCTGTGGGCTAACATATGAAACAGTAAAAAAAATGATTTTACAGATGTGCGTGTGTTTGTGTATGTGGTCCAGTAAATTATTTTCAGTTTGCAAAGCCTTTTTTGAAGGAGAATGATAAGAAACAAGGAAGAATATTTACCAGCTGAACAACAATTAGGTATGCAGATACCTTATACATTTATTGTGAAAGAAGTGACACAAAATCATTAAATGCTTGTTTTAAATTAAGTGTTTCTGCACCTTATAAAATAATGTTGTCACACATCAGATACCATTCGGCATAGTTTACCCTCGCCCCCACCCCCCGATGATTCCACTCCTTCTGGAGGTAAATGTGGGGGACCTCCCCCTGTTAAGAAAATTTCTGGCAGCATCTCTGGTATGTGGTGATCCATCCAATGCTCATGGTTTCTTCTGTTTTCTCATGTTTCCTTCACCTTAAACAGCTCCTTCTTAAAATATATAAGCCACCAAGAGTATGCTTTATCAAAGTTGCGAAATGTTATTAGTACTTGATGTAAAATAAATAAAGTTGAAACTTTTACTCACAAAACTAACATTGGCTTGGATTTCATAGAAATCAAACTACTAGAAGCATTTTGGGGGATAAGTTTGCATGCCCCATTATTTACTACCTCTGAAGGTGCTGAATCCTACATTATTGTCTCCAAGCTGTATATTGACCCTAAGTCTTTAATGATGTAGTAGAAAACTAAAAGGACTCTATAACAGAGTTTTCATGGCTATGATCATCCAAAGATTTCCTACTGTTAGTATTTCTTATTATATTGTTTATTAATTTTTAGACTTTTACCTCTATTTTGATCTTTGTTATTGAAAATCGTGTAGAGAAGTAGTGATTTTGACTTGACTCTCTTATTCAACACATTGAAGTGAATGTGGTTGTAGGACACTTAAATAGCTGGAACTGATGGATGTGAGTGTTTCTTGAATAGTCTGATTTCACATTTATTTTTGGAAATTATCAACTGAATGGAATCAACAATTTGAATGCATTATTGGCCTGATGTATTCGAATCTAAAGAATTATAACTTAAAACCCTTCTAGGATCATAATAACATACATGCTCTGTAAATTCGATTATGAGAATTTTTAAATTGATGAATTTATCAACAATTTCTATTTTAAAGTTACAGCAAATTTCCACCTAAATGGCGATTACATTACACAGCAGTTACTTAATTGCTATCTTCATCTTCAATATACATCAGAAAACAACTCTACTTAAGAATCATCTTCAGTCTCTAATTGTAAATTATTGATGGCCTAGCTATACCTAGTCAGTAGGAGCCCTGTTACTTCTGATTGGATAAACATAGGTGCAATTGTACAATAGCAACTTGATATAAATTACACTTTCATATCCTCTGTGACTCTGGATTCCTTTTTATTGTTTTCGAAAATCTTTCTAGAAAATGGAAAACTTACTAAAAGTTATACTAGTACTTCAAAACTGCACCTGTCTATAGAGGACTAATTCCAATTTCAACCCCATTACTTTGAAATTCTCTGTCAATATGTGGTTGATACTAGTGTTATGAAAACACATTTTGCCTTTTCAGCTCCAAACAGCAGCGACATGATAGATCTTTGGTTATATAGTGTAATAGGGACAGTCATCATTATCATCTGCATCATGGTCATCATCACCTATTGCTGGTGGATGAAAAGAAAAAAGCGACGTAAGATCTGCTCATTTTATTTTTCTCTACATCTTTTATGCATTAATTATATGCATCGTTATTAGAGACTAGACGTTATACCATTTGCATATAAAGTATTCAGTAATTTCCATGAACACTTCTCAAAATTCAGATTCTTCACACAGCTACATTCCAATCATTACACAGCATCAAAATCTGCACACCATATCAGCGCACAATTTGATTCTTGGGGCTCAGATCTTAATTAGTGATGAACAGTGTATGACCAGTCTCTTGCTAAGAAAAAGAATCTAAACTACAGTATTGTTAATTTTTATATCCGTCTCAGAAATTCTCAAGGTAAGCGTTTAATTACTTAGAGGAATGAACGTCTAGTTATCATTACTGGCAACTTTATTATTATATTGTCTCGCTCTTGACATCTGAATTATGGTTTCATATCAAGGGTTAGTTCCGTTGTGTATATTGTGATTGTACTAACCAAATGGTACTACTATGCTGTTCTTTCTGTTTTATGAACAGATAGATGTTGAGAGTTGTACAGCCTATTACTACCAATTAAGAAAATCTATGCAGTAAATAATTCTTAAATTACTTGGAAAAATGCATATAATATTATGACAAATCATGATACCTCTCTCTGTATGCATCTTCTCTGTGTTATATGTAGATAGAGTATTCTGTTAATGTCTTGTGTGGTATCATTGTCAAACCAGCAGTATGTCAGTCTATAATAGACACTTCTTATTTTCAACAATTTCCAATGTCTCTTTAATTCCCTCAAACAAACAATTGAATTTAGGTTAGGGATGAATTTTGTTCTTATTTTAAATTGAGTTGCTTTTATTATAAACAATGAACACTATGATGGTGCTTTAAATTTAATCTTATCAACAACAAATGCCGTCTGCTTTTTGTTAAGAGAGATCCTGTAAAGTTTATGAATCTTCCAGTTCCACTTTAAAATAGCTGCAAAAGATCCTGAACTGTGTTTTATGTCCTTGGTGAAATTAATGCATCTTTAGTATGATGTCAGTTTTTTTTTACCTTGATATTAAAACCATTTGGAAAAAACGGTTTAGCACCACTGCGCATCGCAAAGCTATTGTAATTGAAGTAATATGTATATCTGCTATTTAATAGCAGTAATACTTTACCTCTCACTATTAACCAGCTTACTTCTTCTGGGCTCATAGTTTCAACCCCTATTAGATGGAATGTTCTAGAGCACATAGAACAGAAAGAATAATTTCCAGTTCACCTTCCACGGAATAAAAAATGATAATTCTGCCAATAAACTCAGCATGGACATAACCATTGCAAACCACAGATTTACTCTTATTAATATGTATGGACCAAATACAAACAGCCCAAGTTTTTAGCTTGAATATAAAAAAAGATCTGTTTCTTTTTCTTTTTTTTTTAAATGATCATGTTATAATTGTGAAGATTTCAATCTTGTGATGGATCCAGATATATATACTTTTAATTATAATAGTGTAAATTATCCAAGAGCAAGAGAAGTTGTCTTAGATATATGTATCAAACATAATTTAGATGTATGGAGTGAACATACTATAGGGGTTCATAGATATACTTTGAGGAAAAGTAATATAATAAAACAAACCAGAACTAACTGTTTTCTTGCCTCAAATAATTTCTGTACAATTATTGAAAATGTAAATGTTGAACCAGGATCTAGGACCAATCATTCTTTTGTAAAATGGAAGATTGTGTTCCATAACAAAACTAAAACAAAACACACTGGAAATTTAATAAATATATTATTAAAAGACCAAGAATATGTTACAATAGTTAATTTAGGCTATCTTTAAAGTTAAGAATATGTATGTTCTGAACAGTTATCTGCTTTTGAGAATATACCTTAATCTCATCTTAAATTTGGACTAAATGATCAACTTTTCTTTGAAATGCTTCTATTAGAAATTAGAGAAAAAGCAATTGCGTATGCATTTTTTAAGAAATATCAAGATAGACAGGCAATTCAATTAACTGCAGACACAAGCAATTTAGAAGAGATAAACTGTGTAAATGAAGTACCAAAACTGGAGGAGAAAATGAAAGAGAAGATATTAGGAAGAAAATGATGGATGGAGCTAGGGTTAGAGCTAGAGCTTTATGGATTAAAAAGGGGGGAAAGTGACCAAAATGATGCTACCTCTTGTTAAAAGAAATTTTCTTTTAACAGTTAGAAATAAATTTTGGATGAATCAAAATTATTATATATGAATTTATATAAAAAGCGCAAAGTTGAACCTGTCGATCTTGAAATGATACTTAAATATCCAGACATTTCCAGACTGAATGGTTTACAGAAACATTCCTTAAATGGTCCTATATAATATATAGAAGCTGCAAATGTTCTACAAAAAATGCCTAATGAAGAAAGTTCAGGACCCGATGGATTCACAGGAGACTTTGAAATTTCTTTGGAAAGATATTGGACACTTTCTGGTGAGAGTTATTAACTTTGGATATGAACTTGGGGAATTATGATCCACACAGAAATATGTAGTTATTATATGTATACCTAAAATGAGATAAACCTAAGCAGCATATTTCCAATTGGAGACCCATTTCACTCCTAAATGTATCATACGAACTTGCTTTTGCAAGTGTTGCAGGTTGGTTTAAAAGTGTGATCCCCACAATTATGCATAAGGATCAAGCAGGGTTTCTGTAATTACAAATTCATTGGAGAGAACAAAAGAAACTTGTTCAATTTATTGCTTTACACCGAAAAACACAGTATTCCTGGACTGCTTCTTTTGATTGATTTTGAAAAAACCTTTGACTCAGTTGCATAGCCATCTATTGATAAAGCTATGATTTTTTTTTTAATTTTGAGGAACCAGTACTAATTGGATAAAGCTGGGTTTTTTTCTTCAAAACATCAAATTTTTGGTCATTATTAATGGTATAGTCTCTAAATAATTTGGTATCAAAAGAGGGTGTAGACAGGGGGGGGGGGGGATCATCTATTCTCCCCATATATTTATATCCTATTTTTCAGAGATTTTAGCCCATATTATAAGAAAATGAAAATATTAGGGTAATAATCAATAGGTAATATAAGCTATGTGCTTTCTCAGTATGCAGCTGGCACATCGCTTACTGCAGATGGTTCAGAGAATTCTCTGATGTCTGCTTTACATCTTTTCTATCAATATTCCAGATGTTCTAGTCTTAGTATAAATATTCAAGGAAAAAAGAATGGTAGTTTAGATTGGAAGTAGAACAGGTAGCAACAAGAAATATTGTATGGGATATAAACTTAATTGGGGTTGTACCAACTTTGCTGTCTTAGGTGTCAAGTTTTCAACTAACCTAGACAAAATTGCAGCTCTTAATTATCCATCTAAAATTCTGGAAATTGGGAACCTGCTATTTCATTGGAACAAGAGGACTTTGGAAAGAGAACAGTGATCAAAAGTTAAACTATCGCTGAAATTAACCATCTTTTATTTTACATTACCAAAGCCATTTAAGCAGGTTCTTAGTAAACTAAATATGCTTATTACAAGTTTGTATGGCATGGGTCAAAGGACAAAATCAAATGAAATATTGCTGTGAAGGATTCTCATGCGGGGAATTAAAAAGGATTAATATATTTAGTCTTGTAAATGCTCTGAAACTTACATGGCTTAGATGGGTCAAAACAGAAAAGCCTGTTACAGTTTCAAGTGTCAAACATTAATAATTTATTTTTATCTGGAATATATTTTCTTAACTCAGTAAAGAGACATCAATCTCGTTTTGGTAAGAGATTTTTGAGGTATATTTAAAACTAATTAGATCATTCAGAGTGGTCTTAGATGAAGATTTTGTAGAAACATAAATATGTTTTAATCCTTATATTAAAATACATAGAAAAAGTGTGTATTACAAAACATGGTTTCAGAAAGGTATTAGATTTGTGAATGATTTTGTTAATGAGGATTTTATTCTTGGAATTTTTTTTTTATTATAGATCTAAACTTTTCACAAATGAAAGGGTTGTTAGACACTTTTAAGTAAAAAAACGACACCCCATAAATTAGTTAACAGTTATGGATTCAACCATGTTCCAACATATTTTGCTGAATAGAAGTTACATACAGCAGATGCTTCAGATCAATATGTTATTCAAATCTTTATCAGCTCTAATATACACAATCCAATATCTTCATTAGCAGAAATTATTGATTTTTGTTTTCGCTTGGATTTGAGGTAAACATATTACTTACTCATTGGAGCTCCAAATTTTTTTTTTTATCTGCAGATGGGTTTTACATTGTCAATAAATCAAATACATACTAGCTGGAAAAAATCAATCTTTTATTAATAATTAGACATCATGTGCAATAAAAACTAGTAGCAGTGTCAAGATGTGTTATTGATAAATACAACAAATGAATGCCATATGCAGAAGCATAAACTATGGATAAATAAATGGTCACATCAGCAATTAATTGAAAGAACAATAGCATTTACAGGAAGCAACTATTTTGATCGATCCCATGACACTTCAGAAGGACCAGATGGTATCCACTATCAACTTTTGAAACACCTGATACAACTCACACATGCACTGCTAAACATTTTCAAATTAAATTAGGGAAACTGGCAACTTCCTGCAGTTTTGGCGAGAAGCAATAGTGATACCTGTACCTAAACCTGGAAATAACCATACCGACCCTTTCAACTATGATTCCATATCATGAACATACTGTATTTGCAAAACCATAACTTATATCAGATGTTCATTGTGGATTCATACATCAGAGAAGCACATCTTGTCTGCCTTTAAGCATCGATTAGAGAAGCTTTCATAAAGAAAGAACACGTATGTGCCCGTTTTTTTCCACTTGGAGAATACGTATTACATCACATGGAAGTACGGCATATTCAGTCTAGGTCCATTTTATATCCAGTTTTTGAAAGATAGTGTCAAGGTAGGTAACACTCATTTTGAAACCTATCCTCAGGAGATTGGTGTAACTAATGGCAGCATATTGTCATTCACCTATTCAATGTCAGTAAAACTGTTTGTATGCAATTCTGCCAATTACATTAAATTCATGATGACCCATAGCTCTGTTTTGATGGTTGTCTTATTCCTGTTGTAGAGGCGACCACATTTTCAGGACTTATTTTTTACTGTAAACTAACTTTCCTTCCGCATATTAGATAGATTAGTGACTAACATGAGAAAGTCCTGGATTTAATAAGAGTCATGGAAAACACATATTGGGGAGCAGACCGGAATGTCTTCCTGTGGTTGTACAGGCCATTAGTAACACCTAAACTTGACAATGACTCGCTTGTGTGCGGATCAGCCTGTAAATCTTACCTCCAGATGCTTGATCTCATGCACAATCAGAAACTTAGACTTTGTCTGGGTACATTTAGAACTTTCCTTCTGAAAACCACTGTGTTACAGCAAATGAACCAGCACTTTATCTGCAACGAATGAAATTGCTTTTCATATATTACCAAACTATCCAGTAATCCATATAATCCCGCATATAATGCAGTATTAGGCCCATATACTGAACCTTGTATGCTCAGAAACCAAACTTTATTCCACTCTTTGGCATTCAAATTCATCTTCGGTTAGAAGAGCAAAATTCAGTGATGGAATTACTGCAAAATTTTGTGTTTCAAATCTTTCAATTTGAAGGGTTTATCTTCCTAAACTTTATTACAATTTTTCATTTTTACATTTGTCGAACATTACCTTTAGTTGACACAATATAGCTACAACTATTCTGAGGTGCATAAAATACAACTATGTACATGCATACTAGTCTTCTGGCTGCTCTTGTTAAGATGCAGAGACAGATCCTCTTCCTTGCTTCTATCTTGCTGCTCTTTGTTGGAATAGCAGAAAACGAACCAGAAAACCAGCAGTTTTATAATATATGCATATTTTATACTTTATTAATCAGGTAGTCCATATATACAAATGACAATTTATCATATGTCTTTCCAGAACAAACTGTTTTCCAGCTGGCAACTAAGCAGGCTGCAGATCCTACACATATCCAATTACCCGGTAAATATATCCCTTTTTTTCCATTTTAAGATATTCGTGGATTATGTCATTAATATGGCCATCTCATCAGCTATGCAGTTTTGGCATAGCCATTTTAGAACCATTACTGTAGAAAAAACATACATTTAGATTTAATGTAACCTTTATTACATACTGTGAATCACTTTCAATTTGTATGTATGAGATTGTGTGGTTTGGGTGAAGATATTTCATGGATTTGTCATTTGAAATCAAATATTGATTGATGATGTATCTCTTTATAAAAGATTATGCTGACATTCACTTCCATGCATGTTCCAGCAAACAAACTTAATTTCACTGCTATAATTAAGTTTTGAATTAGCTTTGGTACCTGTCAGATAATGGTGAACTTAAAATATGTTTCATATTAACAGTATTAGAAGTCTGTGTGATGTTTACTGGTAAGCTGCCTCATGTTTCCTAAATTAAAAGCTTTACCCAGCAAAAACACGAAAAGATGATAGTACAGTGAAGGAATTCCATTTTTGTCTGGTTCGAATATTATATTCATATAGATATAAAGCATTGACACAATGGAGTACCACTCAGTTTCTGAGACAGACTTGTCTCTCAGTAATTAGTATTTTCTGTTATTATGACTCTATGGAAAGAAAATAATAAATAATTGTAATCTTTGTGCCAACAGTTCCATGAATGTAATGACTCTATGGAAAGAAAATAATAAATAATTGTAATCTTTGTGCCAACAGTTCCATGAATGTAATTAGTATATTAAAAAAAAATGAAACTTTTTGACAGTTTATCTTTTCAAAAAAGCAGTACTCCATAAATGTTCTTTGTAAGATATTCAAGAACTTTAGGTCATATATAACACTAGTGGCAGTCGTCAGCCTTTTGCCATTGAGAATTTTTCTGTTTTTTAATGATAACATTTTAGTGTCCATGTATCTCAGTCCAACCAATCTTGTTTCACATATTCCTAGAACATCTGGCATCCAGAAACAAAAGCATGCCAGTTATAAACCTGAAACACGCCAGAAATACATATGAATATTCGAAAATATTGATCCAGTGCTCAGCAGTCAAGCTCTTGCTATCATATTATGACATCACAATCCAATATCTGTTTATGTTTCAGTTATCAAATCTGTCAATCTACTCATTTTAGACCTCATTGGTTTGAACAATTTAATACAAAATTAAAACTAAATTTGTGCAAGAAAGTTTGATATGAAAAACTGATTATGACTTTATGGATCATGTGTGTGTGAAAAGTTATGAAGAATTATATGAGTTGTGGTATGTCTTACACCCTAAATAACCTGCACATAAAAAATAGTATTTCTACCATGCCCAAATAAGGTCATTGTGACCTAATGTTGATGTTTTAGTGCTTTCTGTATGTTTAGCTTTATGTTGCTTACACTCCAATATATTGCACACTATTTCACAAACACTTGTGAAATTGATGCCTGAATTCATCTCAAGGACACCAACTCAGTCACACCAAAAGCAGGTCACTTTGACCCAATGTTCTTGTCTAAGAGATTTCTGTATTCACCCTTTTGTTTGTTACACCTATTTTACCTACACCCATGAATATTGATGTGAGGATGCATGTTAAGTAGAGTATATTAGTCTTACCAAAACTTGGTTACTGTAAGCTAATTTTCATGATTGAGAAACATAGGTATTTTCAGGTGATTGTCATGAATTTGGTACCGTTGTCCTTATTACATCTGGATGAACCACACTTTGTCATAATCCTGCACTGCTGAAACTGTTGCTGCATTGAAATAAATGAGTAGTTTGTTGTGGCAATATTTGCTTTCTGTAAATATTGGCTTGGTTATTAGCTTAGACTCACAACTAGTGGGTAATGGGTTTGAATACTGTCCAAACCAGATTGAGTCTGCTGTCAGGGTGTATCCTTTTTCAAGGCTCCTGACTCCCATAGTCTAAGCATTTCTTTGTCCATGCTGCAATGTATATTGTCAGTTACTCCAGATATGTGCCAGTTGGGGAGAGAATTCGTGTTTACAAGGAAATATCTTAAGATTTGCAATACTTTAGTTTGTTCAGGCTCTCTTAGAGGGGTTTGTAGTTCAGTGTATGGATGCAGAGTTAAAGAAAACTAAATCATGTCAAAAATAGGTCACCATGACTAACATTTCAGACTTCATTGATGTCTCATCGTGTGTATTCTACAATTAGATCTTTTTTGCCTATATTTCATACTTCATTGTCATTGCTTAAAGTTCTTTGTTTGGAATCAATGTCTTGTGTACTGTTCACTACATAGATTTATAAATATAATTCACAGTAACATACTCCATTTATTCATTATGGTAAGAGAGCAATCTTGTAAATCCCCATTCAGACAGTGCTTTGTCTATACTACCCAATTCACCTGTGTCTAATATTTGCTGATGTTGCTGTACACAATATTATTTTTTGTTCTCTGAAAGGCGAATTTTATGTTTTCAGTAGGGTTTCATTATGTTTTACCTGTATTAAGAAATCAGTTTTGTACAAAAAAAGTTAAATTTATTTTGTGTTTTTCCAGAGATATCTCTTCAGCAGTTAGAAAAGAGGGAGGCAGAGGATTCTACATCACCCCAACCATCAGGTGAACTAATCCTTTATTCATTTTAAGAGATTTTTGGATTATAGGATAGCCTTGTGTGGCCTTCCATCTCATCAGCAATGCAGTTGGAGTTGGTTTTGGTAATGCACACACAATAGTGAATTCGTGATATGTATCATATTAACAGTATTAGAAGCCTGTGTGATGTCTGCTGGTAACCTGGATTATGTTTTCAAAATTCATGGTTTTACCCAGCAAAACATGAAAAGATGTCAATAAAGTGCAGCAATTCCAGCTTTGTTGACTCCAGTGTTAGATTTCTGCAGTTATAGAGCACTGACATGCTGGAACACCACTGTTTTTCCAAGAGGGTCATGTTTTTGATAGTTATTTGTATTTTCAGGAATTACTATTTTATGAAAGGAAAATAATGAATATTTGAAATCTTTCTGCCAATAGTTCCATGAATGTAAGTATTAAATTACAAATAAAGTTTCATTTTATCAGTGTTTATGACCATTTCTTTTCAAAGGAGCATTACTCCACACATTTTTCATTGCAATTTTGTTTGTTTTTGGGGGGGGGGACTTTTTTTCTTTTTATTCAAATGTCAGAAGGTTGTGAAATGAAACTTGTGTTCATGGTCAATAGCTTATAATTGTATTTTTGAAGACAGTAATAGTGTACATAGGATTTTATGTTTTGGCCTAAAAGTTGAGCTCCAAAGCCAACAGCATGGTCATGTGGTACCACATAGTGCTAGTTCCTAACATCTAGTGGTTAGTGGGCCTTGTGTGAGAGCATCTTGATGCTCTCCCACATTTACTGTAATAATAGACAAATGCTTCAATAAGTGATCTAACTCCAAAACCGTTGAAGATATCTAGGAAATTTGATACATATAGTAACACTAGTGATGTCAATAAGCCTTTTACTGTTTGATAATTCTTCTGTTTGAATGTTACTTTTTTGTCTCCATTTGTCTCAGTTCAACCCAACCATGATCCACATATTCCTAGAACATCTAGCATCCCAAAACAAAAGCTATGCCAGTTAAAATTCAGAACTGGCCAGAAATAGACATGAATATTCGAAACTATTTATTCAGTGTTCAGCAGCACAACCTCTCTCTACCATGTTATGACATCACTAACCTATATCTAATTATACTTTTATTCTCAAACCTTTTGATCTACTCATTTAAGATCTCATAGGTATGAAATATTCTAAAATTTAAATTTTAGAACAAAATATGTACAACAAAGTTTAATGCAAAAAAAAATAATTATGACTTTTTGGATCATGTGTGCGTACAAAACGTTTTGAAGAATTATATGATTTGTGGTATCCTAATTAACCTGTACATAAATTTGGCATGTGGCTTTGCACCAAGAAGTGCCTTTCTACCATGCCCAAATTAGGTCATTGTGACCTAATGTTGATCCCTCAGTGCGTTCTGTATGTTCATCTTTCTGTTTCTTATGCCACCAATATTTTGCACCCAATATCAACAACACTCAAGGAATTGATGGCTGAATGGATCTTAAAGAGTGCAACTCATTCGCACCAAAAGTAATTCACATTGACCCAATTTTTACTCTTGAGTGACTTTTGCTTTTTAGCTCCACCCGCAAAAATTTATGTGCAGATGCATGTTAAGGAGAGTATATCAGCCTTACCAAACTTGATCACTGTAACCTAATTTCCATGCTTGAGAAACATTGGTATTTTCAGCCTATTGTCATGTCTTCGGTATCAATTGACCCTATTTCATCTAGTATATGAGTCACACTTTGTCATGATCCTGCACTGACTAATCTGCTGCTGCATTCAAATTAATGAGCAGTTTTCTTCCATTGTAATAGTGACTCTGTCAATAGCTTAGACTCACAACTAGTGGGCAATGGATTTTAATTCTGTCCAAACCAGACTAAGTCAGCTGTCAAAATGTATCACATTACAATGTTCATAACTCCCATTACCTCAGCATTTCTTCATCTGTTGTACTGTGTATGTTATCAGTTACTCTAGATGCATACTTCTTGGTAAGGGAATGCATGGTTACAAGAAAATATCTTAAGCTTTGCATTACTTAGGTCAGTTTATTCATGTACACTTAGAGGTTCTGTAGTTTTAGGTATGGATGCAGAATTGGAGAGAACTAAATCATGTCAAAAGTATGTCACCATATCTAACATTTCAGACCTAATTGACTACATCATCACTTCAAAAATAGCTATCCCACATTTTATGCATTGGTGACTTTGATTGAGGTATTCATTTAAGTCAGTTGTCTCGGCAAGGTTACTTGCTTGTTGGTGTCGATACTCCATGTTATGTATGACACCATCATTCCACAATTAAGTCTCTGGGTCTTATAGTTCATACTTCATTGTCACTGCTGATTTGCCAAAATTTCTGAACAAAAGTATTATTTCTCGGTTCCCTGAATATCAAGTTATGTTTTCAGCTTGGTTTCATAATGTTTTACCCTTATTAAGAAATCAGTCTTGGAAAAGATAAGTAACATTTATTTAGTGTATGAAAGTAGGATTTTATTTGAAATTGGAACAGTTTGGTCTTGGTTAAATATTACCAGTATTCCTTTCAGTTCTGTCAGCTCTTGTTAAAATGTAAGGACAGGTCCTTCATACTTCTATCCTGCTGCTTTATGCTGGAATAAAATAATGGAGCAGGCAACCAGCTTCATAATATTTAGTGATTTTATGTTTCAACAGCCAGGTAGATCTGTCTTCAAATAACATTTTATCTTATGTTTGTTCCAGAGGAAACTGTTCACCTGTTTGAAGAGGAGACAGCATGTGCTACAAATCCCCAGTTATCAGGTAAATCAATCATTGTTTCCATTTTGAGAGTTTCTTGGATTATAGCATAGCCATGTGTGGCTATCTATTTCATCAGCAATGCAGTTTGAAAATATTGATCCACTGTTCAGCAGCACAATCTCTTGCTGCCATGTTATGTCATCACTCTCCAACTTTAATTCTCACTCCTGTTGATCTACTCAATTTAAGCGTCACAGGTATGAACAATTAAGAAATATAAATCTGAGAACAAAATATGTAAAACAAAGTTTATTATAAAAAACATACTTATGACTTTGTTGGATCATGTGAGTACAAGAATTTAGGAAGAATTACATGTGTCACAGTACATCTTGCACCCAATTTTAACCTATACATAACATTTGGCATGTGGCTTTGTACCAAGAAGAGTCTTGCTACCATGCCCAAATTAGGTCACGGTGCCATAATATTGATGCTTCAGTGATTTCTGTATGCTTAGTTTTATGTTGCTTATGCCCTTAATATATTGCACTCTATTTCATCAACACTCATGAAATTGGTGTCTAAATGCACATCAAGGAGAGTAACTCAGTCACACCAATGTTCTTGTTTAAGTAACTTCTTTCTTTATCATTTCATTTTTTACACCTATTTTGGGTACACCTATGAAAATGGATGTGAAGATGCATGTTAAGGACAGTAAATCACTCTTACCAGAACTTGGTCACAGTTAGCTAATTTATATGCTTGAGAAACATTGGTATTTTCAGCGTATTGTCTAGTTTTTGGCGTCATTATCCCTATTACATCGGAGCGAGTCACACTTTGTCATGATCCTACACTAGTAAAACTGTTGCTTCATCAAACTGAATTAATAGTTTGCTGTGATAATATTTCCTCTCTGTAAATAGTGGCTTGGTTAACAGGTTAGGCCCACAACCAGTGTGTAAAGGGTTTGTATTCTGTCCAAACCAGTTTGAGTCAGCTGTCAAAATGTATCACTTTACAAGGCTCCTAACTCCCATTGCCTCAGCATTTCTTATTATAATAATAATAATAATAATGATGACTTAATAGAGTGCTTATTCTTTTAAAAAGCTCTAAGCGCTTTACAACATAACATTAACACATAAAGGCATTTTTAAAAAAAGCCAGTTTGCATACAAACAACATATAAAAACATGAAAATATCTCACAAACAATATCAAAGACAAATGAATTATTACACACAAAACAACATGAAACATGAATTTGCAATACAGTTTCAATCTAACACTAATGGCCAATGGTAAATGACAAATTTATTCTTGCTGATGGAAAAGATGTCTTGAGAGCACTCTTGAATGTGATCGTGGTCTCTTTGTGTCTGAGATCAAGAGGCAGTTCATTCCAAGTAGCTGGGCCCTGATATGCAAATGAATGTTGTCCATATAACTTAGTTTTAACCTTGGGAATACTAAGTTTACGAGTGTTCGATGATGAGAGCAAGCTTCTAGCAGGCATGTGCATGTGGGTGAGATCGGAGAGGTATTTCGGACCAGAAGCAGACAACGAAGTATAACACAGAGAAGCAATTTTGTGCTTGATTCTACTGCAAACAGGTAGCCAGTGGAGTTTGTGAAGAAGTGGGGTGGTATGATCCGTTCTTGGTGCTCTATGAATGATCCTTGATGCAGTGTTTTGGACCTTTTGAAGTTTCTGCAGAAGACACAGTGGCAGACCAGAAAGAAGAGCATTACAATAGTCAAGTCTAGAGAGTACTAATGAACACACAGGTGTTTTTGTGGCATCAACTGTGAGAAGGTTGCGAATAGTGCTGATGTGTCTCAGCTCCAGGTATGCTGCTCTGCAAGTGACATGCTGGTGTAGTGAGAGGGAGTTATCAAAAGTAACACCTAGATTTCTAAGTGATTGTCTAAATTTAATGGGGGTGTCACTGATATTAATTGATTCTGGTAACAGGAGGGCTCAAGAAATTCTTTGCGGGGTAACAAGCATGGCTTCAGTTTTATCATCGTTCATTTGTAGCTTATTACACTTCATCCATGACTTAACATCATGACTTAATTTCTTGATCTATTGCACTCTGTATGTTATCAGTTACTCCAGCTGCATGTCTCTTGGAAAGGGAATTCATGTTTACCAGGAAATATCTTAAGAATTTCATTACTTTGGGTTAGCTTTTTTCAGGCGCTCTTAGAAGGTTCTGTAGGTCAATATATGGATGCATAATTGGGTAAAACTAAATCATTCAAAAGTAGGTCACAATGGCTAACATTTAACACTTCATTGACTTCATATACCTGGGACTGTCATGCAACTTTGTCTGTGCAATGTGGCATTGGAAACAGTTCCTTATGTTGAATACTACATCATCAAATCAAAAGTAGCTATCCTATATGTTATGCATCAGTGTCTTTGAATTAGGTATTCATTTCAGTTAGTTTCTAAGGCAAGGTTACTTGTTTGTTGGTGTGGATATTCCATTTTATATATTTGACACTGTCATTGCACTGTTAAGTCACAGTTTTTATTTCACATTTGATTGTAGGATTTTATGACTTTAGACCTGTTATGAAATCCATTTTTTTTTAAAGAAAAGTTTTAACGATTTTGCCAACATTGAAAATGGAACAATTTTGTCTTGATAATAACCAGTTGGCCCCTGTGTACATACGAGCTATCGTATCGTCTGATCTTGACCATCTTAATAATCAGTTACCGACACCTTTGGTTTTACTTGGTGAATTTAACTTCCACCATCGACATTGGAGCTATATAGATATCAACAAGAGAGGGAAGGAATAGAAGCTTTTATTTGAGAACACAATCTTTGCCTTTTTAATGATAAGTCATATATTTACCTGCATCACACCACATAATTATACTCATCCTTAGATCTAACCAGCTGCAATATGTCTCTTTTACTTAGCTTCTCTTGGGAAGTGACCACTTTCCAATATACTTGAAGTAATATTCTCTAACCTCAGGGACTCGGGCAGAGAAGGAAATTGAACAAGGCAGATTGGAAAACATTTCAATTCTTCTGCAGTGGATCCAATATTCCAACTTACAAGACTCCTCCAGATGTTCTAACGATATGATACCAATAACTTTAGCAATTCCTAAATGTGTAAACAATCCATTGTTTGATGATGTACCGAAAGATGCCAGGGAACGAACAAAAGGTCCTTAAACATTTCAATGCCACTCCAACAACCAGAATTGTGAAAAACTACCATATATGCAGAGTTGAAGTTCATTGCACCAAATAGACTTTTACGAACAAAACATAGAGATTCTAGTTTGAAGTCTCTTTCTTCTATTCAGTTAGTATGGAATATGGTGCAAAAAATCATTGGCAAATATAAAAAGCAGTTGTAACAAACAGTTGTAACAAACATTTAAATAAATCAGATGAAACAGTCACAACCATACCAGAAGTTCTAAATATATTGGCCAAAACATTTCTGAAAAACTATTTATGAGAGAATTATTCTGAAACTTCTCTGTCACAAACCTGAAAGAAAATGTTCTTCTAAATTTGATATTTGTTTATGCTGAAGATTACAATAATCCTTTCACTCTCAGAGAATTACAAGAATCACTTGATGGAGCCCATGGTACTTCAGCAGGACCAGATCATATCCACTATCAACTTTTAAACATCTGATACAGTTCTCAATACACAGTTAAACATATTCAATAAAATTTGGGAAACTGGTGACTTCCCGCAGTCTTGGTGAGAAGCAATGATGATACATGTATGTAAACCTGGAAAGGACCATATTGACCCTTCCAACTACCATCCCATATGAGGAACAAACTGTATTTGCAAAACCATGGAATGAATGATAAATGATAGACTACTCTAATATCTTGAATCAAACAAACTTCTATCAGGCGTTCACCGTGGATTCAGGTGCCAGAGAAGCACAATAGACCATCATGGTTGGCTTGAAGCGTTTATTAGAGAAGCTTGTATAAAAAAGGACATATAATTGACATTTTAATCAACTTGGAGAATACTCATGACACCATGTGAAAGTACGCATAATGAATGAGCTATTCTGCCAAGGTTTAAGGGGGTTCCTACCTAACTTAATTTGTAGTTTTTGAAAGATTTAAGTTTCAGAGTAAAGGTAGGTAGCATCCTTTCAGTAACATTTCCTCTGAAGATTGGTGTAACTCAGGGCAGCATATTGTCAGTCACCTATTAAACATCAAATTAACAGCATAGCAAAATGACTTAATTCAGGAACTGCTTGCTCATCATGAATTGATAACTTTTTGATCAACTATAGATCAAAGAGTATGTGTACTATTGAATGGCACCTGCAGATAAGCTGAAACAGAGTTCAGACATGGGCACAAGAAAATTGTTTAAAATTTTTGAAAACTGTTTGCATGCACTTTTACCGATGACCTCAAATCTATGATGACCCATAGCACTATTTTGACGGTGGTCTTATTCCTGTTGTGGAGAAATCACATTTTTTGGGCTTATTTTTGACTGTCAAAAAGCCCTTGATTTAATAGGAGTCATGGCAAACATAAATTGAGGAACAGATCAGAAGGTCTTCCTCTGTTTATACAGGTCATTAGTAACATCTAAACTTGACAATAGCTTGATTGTGTGCAGATCAGCCTGTGAATCTTAACTCCGGATGCTTGATCTGATACCAGGGACTTAAACTTTGTGTGGTTACATTTAGATCTTCCCCTTCAGAAGACCTCTCTGTTGAGGCAAATGAACCAGCACTTTATTTAGGATGAACAAAACTACTTTTCAGTATACTACAAAACTGTTCTGTAATCCCAATAATCCTGCATATCATGCAGTCATTAGGCCCAAATACCAAACCTTGTACAATCAGAAACTAAACTTCATTCCACCCTTTGTCATACAAATTCATCCTCAGTTAGAAGCAGCAATAATCAGAGTTTGAAATACTGCAAAATTATGTGTTCCAAAATCACCACCTTAGTTATCCCCACCCACCCACCCACCCACTTTTTTTTATTTGATCTTGGCCAATTCGGAAAGTCCTCAACACAGCCTCTTATTTATCAGAGTATATTCAGTGAAATCAGAATCTCCTATTGTAGCCATATGTCCATCTATAGAGACGGTTCTAGAGATGTTTAAGCTGCCATTGGAACACCCCATGGATCCATCTTGAGTCAGTTATCAGACAAAGCCTCAATATTTAGTGCAAAAATTACAGTCATACAAAAAGCTTTAAACTAAATTGGAACCTCTCAAAAAGCAAATTTCATCATCTTTTTGGATTTCTTTTCCATGTTGAAACCCTTACAAAAATCTTAAATTTGACATCCCATTATTATCCCAGATATTACAGAAGCATGATGTGCTCATACAATCTGGAAAAGTATTATGTACTGTTGTTTGCCTAGTCATATTGGTATAAATGGTAATGAAAGGGCAGATACAGCAGTCAAGGCTGCCCTGCAATCATCCACTCTGAATGAAAGAGTTTGTATTTTGACTGCAGAATATTGTATAAATTATCATGTTCATCATCCTTTGCAAAATATGTTGAATGAAAACTCCACAAAGTCCAGAACATCAAATCTACTATTGGGGAGTGGCATCCTGCATATAGTAAATCACAGAGATGAGGTGGTATTGTGATGATCATGTAATGGAATACATTCCTGACTCGTACACATACCTCCTGGAGGATGAACCTCGACCATTGTCCATATCATACTAGTGTCCGCTGACAGTGAAACACATTCTTGTCGAGGGTGTCTACTTCCACTCTGTGAGGTAGAAGTTTTTGGATGTGATTTGCATGTAGAAACTGTATAATGATGAACCATCTGAGAAAATCCTGTACTTTTTGAATTGATGCAGTTGATATAACAATGTTTGACCATATGTGTTAAGGGGTTTATATGCGATTTCTTTAACGTTTATTTTTGATACAGTTTACAGAATTTTTAGATTCTTTTATTTATTATATTTTATTTGGTTGTATTTCATGTTTGCATTTATTTGGAAGGGTTTATCTTCCTAACTTGTGCAATTCTTCATTTTTACAGTTTGTGAACTTTACCTTTACTTGGGGCAATATTATCACAATTGTTCTGAGGTGCCTAAAACAGTACTGCATACATACATGCTGTTATCTGGCGGTTCTTTTTAAGATGCAGAGACAAGTCCACTTCCTTGCTTCTATCTTGCTCCTCTTTGTTTGGGGGTGAAAAATGAAACAGAAAACCAGTAGCTTTATAATATGTGTTAATTCTGTGCTTCATTAATCAGGTAGTTCATGTCGAAAAATGACATTTTATCATGTGTCTGTCCAGAACACACATTTCCCCAGTTGGCAACAAATCAGGTTGCAGATTCTACACCTACCCAATTATCCGGTATATTTATCATTTTTTTCCATTTTAAGAGATTCTTGGATGGTATCATATCCGTATGTGGCCTTCCACCTGATCAGCCATGCAGTTTTGGCGTAGCCATTTTAGGACCATTACTTTAGAGAAAATATAATATTTAGATTTCATGTAACCTTTATTTCATACTGTGAATCACATTAAATTTGTGTATATGAGATTTTGTGGTTTGATTGAAAGATATTTTATGGATTTGTCATTTGAAAACAAATATTGATTGATGACGTATGTCTCTTTATAAAAGATTATACTGAAATTCACTTTCATGAATGTTCAAGCAAACAAGCTTAATCCCTATTACATTCATTAACCTGATCAGGCATATTATTCATTGCTAACAATAGGATAAATACAAAAGTCTGAATCAAGAAACATGCTGACATCTTTTTGCACACATGTACCAGGAAACAAGCTTCATTCCACTGCTTTAATTAATTTTTGGAGTTAGCTTTGCTACTGCACAAGTAATAGTGAATTCAGAATTATGTATCATATATCAAGTATTAGAACTTTGTGTGATGTCTACTGGTAAGCTGGTTCTTGTTTCCTAAATTGATACTTTTCCCCACAAAATATGAAAAGATGGTAGTGCAGTAAAGGAATTACATCAGTCATGACTCAGGTATTATATTTATATAGTTAAAAAGAATTGACACACTGGAATACCACTGTGTTTCCAAGACAATCTTTTTTGTAAGTGATTAGTATTTTCAAGAAATAATATTTTATGAAAGGAAAATAATAAATACTTGTAATATTTTTGCCAACAATTGTATAAATGTATTAGTATATTCAAAGAATTTTAATATTTTGATTCTTTCTTTTCAAAGGAGCATTACACCATAAAATTTTCCATTGCAAGTATTGTCTTCCCTTTGATTAGAAAACTCCAGAAAGTTGTGAAAAGAAACTTGTATTCATGGACAATAGCTTATAATTGTGCTTTAAAGACAGTCATAGTGCACATAGGATTGTTCTGGTTTACAGTTGAGTTCTAAAGTGCACAGCATGGTCATGTGGCTTCTCAAAGTGGTCGTTCCCAACCTCTAATGGCTAGTGGACACTAGTAGTGTTGATGATCCTTTTGCCATTGGGAGTTCTTCTATTTGAATGTTAATCTTTTTGTCTCCATTTATCTCTATGCAACCAACCATAATCTACATATTCCTAGAAAATCTCGCATCCAAAAATAAAAGCTATGTCACCTAAAATCCAGAACTGGCCAGAAATACACATGACTATTTGAAAATATTGATCCAGTGTTCTGCAGCACAACATCTTGCTACCAGTTAAGACATCAACATCCATTGATTGATGATGTATATCTCTTTATAAAAGATTACATGGACATTCACTTCCATGAAAGTTCAAGTGAACAAGCTTAATCCCTTTTGCAATAATTAAGCTACTCAGGCAATTTATTCAGTGCTAACACTAGGATAAATGTCATAGCCTGAATCCAGAAAGATGTCTAAATGTCGTACCCTGAATCCAGAAAGATGTCTACATCCTTTTCCACACCCCAAACTGAAATTGCAAGCTGTTCATGCAAGCTTGCGACAAGCTTGTGCAAGTCTGCATTTAATAAACTGGCAGACTTGTATGGTTCTTTACTGCAAGCTTGCACAAACCACATAAATAAAATATTGCAAGCTTGCACCCAAACTATTAAAATAATAACCAAACTATAAAAATCAAACAAATATATACATATCCTGAACAAAGGGAAGAGAAAGAATTCACATATGAAGATCAGCGATCATCAATTACAAACCAATATGCAATTGTGCTTCCATAATTTTCGCTCAAAGTGGATTTCTCATATTGTCATTTGCTTTAAGGAACTATATCACTGGAGAATGTTCCGTTGATCTACTTACATTAATTTATGTGCACTGTCTTTTGAAAGAAACAACTGAACGGTGTTCAGCATGTGATCATGGTTTGAGTGAGAAGAATAAATGTATCATATTTTGTTGAGATTCCATTAGCTTACCAAAGAGAACAATTATTTAAATGACCGGGATGTCATCAGATACTGTTACATGCATTCAGTATGACAAAAGAAACACCCATGATACTGTAGAGGATATATATCATGGTGAACATTATCGCAAACATTCTAAAGTTGGTGACATTTTAAACATTAATAACACTACTCTTTTATGTGGTACACTGATGGAGTGCCATTGTTTAAAGCATCAATGGTTGTCATTTGGCCCATATTTCTTG
Organism: Margaritifera margaritifera; assembly: GCA_029931535.1. Taxonomy (NCBI): domain Eukaryota; kingdom Metazoa; phylum Mollusca; class Bivalvia; order Unionida; family Margaritiferidae; genus Margaritifera; species Margaritifera margaritifera. Next base: position 845,763 of record JAQPZY010001191.1, read on the forward strand.
CAATCAACGAGTTGTCTTGTCAAGACAGAATGAAGCAAGAAAATATGATATTTTTAGGTCTGTGGTTTGTAAAATATAAGCTGTTTACATTCTGTCTTTTTTTAATGAAACATAGTACTTTCCTTGCAAAATTGTTGCGCATAGAGCAAATAAAGGAGACTTAGTGGGTGTATGATCTGGATCATATCCAATGAATTACTAAGGAAAATTCAGAAATTCAAGCTGATCCACAGAATGACAAACTCTGTAGTATATTAATGAATCTGTCACAGCCGTTTTCTCCAATAAGAGGGAAAATCTTCACATTTTTTCCTTATGGCATTAGACACTTTTGACCTCACTTCATCATAGAAATCCAGATGGGGTGGGGGTGCATGTCAGATGCTTAGGTTCCCCCACACTTTTAGGGGAAAACAAGAATATTAGCCATTTGAAGTACAGTGAACAACCTCTTCTAAACAAATCCTCTCAGGAAAAACATCCTGCATCATCCCCAGTTTCTTGTATGGTTCAGGTACTGTCCACTAAAATAAATTACAGCAACATGTATTATGTATCATGGACAGAAATTTGACAATTTACTTGTCTGGCAAAACAACGTAAGCATTTAATTTAGTTCAACATTCCAAAATAACTTTGCAAGTTTTAGAAACCTATCTAAGTGTTATTCATGATCATCCTAAATTTTAGTTTACCATCCATTATGGAAGGGCTGCGACATCATATCTGTCGAATGTTCAGTATCTTACAACTTAAAAAAAACAAGCAATGAAATTACTCACTTGATTCCTTAAGACCTTTGAAACATGCACAACTTCAAGGTAAATCCTACGGATCATACCTCGAAACTATGACAATAGCTGCCATTCAGATCAATTCAGCTATTTATGAAACAATGATTGACCAAGAAATTACGAATGATGGAACTATTTCTGGAAATGTGATTGACAAGTACGCATGTAATTTGCCAATCTCGTCATCCTATTATCAATAACTGAAAACACTGCATCGAGAACTGCAGCAACAATACAACATAAAGTGTGCGCTGAACTACCTTTCTCTTAAACTGGCAAAATGCAATACAATCATGACTTTACTCACCAATGTGATAACTCTACGATTTGCATTCACAACAGTTATCTCCATGGTTGTATGATCAATTGCTGCACATGTATTGGTATTATTTGCAATGAAATTTCCCAAATTAATGAGTAAAATTCTGACTTTAAACTAAAAAATAGAGCATGTTTGAAAACGAGGCTGCTGCCATAGTGTCTCTGTCTGTGTTACATCTAATAAGTTATGTACATATTTTATTGTCATTAAACCTCCAGGTTGTAAAGAAGGGAAATAACTGCTGTTACTATCTTGATACCGAATTAGGTCTCTGTTGTTGAAAACCACATTGCATCTTATGTGATTTTGTTATTTGATTCTTTTTATAAAGCAAAATTTGTGTAGAATAATTCTTTATAGAATACTGGCAGAATGGGATGGGTCTCTCTCTCTCTGACTCTATCTAAAAGAAAACAATTATTTCAGAATATATACATTTTTAAGTTTTTATTCAGTATGAAAAAACTGGCATGTTTTTCTTCTTCTGGCAGCAGATATTAATAATAATATTTCACAATGTTTACAACAACAACACTTACAGTCACAACAACAGGGACAGGTATAATATGTTTGATGATCAGAAGCAAAAGAAAAGATTTTGAAGAACATAATTTTATAAAGAATGATTGCATTAATTTTTTTTCCTTTTTGGACAAAAATACTCATTATTTTGTAATATATGATGTTTATATACTTATTTTTTATCTATGATTGTAAGTTATATGGTTATTTGAAAATACATATGTAACTTTTGTCCAGTTGTTTACATACTATTTTCATAGGCATTTCACAGTTAGACTTTTGTGACATATGTCAGGTAGGCCAGTATTTTTTCCATTAGAAATACTATTATTCAGATGTGACATAGGTCAAGTAGGCATGTGTATTTATATACAGATTTTGGTAAACAAATTAATTTCTGTTCTAGAATTTCGGTTCTAAAAGATCAGTCTGTAAGGAATCTATATTAGTTATGCTGTTGAAATCAGATATAATTGGAGAGGAATTATTTATTTACAATATTCATTGGAAATACTAAAGTGCTCACTCATTTTTGGATTAATACATGATTTTGCGATTTACGTGAACTCATTCAAATACATTCTGGATTACATCTTTGTGGTACATCAGGACATTCAAGGATATTGGAATTCATTTGGAACATTCTGTTATTTTGGACTTGTGATTAGGACATTTAGGATTATTTGGAATTTAACTCACAAATTGTAAGTGTAATTTGAATTTTCACTTTAATTGTGTGGAAATAAATTGCTTGTTGATTTTACTTACATTATTGGTTTCATGTTTCTTTCTGTTACATATTTTTAAGACCTAGAGTCGTAACAATTTAAGCATTAATATTGTATGTAAATTTATAATACAGGAAATAAAATCACATGCATTTTTACTTTTCTTTAATCTATGGATAATGGAGTTTAATATATCAATATAATGCCAATTACAGGAATTCATACATCGTCCAGTACTATTCTCAAAATAGTATCTGTTGTGGACAGATGCTTTTTTTTTGCAAAATGTTATCCTCTGTGTTCATCTAGAATTTATCAGGGTCACTGCTTTGCTACTCATTTTAAAGATAAACTTAGATAAAGAGTGTATTTTCACCCAGGATTAATGCAGACTTATTAATATATATCATTATTCAGGCATCAGCAGACCTATATCATATATAATCCTATCAACCACTTTTTCTTTGCACAAATGAATTTAGTCCTCTTGTTGCCTCAAATCAGTATGCTGGGAAATAAAGAGTTAGCAAAATTTATCGCTTGAAACAGTTAAAACTTTGTTAATATTTCATTAAGATGAAATATTTATGGCTACTGGAATTTGGACAGCAAGAACATTTTTGCAGTTTCTATGCATGTAACATGCAATCAACAAAAATTCTCTAATAAATTAATTTAGGAAATATGTGCAAGCTTGTAAAAAGTGAAAACTTGTAGATGCTGGTAAGAAAATTATCTTAAATTGCGCCAGGCATGCGCAAGCTGGCAAAGATTCATTAACAAGCTTTTTCTGATGATGGAAGCTTGCAGCAACCTTGTGGCAAGCTTGCATCAAGCTAATGACAAGGATACATTTTGGTTTGGGACATGAGCCAGCAAACAACCTTAATTCCATTGCTGCAATAAATTTGTGAAGTTAGCTTTGTTATCGCACAAATAATTGTGAATTCATAATTATGTATCATATTTTCTATACAGTCTTACTTGCTTTTTTATGTCGATTTCCAATGGTATGCATGACATCATCATTCCACTATATAGTCTCTGTGTTTTATATTTCATACTTGATATCACTGCTCAAAGTTCTTTGTTTGGGATCAATGTCTTGTGCACTGTTCACTCCATAGATCAATGTATATAATTTACAATAACATAATCTATTTATTCATTATGGTAAGATAGCAGTCTTGTAAAATCCCTATTCAGAGAATGCATTGTCTATACTACCTAATTCACTTTGGTCTAATATTTGCTGAAAGTGCTGTATAAAAGTGGTTCCCAGAAAGGCAATTTATGTTTTCAGCAGAGTTTTATGATGTTTTGCTCTTAATTATAAAAACCAGATTTTTACAAGAATTGTTAAATTTCTTTTGTGTATAAAAAAAGGATTTTATTTGAAATTGGAACAGTTTGGTCTTGGTTAAATACTACCAGTATTCCTTTCAGTACATGCAAATAGCTGTCCTCTGTCAGCTCTTGTTAAAATGTAAAGACAGGTCCTCCATACTTCTATCATGTTGCTTTATGCTGGAATAACATAATGGAGCTGGCAACCAACTCCTTTATAATCTTTGGTGATTTTATGTTCCAGCAACCAGATAGATCTGTCTACTAATTACATTTTATCTTATATTTTTCCAGAGGAAACTGTTCCCCTGTTGGAAGCGATTGAGGCAGCACGTTCTGTACATACCCAATTATCTGGTAAAAAATTATTTTTCTGTTTTAAGATATTCTTGGTTTACAGCATAGCAATGTGTGGCTATCCATCTCATCACCAACGAAGTTCTGGCATAGCCCTTTTATGACTATTTCTGTAGAGAAGACATGCATTTAGATTTTGTTTGACCTTTGGTACATACTTTGAATCACTTTGTATTTGTGTATATTAGATTTTGTGGTTTGGTTGACAGATCATATTGTGTGGATTTGTCATTCAAAGTAAAAGAGTGATTATGTATCTGTCTCTATAAAATATAATACTGACATTCAATTCCATGCACATTCAGGTAAATAAGCTTAATCCCTAATGGACTAATTAGGTTCATCATGTAAGTTATTCATTACTAACACTAGGATAAATGCAGATAAAGGAAGATGATGACATCCTTTTTCACACATGTACCACCAAATAAGCTTAATTCCACAGCTGTTTTTAAGTGTGTGGTTAGCTTTGGTACTGTGCACATAAGAGTGAATTCATAATATTTATTATATTCCTCTCAATTTTCTACCCAAGAAAGAGCCAGAATTTTACCGTCATTTCCTACAAGCAGGAAAATGATACTATTGTTTTCTAAATCCGTTTTACCATACTCTCAAATGAGGCTGGAACTACTTTATCTTCGAGGTTTCCTGGTGATAATAGCAGTGCCCCTAGCGATGGAATGCCAATGCTAGCAGTAAACAAAGCTCTCACAGCAACGTTAGTTAAGAAACCTTGCGCTATATGTAAAATATCTGAAAGGTCTAAACCATGTTTTTTGTCACAACAACAATAACAAAAACATTTATTCCTTTATTTTGTAGTAGTAAAATATAGCCAAAAGGTTCATCTGAAACAAGATCACATTCGGAAATCGCGTACCAAAACATTACAGTTGTACAGTACAACCCATTTACGGAACTTCATAAATGGTAACATTAGTGAGTTTCCCGCATAATAGATGAATTTGAAATTATAAATGAGTAACATTCTCTGCAACAAATCTGTACCATCAAGTTCAAACAATTTCTCCAATCCTGTTGTAAATAACTGTCAAAATAATGTTGTCACTCCAATGTCAAGTTCCCATTGGAGCCTCTCACAATTGTTCTGCTAGAAACAGTTCAACTGCTATCAACCTGGCCTCTGAAAGAAACTTCCAGTCATTCAGCTGGTGAAATCTTCAATGATGCAAACTTTGAGAACTGCATAATAACTTTAAATCACATATATGTGTCAGCTGCCCCCAGGCGTTGAAGAATTCGTGTTATTGACAGTGATGATAGTCAAATTGAGTGAGCGTTGTTTCACAAGCTTCATTCATAAAACTAATATTCATGTGCTTGTCAGCTTATCAAAAAGTAATTTGGCTTATTCTTTAAGATGAAGTTCGTATTAAAGAGGTTGAAATGTTTAGCAATTTCTTGTGTTTTTCAGCTACATATAGCCATTTTATTAAATTATCTGAAAATTGATAGGTATATGACAAAAATATCATTATCACAGTAATGAGATTTTGATTGCTAGATCACATCTCGTTGTCGGCATAAAAAATCCGGATCATCACTCAACGCTTCGTGTCTCGTAATGATCCGGATTTTCTAATGCTGACAACTTGATGTAATCCAGCAATCAAGATCGCGTTACTGCGATAATAATATATATGTATCATATCAGCAGTATTAGAAGCCTGTATGATGTCTGCTGGATCATGTTTTCCAAATCCATAGTTTTACTCAGCAAGACATGACAAGCTGAAAGAATTCCAGCTTTGATGACTCTAGTATACAGTTATAAAGCATTGACGTACTGGAATACCACTGTGTTTCCAAGACAGTCTTTTTTGTAAGTGATTAGTAATTTCAGCAATTACTATTTTATGAAAGAAAAATAATAAAGAGTTTTAATCTTTGTGCCAACAATTGTTTGAATGTAAGTTGCACATTCAAAGAACTTTAATATTTTGACTATTTTTTTCTTTGCAAAGGAGCATTACTTCATGAATTTTCCTTTACAAGCATTTTTTCCTTGGATTCAAAATGCCAAACAGTTGTGAAAAGAAACTTGTATTCATGGACAACAGTGTATAATTGTGCTTAAAAGACAGTCATAGTGTACATAGAATTGTTCTGGTCTAAAGGTGAGCTCTAGAGTCCACAGCATGGTCATGTGGCTTCTCAAAGTGGTAATTCCCAACCTCTAATGGCTACTGGACACTAATAGTGTTTATGAGCTTTTTGCCATTGGGAATTCTTTTATTTGAAGATTAACTTCTTTGTGTCCATTTATTTCTATCAAGCCAACCATGATCCACATATTCCTAGAAAATTTAGCCTCCCAAAACAAAACCTATGCCAGTTAAAATCCAGAACTGGCCAGAAATACTCATGACTATCCAAAAATATTGATCCAGTGTTCTGCAGCACAGCCTCTAGCTACCATGTTAAGACATCACCATCCAATATATATATATATATATATATATATATATATATATATATATATATATATATATATATATTACAAGGCTCACAACTCCCATTCCCTCAGCATTTCTTCATGAATTGTATTCTGTATATTGTAAGTTACTCCAGATGCATGCCCTTTCTTCAAGAGAATTCATATTTGGCAGAAAATAGCTTAAGCTTTGCGTTACTTTAGGTCAGTTTATTCAGGTGCTCTTGGAGGGTTTTATAGTTCAATGCATGGATGCAGATTTGGAGAAAACTGAATCATATATGATTAACAATAACATGCTTCATTTATTCATTTGTTAAGAGAGTAATCTTGTAAATCCCTATTTAAAAGTGCTTTGTCTATACAACCCAATTCACATATCTCTAATATTTCCCGAAATTCAAGTACAGAATGAATGGTTTTTTGTTCCTTGAAAGGCAGGCTGTGTTGTCTCCAGGATGATATGATTGGAGACTTTAATTATGAAATCAATTTGCAAAGAAAAGTTTTAAAGAGTTTGCCTATCAAACAAGGATTTTGTTTGAAAATGGAACTTTTTTGTACGGGCTGTCATATCATCGGGTTTTGACCATGTTATTCAACAGTTACCAACACCCTTTGCTTCACTTGGCGACTTTAACGATATCAATGAGAGGGAAGCAAATAGAAGACTTTGTTTCAGAACACAATCTTTGCCTTTTTAATAATAAGTCATGTATCTACCTGCATCCAGAACATGTTGACTCAGAGCAGTTCCTCAGCTGGTGGTATGTCAGGCTATTCTGTTGATGGTGGCCTGTTGAGGATTTCTTTGAAATATACAGTCCATCGTTGTCGCTGTTCCTCCTCTTTACTCAGTATTGTCCCTTCTTTGTCTTTGTCTAGCTGCGATGGGTCCGTTGTTTTCCCTAAAAATGTGCATGTGATGTCGTATAGCCTCTTAATATCTTTCTTCCCTGCTGCTGTCTCGGCCTTTGTGTTCAGGCCATTTATATATTTATTTTTGTCTTTCTTGATGCTTTTCTTGACTTAGATGCCAGCCATACAATAGGCGGCGAGCTGGTAATGAAAAACAACTTAATCAAAAAGATATGTGGCCCAATCGACCCTCAGGATGCTGCGACACTGAAGTTTGTCACTAATCATGTACCAGACAATCCAGCCAATACTGCGGCTATGCCTTTCGTACTAGCATCCTCTTTTGGCCTAGCGCTTACCTTATTAACTTGGCAAGATGTGTTTCCCATAACTGACACCTTTGGTTTAGTTGGTAATCACCATTATATCTTCCGGGATGGCATTCGTCATTGGGTACCAGATATCGTGGCAGTGTACTTAAAGGCCGATATAATCATGTCAGTTGGTGGGGTTTTGTCAGTAAATATGTGTGGTTATTATCCCTGGAATTCAACGCAAGACTTTCAAAACATTAGTGGTTTTACACTTGGCAACAGCAATGACACTATCACCGTTACAGGTCCTGGTTTTTACTCCATTAACCTCCACGGGAATCACAGCAATGGAACATGTGCATCGTTTTCAATCCATGTAAATGGGGCCTTAAGGGCATATGATGGCAGTACTGCCATTCCGGCTAATGCCTCACACTAAGGCCTTACAATTATCTTTTGAATCTATGTTTGCCGCCAGAGACACCATTAGGTGCAAGAGTCTCAACATCAATGCACAAATGATGAGATTTTCAACCACTCTATCCATCTTTGACTTTCATAATTAGAACTCACATATCTTTAACAGAGAGTCATGGTGTGTGTGTATGAGTGGGGGAGGAACCGGATATAGATAAAGAACACCCAATCATTGGTGCCAATTGCCACACCTGAGATCAGTGATGGAGTATTGGCACAGCTCTCAAAACAAGTTGACATCGTCAAGGAGTACGAACCACTGGTGGAAGAGTATCTGCACCAACATGGGCTTGACATGTACCCATTCACATTGGGATGGAATGAGAAGGTAAAGCAGTTAGTCATCAAGCAGTGGAACCACCCAGAGCACTCTAAGCCAACCCATGGTCAGCCAATGGTAATTGCGATTTTGCTGTCAGAACAAAAGCCGAAAGTACTACCCCCAGAGCTTATCGGGCACAATTGCTACTACAATGCCATCATGGTTTTTGCAAAACAGAATACATACCAATAACATTTCAGTATTTAGCTTTATATCACTTGTCTCACCAGAGGAAAAAGCAGAGTTATATTCGGTAAAAAAACTAGACCTGCCGCATCACAATAATCCGTCAGAAAAACAAACAATTGCTGAACGTGTAAACTGAAGAAGGCCATGTTATTTCCAGGTCTAAAGATATTAAGTAAACTGACACCTTCTTTGACATCACCGCTGTCTTACCAGTAAGACGTGGCGAGTCGTTAGAGATGCATGTTCACATGGGAGCTCCCTCCCCAACACAAACACTTCCCTCTTTCTTTGGACGAATTGAACTTTCGTATCACGGCCCTCATTGAGAAATTATAATATTGCTACATGTATATCCAAATATCAACGATACCTAGAACTTTCGGCTAAAAAAGATCTACGAGGCTGACACCTCCTCTTTCGTCTGAGTCTAATCAGTGGTGCGCCCTCTACAAAAAGTACAAGCGCATGGAAAACGCTGTGGATGGCATTGACACTACACTGACAGCTGTGTCTTTGGGCAGTAGTGTATTGGGGATTGGAATATTGTCAACAATCTTGTGATCACGGCTTTAAGCTACAATCTGATTTATATGGCTAGAAATTGTACAACTCTCCCTTAAGCTAAAAAAGAAATACACTTCAGTAGTAATTGAAGATGTGGCAAAAACCAAATTCATATCTCGTGAAATGCTGATGCTCGCAATGATATTATGAACTGTCTCGGTGGAAATTCAATTTAGGCTGATTTGGCAGCTAAAACAGTGGAAATGACAACAATTATGGAACAATCAGAATGATAGCTTTCTAACACAAGGCCTATCCCCAGTGTGCCTCTGCCATACATTGTTGGTTTTTAATAATGGGGGAACAAAAAAAATAAAAATTGTGTTACCAATGTTGCCTGTTTTTTGCAGTTTTGCCAGCTTTTTAGGACATTTGAAAGAACCATAGTGCCAGTGAAATTGGTTGATAAAAGATACAGATTAAAATGGTGAAAAGGACATCTGCTAGCCATTATCTGACAATCCTATGCCAGTCCTCCTCTGGTTAATGCACATAATTAATTCCATTTTCTTATGGCCAGTTGTGCGGGTTGTTCCTTCCGTTGATTATATACATTTTTTAATTGAACTCCAATTGTAGTTCCTAGGGAGAATTGCTCGGCATTCTGGTGGTAATTCAAACTATATACATAATGATGTGTTTGAAACGAAACCCCATAGGAGTTCCTAGGGTGAAATGAAATGCTAGGAATTCCAGAGGTAGTTCAAGCCTATGCATAACACTCCCCTCCTTGAGGATGCAGTGCACTCCAACTGTTTTGAGTGCATGTGTGTAAGTAATCAGTTTGACTCAAGACCCATCACACTCGGCTTTCATACTAAAGAATTAATTAATAAGAGTTAACTGTTGTCCTCACAGTAAAGTGTAACCCATAGATCCAATTTCCAACGCCTTATTTAAAGGATGAATGCAATAAATGATAACTCTCGTATATGAATATCTTAAGCATTTGTGATAAGGTGAGGGACCTTGTTTTTATGTTTTTACTGCTTTCTACAATTTGGTAAAGGATTACCTTGGAAATGGTATGAACATTAAAAGAAAATCTGAAAATTAAGAATCATAGAACATTAATATAATTTATTGAGAAAGATCACTGAAATTATCAGTTGATGCAGAACATAATGTATATTTTTTACATATGTCTATGTTTGCAGGTAAATGTAGTTGATAAACGACATAGCTAGGCAATTTTCTGATGTACGCAGTCATGGGGCATTAGTGGAAGGTATCCAAGAAATTTAAAAGATAATATTTTTATTTTTGTTCTTTTAGGCACATGCATCTATTCATATGCCTAGTGAGGCCACTGATAAATACTGCAATCAATACTCCACTAGTTTTGCACAGATGTGAAATTGACACCAGACATGGCAGAGTTTATGCTGTTGGGGTGTCTGACATCTGTTTGATTAATGTATCGACTCCCATAGCAGGGGCAATAAAATCAGCAATGAGTACAAGAAAACCCACAAAAACTGCATTAAAATCCGTGATGAAGTATCGTGATATAGTGTGGGTGCCCACTAGATGTAATGAACTTAAAATTATGTGTAATCTCTTGTCCCCTGTGTCCATGACCACAGTATAGAGTCAACAATCCGAAGTCCATGATGCATGTACTGTGTCTCTGTTTCTCTGTGCCTTGTAATGGGAGATGAAATGGGTTCACATTAGAATACTAAATTAATATTGATCTTCATTGTGCTATATGGGTTAAATGTTAACAATTCACTTACTTACTAATTCATTGATATTTTTGTATTTTTCTAAATTCATTTAATAGGCTGGCTAGTTAAACATACTTGCATGAAAAAACTTGGTGTGCAGTTGTTCCTTAGGCTGTTTTTAGAATAACTAGCAAAATTATGATGTAAGGGTAATTTGTCTCACCTTTAAAATCTTGCAGAGCACTATACTTCCATTGTAGACCCAGAACATGAGACAGTAGAGGCAACCACTGAGCATCAACCCAGTACCAATTCAGAAACTTTGAGAAAGCTCCAGGAACTGCATCACTTTGTCCTTTGTAAGATCTGCTATGCCAAGAAAGTCTGTGTGTTTCCTTTGTGTTTAGAATGACTAGCAAAATTATGATGTAAGGGTAGTTTGTCTCACCGTTAAAATCTTGCTGAGCACTTTACTTCCTTTGTAGACCCACAACATGAGACAGAAGAGGCAACCACTGAGCATCAACCCAGTACCAATTCAGAGACTTTGAGAGAGCTCCAGGAACTGCGTCATGCTGCCCTTTGTAAGATCTGCTTTGCCAACAAAATGAGTATGGTTTTTACACCCTGTAACCATATAGCAACGTGTTTCAACTGCAGTACTTCTTTACAGAATTGTCCAGTCTGCAGAGCATTAATTGAGGAGAAAATGACTATACATTTTGACTGAATATGATAAGTTCTGGTATATATATAGATTACGCAAAAAATTTACATATTTTCCTAAATATGAAGTCCCATTATTAGTGATATACAAAATAACCACTAAATTGAAAGATCTAACAGGCAATCATGATCAATCTGTAAAGAGAATATGACCTCACTCCCTATTGAAGTGTTTAATCAGTGGTCAGAATGTCATCCTTTGCAAAAGCAAAACAATTGAAGCATGCAAAATTAAATCAATTCACAATACATTATTATTGGGATTCATATGGTGTATACATGTGAAAATAAATATATGCATGAATATGCACAATGTATGCATGCAAATGGAGAGACAGTTTTTAAGACCCATACTAGAATTTTAAAAAGAACAATTACGTATTTAATTTTCAGCTCACCTGGCTATAGTCCAAGTGGGCTAATCCTGTGTTAGCATCTGACGTGCGTCAGCCATTATCCACTGTCCATCAATACTTGTTTGTGTACACTTTAGAGGCTTCATGTTGGATCAGCTTTGAAATTTAAGTTAATATCATTGAGATCTTGGAAGAGTTTCATTATGAGCAGTATATATATTAAAAAGGTCATCTTGCATTGGATTGCCGGAGCTTGTGAATACTCTAGAGGTCATATGTCTGATCAGATTTGATCAGATTTTGTAAGTAAGGTTATATCATCAAAATATCAAATGAGTTTCATTATGAGCAACATACACGCATATTAATGAGGTGATCTTGCATCTGATTGTCTGGGATTATGAACACTATAGAGGCCTTATTTCTGATCAGATTTTGATCAGACCAGGTATGTAAAGTTGTACCATGAAAATCTCACATGAGTTGATTATGAGCAAGTTCAATGCATATTAATGAGGACCCAGGCTGATTAGATGTTCAGAATCAAACCAGCAAGCTTCTGGTCAGTTTAATGCCTTGACCACTAAACCACTGTAGCTGTCTTGGGTGGGTATTTGAATAGTTTCCAAGTTATGACTCCATCAGTGTCCTAGGGGTGTAAGTGCAGACCCAGGAATCTATACTGACTGCACAGATTAACTCCCCTTGTAATTCCAAGTAAATATATATTTACAGGATGGGGCTATGAACTATTTCAGAGTTATGAATCAGGACCTAGTCTGTAGTGGCAGGGATAAGTCAGTTGACCATGCTGGTTGTATAAATGACTTGTCCTTTTTATGTCAAAAAAGTAATTCTATATGTATTGGAAAAAAAGAAAAACCACCATTAATACATAGTGTAGCAACAATGTACTTCAAACTTTCCTTTTCCTCCTATGATTGTATCAGCCTTTCAAGAGTAAATTTTCAATGTAATCTTGGTAATGCAGATACTTTTTTTGTTTTGTTTTTGTTTTCTGGTATGGAAAGTCTGTCTATTGTTTGTTATTTTTGTTTCAAGATGTGTCAAATCGAATATATTTCTTTATGTTTAAAAGTTTCCATTATGTAGAGAATGCTGTTTAATTTCGTTGATGTAAAAAATAAACAATACTCATCAGTGTGTGACATTTAGTTCTTTCAGTGCATTTTATGTTTTGCTGCTCAGTTGAATGTATTAAACATACGCAATTTGTAGTGTTTTTCCTTTTTACAAAGAACTAGTTTTAGTGTCTGATAGATATCTAATAGCTTGTACAAGAAAATAATTTTCTTTTTCCAGTTTTGTTCTGTATAATAACCTGGGTACCGTATTTCATGTAATTTTGTGTACCCTTTAATGTTTCATACATTATCTAGCTATAAAATATAATTATTAAATGTATTATATTTTTTCCTACATAGCACTTTGTATTTTTTGTCAAATCCTGTACATTTTCGTACATAAAAGTTCTACTAAGAAGATTTACTTTGCAAAACATAAAAAATATTGCCATTTTTTAAAATATAAAAATGAATGAGAGATTAAAATCATATACAGTTAATTTGGTTATTTTGGTTGTTTTTTATCTTTGTATTATTTTTTAACCTCGTATTTTGATATGTTACAACGAGAGAGGTTCCCATTTCAAACATCACCTAAATTTGTGATTGAGGAATCGGGTAATGAAACAGGAGATTAAGACATAAAAGAATCACCATTTATAATTGTGCAGAAAGGTCATTGATAATTTCATTCTTTTATCATTTTTTTTAAACCATGTATTTTGATGTTTTTTATTTAAATCAAGAAGACAAGTTCACATTTCAAACGGCTTAGAAAAAATACTGATGTATGATATATATGCGTCAATCTACCAATGTATTGTTTGCTGAGTATTTCTTTGATATAATCCCAAATGAAAAACGTAACTATTTGTTGCCTCAGTTAAAACTTACCCAATCTATTTGTTAACATCACATATTGCATCAAATAATAAAACATGAGATCAAGAAATAAAGAAATAATCACCATTTATAATCATGCAGAAAGGCCTTTGATTATCTCACGTTGAAAGGGTATTTGTTTTGTTAATTGAGAATCTACTCTCATTCATCGATCCGCCCTTCTTTGTCTTTGTTTTTATCAGTGAGAAAATATACTGATTGATGCATATGATCTCTTATTGTCATTACAATACCTACTGCTGATCATTAACAACTAGACGATGGCCTTTACAGTACATATCCTTAAACAATATCGTTAGTGAGTGCTCTTTATTAAGTCAGTCAATGTAACAAAGCACCACATGCATTTTAAAATGAGTTCGGAAGCGATTTGATGTTTTCTTATCCAGCAAAAATTGTATCTCATTACATGCTAAAGTAAAGACCACAGACCATTGGTCAATTAGTCTTATTGTTTCATTATAGTAATACAAAAATAAAATATAAAAACCTTGTAATTTTCTTTGATCAATTTGGAAGTCACTGACTTGGTGAAATCGATTCTTATATATAATATCTGTTAAGTGCTTGTACTGTTTTGACTTGGATATAATTAACATTTTATTGAGAATCTATTCTACAATACACCCCTCCATTGTTATCCTTATCAGCGAGTGCAAATAACAAGTGATGCATGTGATCGCTTGTTATTACAACATCTACTGCTGTTTGAACAATGGTCTTCATAGCTCATTGACAGATTTTAATTTTTCCTATGGATAGCCTCATTTTCCTATTGGCAGCCTCACTAATTTGGTCTCTTCTGTGGAATTTCGCTTTCAGTCCGGTGTCATGCGGAATAACCTGGTCAAAGCTCTAGGCATATTTAATTAGCATATAAATAACACTGCATAGCCATGTGGTGCTTGTGACAATGGACATTGTAATTAAAACAAGAATGAATTGTTTATTTAGAGGTGTTAATTGATAATAAAATAGAGTAGTGCCCTTGTACATGAGGAATGTCACAATCATCAGGTAACTGAAAATACATATTACAATCGTCCTGTAAACTCTCTCTTTTTCTCTCTTTCCAAAAGCTACAAATAAAAACTGTTCTGAATACATACGATCTTACACACTGACACAACATTGTTTCATCTCTCTCTCACACACACACACACACACAGATGCATTCACTAAAAATAACAAGTCTTTTCGTTTTTTTTATTTTTTATTGTATTTTGATAATGAGGTTACTGTTGCTGTAAGAATACAAGTTGCACTTGGTCGTATCGTTGTGTACAATTTACCAATAAATAATACCCATAAATAACACATGTACCAACCATCTTAATCATTTCGCCAACATAACACACTGTAACAGCTACAAAGAAGTATTCTCTGACTACACATGATTATGCACACTGAGACAGAATTATCGTTTTGGCCATCTCTCTGCTCTCTTTCTCTCTAATAACAACAAAAGTATTTTTAAGTACTTATATTTTTATTGTAATTGGATTCTTGTGTTGAGAGCACAATGAGACAAAATTTGTAAGATAGTACCAGTAGGTTGTTGAGTATCGTGTGTTATGAAGACCTTGTTCAGGTATGATCCCTTTATTTTTTGTACACAGTCAGTGCCACAAAATAATAATTATTTATTTTTCATATAATTTTTCGTACTCTGAAAGGAATAATTATTTTTTCGTGTACTTATTTGTAACCTTATGATGATGACTCTATACATATTTTAATTAAAACATTTTACAGGAAAAATATTATATTATTTATTGCTGAAGTATGATATCTTGATTTCAGTTTTTATATATACGTGTATTATGAATAATGTATTTTCATTGAAAAATAGGAATTTCACTTTTTATCTTTAAAAATAAAGAATTTATTATCCAAATAAGAAATATTTTATTGCGGTAATTGGAAATGATAATGGATACTGCACTGTATTCATTTGAAATACAGTTCTAAATCAGACAATATTTGCAAAGGACTATATTGAATTTGGGCCTGTCCCCTCTCCAGGGGCCCCGGGTGGCCGAGTGGCCTAAGGCGCCCGCCTTTACAGACCATTGACATCTCACCTCTGTCCGCATGGCTTCGAGTCTCCAGCTCGGCCAATGTGAGTATGTGAGAAAGCTTGCCGGTAGCTTCCCATAGGTTGATGGTTCATCCCAGGGTTCTGCCAGGTTCTTCCTCCACCAAATATACTGGCCGACAGGTATAGCCTATCATGTGCTGAAAAATGGCATTAAACCCATAACAACAACAAAATAACAACTGTCTTTTCTCCAATTTTCTTGGTATGATGCATATTACCAGTATGAGGGGGTTTAATTTAATTTCTGACATAAGTTTTATGTTCAGGCACATTAAGCAAAAAAATGTTACGAGTTATAGATGCTTCTCAGTTACTGCCGACTTTTTTTTCCAAATTCCCGCTGGTGCCTCTAAAAAAATTTGAGCCATGTGCACAAGGCAAGCTAAAGTTTTGAAAGGATAATGAATGTAAGAAAACAATGAATGGGATGTATAAAATTTCTTTTTTGTGTGTGTGTGGTTTCTTCTGAACATTTCAAGTACAATACTGTCAGCAATAGAATAAAATGTGGTAGAAACTGCATTTATACTTACATACATTGACATGCCAACAGTGCGACAGTAACAAAATTCTAATGCTATGTAGACCATAAAACTCATGAATTTTTAGTTTTTAGGTATCAGCACAACTTTCCTCCATGATGATATTACAAAGACATGTTTGCTAATAGGAAATACACAGTCTCCTGAAATTTGTTTGTGGAGCAAGACTTCACTCATATATAGTTTGGATTATAAAGTTGCTAAATACAACATTTATTCTGCAATTTTCAACACTAGCCCATGTTCAAAGGTAATTTTTTTTATATGAAATAGAAATCCATAAACATAATTAATTTAGAAGAGTTTCATTAGTATCTTAAAAAGACACAATTAGAAAAAGAGTAAATAAAATTAACAATATTTAATTTTTTTTTAAAAAACTGTGGCATAAAACAGTTTTTATTCAATATAGTCCTATGGTGATTAAACTATTATATGTTTAAATATTTTTGTTAAAAATGATAGAATAAAGGTATTGAGCACAAGTTATTTGCAAAACCTTCATGTTCTTAATGTACTGATTTAACTGTATTCATGAAAATTGAATGGTATTAAATGTGATTGATGCAAGTGAGTTTCAGTACTAACAGGGCTGTACAGGAGGAAGACTGACTGCTTCATAAGGCTGCTTTTCATTAGACATTTTCTTATCTGTATATTTGTTCTTCTCATTTCCTCATCTTTTAACCTATTAACCTTTTAAACATGTGTTGTAATGTAGGTGCATCTTGGGATTAAGCTGTGTTACATATCAAAACTTGGTTGCTGTGACCTATTTTATTTAACATTCATTGCACACACAAGCGGGGTTATCTTGTGAATTCTTGCTCACTGACAACTCTAGTTTTGATTTCATAGGTACCATCCATTACGATTACGATTTTGGCATAATCATTATGCTTTTTTTCACCTAATTACGTCTTACTCTAGCCTGTATTTGGATTATGCTTTTTTGGTACATTACAAAAAAAAAATAAAGCAATAAAAAGTTGTGTTTGTCATTTTTATTATCATCTCTTTAATCCCACATGTCATATAAATTTGAGTATATTCTAAAAAAGAAGAATGCTGCATAAGAATGGCGTAAGAATACATTTGTCCATTGTAAACTTTCCTTTTTTTCTATTTATAACAACTGTATATGACACATTTCCAAGAAAACAAATGGGTTTCTTCAATTTGAAAACTTATCTCACAGATTCTTTATATTTTGATAATATAATTAGTTAGCAGACTGGCGCCAGATGTTAAGCAAAACGGGCTTTATCGATGTGACTCCAGATGTTATATGACTGAAAAGTGTTGGAGGAGAGGGATCTTTTTAAATTTCAAAACATGTCGGATCATAAAAAGGACAAATCAGTAGAGCTTTACAAATTTAAAAAGAAGAATATGAGAGTAATGTAATACAGCACTCGGGTTGAGCACATCGTCATGCTCATTACAGAATTTGTGGACTTGACTGTATGATCATTCAGTGAAAGTTTGACGTGTAGAATAGTTAAAGTGAGTGTTGTATATAAATTTGTCAATATGTTTTGTGTTTGTATCCTCGTACTAATCCACATGGATTTTGAACTTTTGTAATCAGAATTTTAACCAGCTGCAGATCCAGGTTAGTAGCAAACCTAAATGTACATAGGTTATGCTTTTACCGCTGTAGGGGTTGGCATGTATGCGATTGGGAAGTGGTTTTCAGGTCACATCTTCTGATAGGTCATTTATCTTCATATTAAATGTTATCATTCTGTTCGCATTATATTTTAAATTATGCTGATTTTGTTTATATTTTATCTTGTAAAGAATACTTTTGCAATAATGCAGATTTTATTTATATATTATCTCACATAGAATTAAATCCTTCCTATTATAGTATGGTCATTTGAACAGGTCAGATGTTTATAATCGTGCAGCTGTTATAAACATTTTGTGTCCACAGCACAGCTTTTGAATTATAAGATTTATAAGAAATTTTACTCATTTACACATTGTTACTTAATGGTGTTCACCAGCTTGGATATTGGTGGACATTTTATAGTCACTAATAGATGACTCCCAATCATTTAACTATTTTCAAGTTTATGATGTGAAAGTTTTCATGCATTTGACCTACTGTTAATTATGATATTTTCACCAAACTTTGTTTAGTATCTATCATAGTTAGAAAAGAATGTGCATACCATATTAACTTGCTGGGATTAAAAGTCAAAGGAACAGCAGATCAAATAATTCATACAACTTTTTGAGAACACAGTAATCCTTGTAACTATAGAATATATATATATATATATATATATATATATATATATATATATATATATATATATATATATATATATATATATATATATATATATATATATATATATATATAAACATATATATCAGTGTCCTAGGGGTGTAAGGGCAGACCCAGGAATCTATACTGACTGCACAGATTAACTCCCCTTGTAATTCCAAGTAAGTGTATATATTTACAGGAAGGGGCTATGAACTATTGCAGAGTTATGAATCTGGACCTATGATGGTTGTATAAATGACTTGTCTTTTTTATGTAAAAAAAGTAATTCTATATGTCTTGGAAAAAGACAAATTAAACCACCATTACTACATAGTGTAGCAACAATGTACTTCAAGCTTTCCTTTCCTCTTGTGATTGTATCAGCCATTCAGGAGTAAATTTTCAGTGTAATCTTGGTCATACAGATACTTTTTTTGTTTATATGCTTAAACACTATAGCCACAAGCACAAGACAAAGAGGCGTGAAAGCTTACCTCCTGGACTCCTAAAAACCTATGATTGAACCATTACCGTAGAATCTGTACCACATATATCAATCCCTCACACCACATGTTTCTTAACTATATTTTGTTGCGGTGTGTCAGCACATTGTACCTTTAGAAAAAAATATGTGAAGCCTGGACTAAAATTAAGAAAACGGAATATAGTAACAACAACTTTTATTAACATCCTCCAAGACTTTGTGGGTGGGGGTTGGGGCCTGATAAAATAAAACTTCACCATCCAACTTTACCAAAAGTACATATCAGTTAGGTTGTATATATTTTTGACATAGTAAATCTGCATGTTGTTCATTAATAATTATGGTGGGTTTTTTTTAAATAGTAAAGTGGAATAAAATACTGTTGTTGGGTGAAATTATATAATGTAGTTTTTTGAAAGAAAATCTTTGCATAAATAATTAGTTCCAGAGGAAGCCAGTGAATCATGGGAAGATGATACTAATACTAAAGCAGCAGCAAATCCAGAGCTGAAATGATACAGTTTCTGGTACATTTAATTATTAGGTATATCAATGTTTTCTTTTTTGTCACACATTATTATATCTCCTTTGGATGTTTTTATATAAATGTCACAAATATATACCTGCCATGTCACTTTTAATGAAGAAATGTTCAGCAAGAGCCATTCAAAATTCAGAACCCCTGCAATATATATATATATATATATATATATATATATATATAGAGAGAGAGAGAGAGAGAGAGAGAGAGAGAGAGAGAGAGAGAGAGAGAGAGAGAGAGAGATTGTTACAACTTTATGGTCTAAGAAAAATGCGACAGCAAGAAAGTGAAACCAACAAATCAAATATTTCTAGATAATTAAAATGAAAATCAAAAGGCACTTACAATATTATGAATTAAATTCCAAAAATAATTCAGAATGTATAAATCACAAGTCCTAAAATGTAAAATGTTCCTAGTGAACTACTGCATCCTTGAATGTGCTGATCTGCCAATAGTCTGGAATGTCCTGATGTGCCAGTAGTCTTTAATGTGCCGATGTGCCAAAATGAAGTACTCCAGAATATCTTTGAATAAATTCACAGAAATCCCAAAATCATCAATTCAAAATCCAAAAAGATAATGAGCACTATTAAGTAAATCAGGTGAATCTTTTGAAACAAACAATTCCTCTCTCTGAATTTGGAATGATTTTTCACAACTGTAATGACTTTATAGACTGATGGTAAGGTCAAAACTAAAAAAAACTGTCCACTATACATGGTATATATAAAGATGGGTCACTTGACAGTGTTCTAGAAAATTATATGGTGTATGTGACTTTTAACACACAACTGTTCTAGAACTTTCTCATCTACCTGACAGAAAACAGAAATTACTATGGCAATTTACAGTTTAACTGTAAACAAAAGCAACCCTAACCTCAGATTCAATAAACATCTTGTTTACCAAAACTGTCCTTGAACTCAAATACTAAGTAAACAACCTAATTCAAGGACAATAGCTAAACATGTAAGGTTTGAGCAAATATTAAAGTCAAGAAACATTTATAAAATCCTAATATTATATATATAAGGTAGCTTAGCATTACATAGCTTAGTAATAATTTTTTCAGTTTTGAGCGATGTTGTTATGGACCAACAGTTTTCTGGATTTGCTAAAGATAACACTACTGACATTTGGCAAAAAAGTTAACATTATAGGAAATAAGATTAATTGATTGGTAGGAGAATGTTTAAAGTAATGACCATAAGATTGTGTGATAAGTTATGAAATGAATATGCTAAAAAGTGTACTGCATACATGCCATCATAATATAAAGATGTACAACTATTGATCTTTCCCCTCATATTACATGACATTTTTATTCTTATTGTTTGTTTTCCCCTATCCAGGATATGCTTGCAGGGCTGATCAAGTATTTGTTTTAACCACTGGACAACTTGTCCCACCTAGATGTTTGCATTTTAATCTATATTAAAAGCAAAAAGAAATGTACAGCATATTTATTTTTTCAAAGGACTTAATTTTGTAAAAAAAAATTTGTATTGTCAAGGTATCATATATACACTATTTCTTGCTCTGATATGGTAGCATCAGTATTTTCATCACAAGAATAGAAAAGAATTTACAGGAGTTCAGACCTTCCCTAACTTCTTCTCCCAACACTTAATCATTTAACAGAACAAAGTCTTTTGCCCTGAGTATGTTCTTATAATTAGCACCAAGATCATTGTTGAATAGATCCCATAGCCCGACATTTTGGATTATTCATTTTCGAAATCGGACAAGTACAGTTTTCCAAAGCACTGGTTTGGCAAGTACTAATTTTCATACTTTAATCACTTTATCTATCTTTGTCTGGCCATTCATGCTTTCCAAGCATGCTTGCTTGAATCTACCTCAATTAATTCATTCACATCCTGTGATACTACACTAAGTGATCATTTTAACTGTCGCATGTGTGCAAGTTCTATTACTGCTTGGCTGCACATTGGGCTGAGCAAGCAAATTATCAGTCAATCAAAATGCTTAAAACAACAAAAAAGTCTATTATGATTAGTTAACAGTGTTTGAAACAGCCTTTTTTATTGTGTTTACTCAACCCAGATACTCACAACCGGATCATGCTTTCATTTAAATCCACCAAGTTAACACAATGAAATTCATGAAAGCATCTTGTCGAAATAAGTGTCTGTTTCTTTTATGAACTGATTAAATGACAGTAATGAGTCCTTATTTTTTCAATTGATTATACAGAGGAACAACTTTGATTTGCGATATTGTGTTTGGAGTGAAACAATCACTACCAATTGGTCATACCGGATTTGTTTTGTTTGAAGTGTTTTGATTGTCTGATAATTTGATCATTACACCATGTACTTTGCCATATGACATCAAATGAGCAGAAAATATACATCATAATTAATAATAACTGCTAGATTACATGATATTTATTGTTATTAGTTAAACATGTTTAGTAAACTGCCACCAGAACAAGAATTGTTTTTTGTTTGTTTCTAAAACCTCACTCTTAAGTTCGACTAAATCCAAGTCATTTTAACATTTTGAAATGACCCATATAAATGTACAAGAGAGAACATGCAAAAATGTCTTGAAACTATAGTGGTAATGTATTCAAACCATAGTGATCACTGATGTTATGGGTGAGTAACTTCAGCATTACAACCAGGTCTTTAAAAGGTCAGTTCAAAACTGAAACTAAATGTTTTGAACTTTGTCAATTTTTTTATGACGTTTTTGAAACTAACAAGATTGTTTGTTTTGGTGGTGGTATATGAAATATTGTTTTTTTATTTACCTTTACGTAATGGCCATTATTTAATCTAGGTACTATTAGCTGTTAGAATGAATTAAATTGTATAGTTTTTGCTGTGCTTATTTGAAGTAATATGGCCAAAATACATACTTGGTGTAATGAGCAGAGTGTGTATATAAACTTTAAAGGGATATATATATATATATATATATATATATATATATATATATATATATATATATAGATTGCTTGTATTTAACAAAGATGAAAGATTAAATGAGTGTAATAATTTGAGATATAATGTAGATATTATTAATTCAATTGCACTATTTTCTAGAGTATCAATTTTTAGTTGTTATATTTTAATTGTGGAAGGAGTCCAATTTGTTTTCACATAATTGGTATGACTGTCATTTGTTGGGTCGTCACATGTATGGTTTGTAGCAATAATAAAGTACGTAGTATACCAACTTACAAATTTGAATAATTATAGCACTGAATGTATTTATTATATTTAAATTTGTGTTCAGTGTTACATGACTCTCTTTAGATCTGGATCAGCTTGTGAGTTTTTGCTTGTTTGTTTGTTTATTTTTTTTAGAAATACCAACTTGTGATTTTTATCTTAATGTAGAGCATCATATATTTTGAATGGTCATCCCATTTTTAACCGTATGTATGCTTACACATGTGGCCTTTTAAGAGTTCATACAAAATCTGTTATCAGGGATTTATTGAAGGTCAGTTTTATAATTGATATGTAACAATTTCATGATACACATGTACTGTGTTGCCTGTAATTTTTTATACTTCACGTCTTTTAGTACACCAGTGATCTTTACAAATCATAAGTTTTTTCTTCTTGAATGTTTGTACCTATATCTTTGATTTATTATTAAATTTTGCAAGCATTTGTTTTAAAAAATTGGCTGAGAATGATGATAAAAGTTTATTTATCTGTAATATTTTGTATGTTTTCAAAAATATATCATAAAACAAGTTTGCAATATACCTGCGATACTTCTGAAGTGCTAGACTGTCAAATTTGACAAAATATTATGTGAGAGTTGCATAAATCTCTTGAGATCAACCTTTTTACTGTGGTCATCTATGAGCATCGATGAACAATGAAAATTTTTTCTTTCAATTCACTTTTTAGCATGTTTTAGTAAGTTGCAGATTGCGTGGCAGATGCACATAATTATGGCTAAAATGATATTTATTATATTCCATCAACAAGTTTACTCAGACATGCATCTTGAAAGCATGTGCAAGGTATAGTCCTTTGATGCAAAATAGTGCAGACTAATTCTTAGCATCACAAATATCACATTCTTTGAGAAATTAATCTTGAGGGGTCAGACTGTATGTGTGAGAGAGAGAGAGAGAGAGGAAATACTAATAGAATTTCCGATTTTCCAATATTTAAAGGTAACCCTTGTTTTAAAAGGCAGCCTATAGTTACACACTTAAAGAAGTCGTAAGATGTATGAAGTTGAAACATTTACTGTTTAAAATGAATTAAGCAAAATATGCTTAAAAATGTAAAAGATATTTTAAAAATACCATTAAATCTTTAGTAGGAGGTTTTAAGTTTTATTTTTAAATATTTATTATTATTTCTGGCAATGTTTCTTGAACAAATTGCTAACAATTGCCAAAGTTTGAAACAGATTTTAAAAAATTTAATATTTTTTTTTTCTTCTCATATTTAATTTGTGACATTCTTGCTTCTTTATAAGTTGTATCTTCATCACAAATGTAACATGATTGTTGATTATCAATAAAATTATAATGAAAATACATGTGCTTGACTTTCATCAGGAATAACAGAAGCTTTGAGAGTATTTATCCTTCAGTATTATAATCCACTTTATATTGCAGCTCACTTAGCTCAAACAGAGTCAAGGTGGCTCAGTGGTTAGTATGCCGGAATTGCCTGAGAGGGTTCGGGTTCAGATTCTACCATTGGATCAGTGTAATTCGGGTGCTCTTTTGTGGCCTTGGGCAAGGCACTTAACTCCAACTGCCTCAACACTAAATAACCTACTTGTGTTGCTCTGTCATAAAATACAAAACTAAAAATACTTAGCTGAAGGCCATATGAGCTTTCAGAATGGCTCTGTTGTGACAATGGAAATAATTAATTGTGACTCATATCACAGGCTGCAGTTCTTTTGCCTCAATATTGTTTTGTGTTTATTCAGAAGTACTCTCAGAGATCCATAATGGTTATCCATCCTGTGCTCATGCAGGATGGTGTTTCGATTCCTCTAAATCAGCCATTTTGTTATCTCTTTCTCACCCTCGCTCTTTCTCTCTGTCTCTATGTGCACAAGTAGAAAATTGTGTTGAGTGCCCTAAAAAGCTACCATGAAATAATCCAGTCATGTATTTTAAAATCATAACATTAGAACTGTAAAAGTATTGCACATTACTTTTCTTTACTTTTAGCTCACATGGCCATTGTGCATCACATATTGGCATCCATGCAGCTGTCAGCAATTTCTATTTTAAGCTTATTCTTAAAAAAAAGACCAATTTTAACTGAATTTGGCACTGAGCATCTTGGCACGAAGGGCTTTAAAATTTGTACCAATGATGCTGATCTGATGTCAGTGTATGCCATTACTAAAAACCACTGAACAGAATTTGATCAAATTTGACAGAAAGCATCCAGACAGGAAGTCTTTTCAAGTTTGTACAAATTATGCCAATCTGTCTTTAAAGATGGCCACTGTTGCAAAACCTGTGCAAGCCACTGTTATTAAAAATAGATCAATCTTCTCCAAACTTTGGGAATAGAATTTGACTAAGGTTGACAGAAAGCATTCTGGTATGAAGACCTTTCATTTGTGCAAAGGATACCAGTCTGCCATCAAATATGGACACCATTACTAAAAATGGAGACCCCTCCCCGACTAAATGCCTTCTTCAAAACCACTGAATAAGATTTTACAAAATTTCATAGAAAACATCCTGTTATGAAAATATTTCAAATTTGTACAAAAGATGCATATTGACCATCGAATATGGCTGCTGTTACTAAAAAGGGAAAAACATTTAAGTGACTTCTGAAAATAAAATGCTCAACAGAATTTGACTAAATTTGACAAAAAGCATCCCAGCAAAGAAATCTTTCAATTCTATACCAATGATGCCAATCTGTCATTAAATATGGCCACTGCTGATTAAAATAGAAAACAAAACTTTAAACGACTTCTGAAACACTGCTGAACAGACTATGACCAGACTTTATACAAAGTATCTTGACATAAAGGGCTTTCAAACTTGTACAAATGATGCCAGTTTGCCACTTAAAGTAAAAAAAAAAAAAACATACAAGCAAGTTTGTTACAACAAAGAAATAAAATATGCTAAACAGAATTTGACTAGCTTTGAAACAAAGCATCCTGGCATAGGGGCCTGTAAATATAGGAATAATTATGCTGATGTGCCATGAAGTATGGATACCGATAAAAAAATCTTGAGAAACCTTGAAGCAATTGTTTCCATAACATGCAAGCAACAACATTGGAAGAAATGTCTGTTAAATCGAGATAGAAGTTTCAGATGTAATTCTCCACCATTAAGAACTATATTCGGAACTACTCTTGTTCACATGGTACCAATCAGACTATTCGCTCAGCCATTTCCATCAACTAGAGAAATAACCTCAAAGATAGTTGTCAGAATACACATACATTTGATGAGTTTGGTGACTTGCTTCCAGCAGTGTACACTACATATGTTGCAACATAAAAATGTTCAATAGTAATGAAATGATTTTTCAAATTTTATAAATCTTTTTATCAAGAATTGTAAGCTTTTCTGTGCACACTGACAACACTTAATAAATACGATGTTTACACTCTTGTTTCATTTATCCAGCATTTTTTGCATCAGTGTTTTTTCTACAATACCATAAATAGAAACCATTATATAGGTTATTCATAAGTAGAATCTCTAACCATTAACTATATCTGGTATTTTAGTGGCAACATTTTGTATTGTATAAATTAGATTTGATTGTACTTTGCTTGATCTTTCAGCAACTCTAGAATTAACCATTTATATCAATAAATATTCAGGCTGACAATCCATTCTGTAAAAGACTCTTCTAAATGTTATTTCCTTGTCTTTTAACGTCACGTCACCCGTGATGAATGTGTTCTCATGCTTGGACAGCAATGTTAGATTTATGCATGTGACTGCCTCGGTAACTGAGTAGTTATAACTGCTGTGTCTTTGACTCATTGAAGCATGAACTGCTGTACGCCATTGACCAATGGTTCTCTGGTTCAAGCCCAGCAAACGGCGCCGACGTGATACTTCTGAAGAGTCCACCCTACATCCAATGACACGATGGTTTCCCTCCGGCTACTCCGGTTTTCTCCACCTCACAGAGCTGGCCTCCTGTTGCTCCCCTACATACTGTAGGGATTGGTGGTGGGTTTTAAATATAAAAATGAGTCTGAGCATCTGCCTCCCACTCCAAAGAAACTTAAGAAAATTAGAAGTTCAATTTGTGACTCTGAAAAAGAAACGAAAGAACATTACCCAAACTATCTTGAAGGCCAGTGAAAGAATCCGATGCAGAAATGTCGGAATGGATTGATGAAAATGGAAGGCGTGCTGCGCCTAGAATACCACACCAGTCATGTTTGGGAGAACACATCAGTTGACAGGCGAATACCTCTGCAGAAGATATAAGCATATTGGCGCCATGCCGCGAAAGTTGCCCAAGGCAGCGAGCTCGCATTCGCAGATATTAACATTGTCATTGCCGAGTTTTCTCATGCCTCTGCCCGCATATGCAGGTCGCAAAATGACCCGAAGCTCGAGCGCGCAGTCAGTGTCTTTAACAGTGATAGCTAAAAGCTCAGGGAAGGGCGGTGCCAAAGGCCGGAAAGCAGAGGCATGATGTGCGAGATATTCTAAGAGGTACTTAACAGCGTGCTGCCTTGATCGATATACACATCCGAAAGTGACGAGGAGTATGAGTGCTACAACCTTGACGAATTGAGTAGCGCTGCACGGACCACCTTCCGGCATAAAAAGTACACCTTTGCAGCCTTCGATACAGCAGGGAAATAGGCGACAAGAACAATCTCAGAAAGTCAGAGGGCATCAGCAACAGAACTGAGAACATCCGGACCATGAGCAACACGAGAAGACGGGCGGGGGTGGGAGTGGGGGTGGGGTGGGGTGGTATTGTCCGTCTCGAGTTCCTGATGGACATCGACATGCACCTATTTCTGGAAATGGGAATACTGCCACAATGTGTCCAGTGTGGGCTTTGTACATGTTAGCCGTTTTCATGCATGACTTTCTTGCGTTATATGCAGATTTAAATAGCCCTTTTGACCGGGCTTGCCTCACCTGCAGGTACCGAGGAAAGGGGTATTACTTATGGCAACGATGGCAGCGTCTGCAACATTTGTTAGATTTCACGCTGAAGTTGTTGAAATGTCTACACTTTATATAACGTGGTTCGCTGACAGAAGATTGCGCTTCTTTGGATCCTCGCGTTATTTAGTTGCCGCTTGCCTTTAAGTGAAAACCCCTTAGAAAGATAAAAATGTGATTATGTATTCATGTTGCACTTTGGAAGCCATCTCTCGTTATATGTTGCAATTGTTCCCTACCGAATTATTCAAAACATGGAGAGTAAACTGTGAAATAGATAGGGGCATATAATGAATTGCATATCTAGTAATACCTTCTCCACACATTCAACATGAAAAGTGTTTTCCTATTACACCAATGTACTAAATTACGTGTTTGTTGTTGGAGAAAATGTAGTGAAAAATAAGTCAACTTATAATTGTAAACGTTTGTATTTGTGGTATTGTGACGGAAAACAAAGCTTGACAACATATTAAACAACCACGCTTCTGGTATGGTATCCTCTTTTTTAGAGAGAGAGAGAGAGAGAGAGAGAGAGAGAGAGAGAGAGAGAGAGAGAGAGAGAGAGAGAGAGAGAGAGAGAGAGAGAGAGCACCAATCCATTGAATTCCACCTAAGATCAATTTGTACATATTAATACACGCTCAGGAAATATTTTTTAGTTTGTATCGAAATCATCAGCACAATAACACTTTTATACTCTCGTAAGCAATAACATAATTCGGCAACGGAGAACATTCACGCAGATCTACTGCAGTTATACGTGACTTTAGCAAGATCTAAACTCGATGGTGTATGGGTCAGCTCGCAAATCTTTCCTGTAGATATGTGATCAGATAGACATTCAAGAACATAGATTTTTTTCTGGGAGCATATAGAACTTTCGTTTCAGAAAGCTTCTATGCTGAGGCAAATGAACCATCACTTTATCACAGACGAACGAAATTGGCTCTTCAGTATACTACCACACTATTATATAATCCATCTAACCACGCATATTATTTCGTCTTTAGGCATATCGAAATCTTATTTCACCTTGTTAAACATGAATTGGTCCTGATAATAATAATGATAATAATAATAATAATAATATTAATAATAACACCTACTTTCTACAAAAACTACCACAACAAAGAAACTCTTAAAATACTGTCATATTCTGTGTTATATATATATATATATATATATATATATATATATATGTGTGTGTGTGTGTGTGTGCATGTGTGTGTGTGTGTGTTATCTGATGCCATTCTAGTAATTCCATAGATGAAATTCAATGTATTGAATCAATTACTATCGATCATGAGTTTTGACCTGTAACTATTTCGGAAGAGATTTACCATGGCTTGCATATTGCGATGATTGATTCAAAAACAGCTATTTCCTACACTGAGTCTGCATATGCTCTTTTAAATCTAACTTCTTTCTCATAAATTCTATTTCAGTTTGTTTGTTTTTTTGGGGGGGATTTTTGTTCCTTTTTTTTCTCGACTCGTTGTAGATTGACCTTAAAATATTGATAAGATTTTTGTGTTGTACTGTAAATTAGCTGAATACAAAGTTATGCGTTTGTCTATATCAAATATGTAATTTAAGGCTTGCTATACAGCACAGTTATTGTCATCTGTCTACCGGTGTTGATGCTGATTATATCGACGCCATGACCATGGAACGAAATATGCAAAACTGCATCTTTTCTGAAACATTGCTGGATTTTGTAAGTTTGATATCAAAGGTTTTATTTTCTTGAATGATATTTTGTAACACAACTAGCGTGAACCATATTTTTATCCCACCCAAACTCGTAAGCAAATACACGTTGTCTTTTGATATTGAATTGGTTGCTTTTATGTTATATTCATGAAATATTTATGTCTGAAAACTGTCGAGTTTACCACAATATAACTCTGTGCCATCATTCAACGTTTCAAATCATTTTTTCTGTTGTCATAATGCTTGGTATGGACTGTGTCATAATGATTTGTATGGACTGTTTAGTGATCGTTTGTTGTTCATTGTTCTATAAGTTGTCCGGCATTGAGATATCGCCATGGCAGAGGGACTCCAGTATTCGTAGAAGTACGGGAATTTTACTACGACACTCATGATATTTGGAATGTGAGTAGTATTACTAGGCCACTCTAATATTTGGAATGTATAGCAGATGACTCTAGGCCACTCTAATAGTTGGAGTGTCAGTAGCATTACTAGGCCACACCTTGTACTAGACCACTCTAATTTTGGAATGCGTGAAGTATTACTAGACCACACATTGTACTAGCCACTGTCAGCTAGTGACTCAAAAGTATTTTTGTTTCCATTAAGTGGTACGGAAGTCGCCCAGCAGTGTTCACAGCGGTATGTGTACCAATAAACACGCTGTCTTTTATAGTTCAACTAGTGAGCTAATTTCCCTCACTAGAAACTAATTTTTATCTCTCTCAGTAATATTGAAATTTTCAGCAACCGAAACTCAATGATATTATTTTTCCACGAAGTACTGAAGTGTCCCTGAAACTCGGGGTATTTTTGTTTTTGTTTTCAAAGTATTACTGAAGTGGCCCAGAAAATTTGACCTCCGTGTGTTTAATAAATCTACTTCCTAAGTACTATATTATCGATTTGTTTTCATAAATTTACAAGTGGCCTAGATCACGCCATTAGTATGCTTCTTGGATCGAAGTAAATACGCTCGATAAGAATGTGTTCCACTATCATTACACACTGGCAGGGTATGCACTTTAGTTCACCCGTCAGTAGGTATGCTTGAGTCTAGGTGTGAGTGTTCTATATAATTGGTTTTATGTTCTGAAGCTTGTTTGTGGAGTTTTTATTCCACATATTGTGCAAACTGTCTGCTTTATCTATCTTGTCATTACCCTTAATATCAATGTGACGAGGCAGCTAAAAGTACAGAATACATTTTCTACATTGTATGAGCAAATTATACTTATATAGGATGTAGGATATTGGCGGATTACCAAATTTAAGGTTTTAAGTATGG
Organism: Margaritifera margaritifera; assembly: GCA_029931535.1. NCBI lineage: Eukaryota > Metazoa > Mollusca > Bivalvia > Unionida > Margaritiferidae > Margaritifera > Margaritifera margaritifera. Next base: position 876,860 of record JAQPZY010001191.1, read on the forward strand.
AAAGTGAATATGGAAAGATGATGAAATGTGTTCTTTTAGGAGTTTTAATGTGGTTCAAAGGTTCGATTATGGCTGCAATTTCTGCGGTATAATGGAGGCTTTATCAGGTAACTAGCTCGAGAGGGCGCCATTGGGTGTTGTAACGGCAGCTGCAAACTTGTGTCTCCTTCATTGGAACCATCTGTATGTTTTAGGGTTTAACGGCATGTGGGTTCCATAATGGCTGTATAGTGCGGAGTATAAGGAAAGTGTTTAAAATATAAAGAATTGCACAAAGAACTTTGAGGAAAAAAAACTTTCAAAAAATCGTAAACATAAAGTACTGCAAGATAACGATATTACAATTCTGTGAAGCTATATACTATAAACGATAATCTTAAAGACATAAAATGCGTCAAATATAGTAAACATTTGTACTCTACAGAATACATTTTCCAGACTGAACTAGCAAATCACATGTTTGTAAGATTTGGAATATTAACGTGTTTCAACTTTAAGGTTTAGCAATACTTCCGTTGTGGAGAGAGAAACCAGAAGGATCGTGAACATTTTTACTAAGAGGTTTCGATTTAATTCAAAGAATCGCACAATAATTTATAAAGATAAACCCTTCCAAATAAACTTCAGCCATAAAGTACTGGAAAATAAAAGATTAAAGGAAAAGATGTTAATATTCTGTGAAAGGTATATAAACAAAACGATAACGGTGAAAATATATACGATTCTTAAAATAATGAGTCGATACACTCGACAAGAATATGTTTTACTGTCCGCATACCCTGGTCGATGTTCATCCTTCAAGCGGTGTGCATTAGTCAAATATGACGTCCTATAGGCACAATATTACCTCATCTATGCGGTTGTTTCTATGTGCGGGATACCACTCTCAAATGATGGGTTTTATGGTTGCGAAGCTTGTCAGCGGAGTTTTCATTCCACATATTTTGCCAGTATATAGAACATGCCAATTTACATAATATTTGAAGTCAGTAGATATAATCTTCCATTCAGAAACGGGTGACTGCAGTGCGGATTTTACTGCTTTATCTTCCCTTTCATTACCGTTAATACCAAGGTGACTATGCGGCCACTAGTGTGTAATATTATTTTCCAGATTGTATGAGCAAATTATATTTCTATAACATCTGAGTTATTAATCGGTTGTACAATTTAAGGTTTTGCAAGGATTTCAGTGTAAAAAGGAATCATAAAAGATCACGAAATTTATTTTTGAAGAGGTTTAAATGTAATTCAAAGATATGAATATGGCTGTAATTTCTGCGGCACAAACTGAGGCTTTACCTGCTAACGGACTCGAAGTGGCGCCTGGGGTGTTACAATGGCAGCACCAACATTGCCTCCATTGCCTCCATCTTTTGAAACGCCTGTATGCAAGGACATGCACCTACTATAGGATGCTCTGACTACATTAAATTTACTGTGAAGAAGAAACGAATTTGCCGAGACCTTTTTTGATTTGGCAAAGGTCAATTGAGATAACCAAGGTGGTGATTTTGAAACAGAATTTTACAGTATTTCGAAAATTGATTTTTCCTGTTTCTGTGTGAGGAATAATTTGTGTTTCAAAAGGTGGAATGAAAATTTAGTTTCTGAATATGCAACGTTTGGTCCGAAAAACAACACGGGATCAGATGGATTTATAGAGGACATTTTGGCAGTATACTGATTAGCCAATTTAGTTCAGCCGAGATGAAGTGATCGGTCATTTGTGTCAAGGGAAAGTTCTAAATGCTCCCTGATAAAGTCTATGTCCCTGATTGGGTATCGAAAAATGCATCAGTCGAGCCATATTCAAGTTTAGATCTTACTAAAGACTTGTATAACAGGACCAAGACCTTCCAAACTGCCCCGCAGTCTGTATTCAATCTACGTTTGTTGTTTGTTTGTTTTTTTTTTTTTTATTTGTCCCTGAGATATCTAATATGTGGAAGTAAAATTTAGTTAACAATCCAAAATAATCCTTAAATATTTTGACGTCTCCACAACAGAGATAAGATCACCGTCAAGATCGAGTCTGGGTCATCATGAACTCGATGTGATGGGCATAGGTACTTTTACATAGTTTTAGATTTCGAACATTTAACCCGTTAACTTCTGCATATTTCTGAACTCTGTTTAAGCTTATTTGGAGATGACGTTCAACATCACGCGTGCTCTTTGATCTACAGGAGATCAAAAAGTTGTCGACATATAATGAACAGTTAGTTCCTGGATTAAGAAATTTCACAATGCTCTTAATTATGATGCAGATTGACAATATGCTGCCCTGAGGTACACCCATATCCTGATGATAGCATTCAGAAAGGGTGGTACCTATCTTAACTCTGACATTTCAAAACCTTGGATACGAAGTTAGGTAGGCGGCCCCTAAGGTCTAGGCTGAATTTGACATTCATTATAGCGTACTTCCATGTTAAGTCGTAAGTTTTTCCCAAGTCGAAACAGGTGTCAACACAATGTTCTTTCTTTATGAAGTCTTCTCTCATGAATCCTTTACGTTTGACTAGATGGTTTAGCTTGCTTCTCTGGCGTCTGAATCCACACTTAATATCTTACAGTATTTAGTTGGGCTCAAGATACCAAAGGAGTCTATCATTTATTATTTGCTCCATGGATTTGTAAATAAAGATCGTTAGTGATATGGAACGATAGTTGAAAGGCTTGATATAGTCCTTTCCTGTTATAAATATTTGCTTCTTCCCAACACGACGGTAAGTCGCCAGTTTCCCATACTCTATTGAAAATGCTTAGGAGTGTATTGACAGTAGTATCAGGTAAGTGTTTCAAAGGTTGAAAATGGACATCTGTTACTCCTGAAAGCAGACAGTTACGGGTAAGGTCATTTAAGTGGACGATTTGTTTTGCCAATATATGCCTTTAAATTACGGCAATTTAATTGTATTATGGTGTTCTATAAATTTACTGAAGGGGTGAAAGTACGGGACTTCTGTGAAGTGTCTCGGGGGATCTCTAATATCCATACTTTCTAGACGTCCAAACTTATTGAAGAGATTATATGATCGAACCGGTTTATCGCTTATAGAGCTGAGTTTCTTTTGTGTCACACTGTTACTATGATCACTGGGGCCGTTGGTTTACTGCTCTTTTCACGAAATAAATGTAATCGGTTATTCGCTTTTAGCATTTTTTTGTGAAACTATTCCATAAGGCATTTGGTTCCCCCTTTTTCTGCTTCACTCTTCATTTGGGTCGTTAGAGACTGTACACTTTGTATCGCCTTGTGACCAGGTAATGTCTGTCAGGGCAGTGGCGTCGCGGGGGGGGGGGGGGGAGGGAGGGGCAACTGTTCCGCAAATGTGTCTGAGTACATACAGAATTTGTCCAAGGTTTCATCTCTACCTTAGCTGCGATGGCTTAGGATTTGCCAGCAGTATTTTGTGGAGTTGCGGCTTCCACAAACTTTCTGACCTAGAGGAAGCTCAGACTTTCGTGCTTTATCCGTTTTGTCTTGTTCTCTTCCTTCCGCTTAGGGCAGTCTCATGGTACGAGGAGTGTTCGTCCTTGCAATTTGCAGGAGATATATCCGTGCAGAATACTCCATCATGAATCGTCTGCGCAGATCTGTGGCAAACTGGTTTACTTTAGCAGTCATCTATGTGTTGGCGTTATTTCTGAATTCAGCTTCAGAAAATTCAGCGTGACAACATGCCAAATGTCAAGGTCGCGTGTCCTACGCTGCGAGATAGTCCCTTAGCATTTAAGTTCTAAATGTTTTATATAAAAAAGAATTATAAACAGTACATTCTTTCTTTATTTACAAATCTAAATATTTATTAGTGAACATAAAAAGAAAACTGTTTAATCTGCTGTGATGTATTGTTGTGAACATCGTCATGTGTCAGTAGCAAAAGGAAACTATTCCGCAGCAAAGGACACGCAACCTTATCATTGGAAATGGTGTCACACTGAATTTCTTAAGTTTGATTCACGATGATTTGTTCTGGATTACTTTGGAACTGCAGTCCATACAGTCATGCAGGGCAGACGGATAATTAGCATTTATTCTTTTAGGCAATGTATGATTTGTAAAATTATTTTGAATGGCATCGAGAAAATTGACATATATTTATATTGTACCCCCACCCTCCCGGTACCTGCTTTGCCTTATATATATATATATATATATATATATATATATATATATATATATATATATATATATATATATATATATATATATATATATATTTGTATATGATTTTTTTTCTCTCAGATATATGACATTTTCTTACTATAATAATATCATTGCAAAGACCTGTGTTTAAATGCATGGAGACCAGTGAAGTTGAGTCTGTCTTCAGCATGGCTCCTGAAGGTAACTGCTCGATGTTCCAAAGGTTCATTTGTCCCAAAGTTCATAAGTCCAAACAATTTTTGTAAAAGAGCTCTATTTTCAGAACATTTTAGCCCAAAGTTCCATTGTTCCGAAGGTTTGCAAGTCCGAAGAATATAGGGGTCAATAGTCCGAAGGAAAAGTTTGAAAGATTCCCAAGTCCGAAAGTTCGTTAGTCCGAAGGTTTTTGACAACAAAGGGTTCATTAGTCCTAAGGTTCATTAGTCCGAAAATGTTTGATGAAGGGTTCACAAGTCCGAAGGTACTTAGGTCCGAAGGTATTTGAAAATTGATTCATTGGTTCGAACATTCAATATTTCGAATATACGTTCAAATTAAAGATTGGTTGTATTTTTAATGTAATTTCACAATTACTTCCAGTATTACTTTTATGCAAATAATTTTCTATTAAATCTGCATTCTGTTATAAAAAGACATAATAATGCAAGGAGAAAAAATAGCTTACTACGGTAAGAAAACAAAAATCAAAAACATTTGTTTAAATTTAAGCAGTTATAGAGAAAAATTGGGGTTTCCTATCATAGGCAAGCAATTTAAAACAATGAGGATTTTCTTTTATAATAAAATCACTTTATAATTTGTCCAATTTAGCAAATGACTTTCCAAACATAAACTAGAAATGTGTATGTTGGACGCGAAAGCTCACACTCATAGGTATTAAATGAAATAAGTGCTTGTTCAATCAAGGGAATGTTTCATTCACTGAATTGTTCTGTCAAAGGTATATTAGTAGAAGTATAGAGCGGACACGAACATCCTTTAGTTGAGCTTTGAGCAAGTCTGATCTTAACCTTGAGTACACGGGCCTGAGTCTGGTACGCGACACATCGTCTATCAGAGATACACATTGTGCAAAGTTTCATTAAAATCCCTCAACCCATTCAAGCATTATAGAGCGGACACTAAAATCCCTTTGTTGGCCTTTCAACCCTGTATGTGACTTTGACCTTGGGGCGACAGGCTTTGGTGTGGTAAGGCACAAATTGTCTAATTATAAGATACACATTTGCGCAGAGTTTCATCAAAATCCCTCAGTTTGTTCAAACTTTATGGAGCGGACATCAAAATCCCTATGTTGATCTTTGAACCTCGTCTCTGACCTTGAGATTGGAAACATGAGCCTCGGTGTCCTACACAACACACCGGCTTGTGAATATCCACATTTCTGCAACGTTGTATTGAGTTAGTTATGGACCTGACTAGAAAATTCGTATATTGACCTTTGAACACCGTATGTAACATTGACCTAGGGTCCGGGATTGGTACGCGATACATTCTCTAGTAGAGATACATATATGTTCAAAGCTTCACCGAAATATCTCAACCCATTGAAAATTTATAGACCGGACACGAAATGTGGGACGGGATAACGGAGGGAAAATCTAATACTATATGCCAACCACATAAAGGTGCAAGCATACAAATATCTTCTAATATTAGAGTCGACTTGTCATACTCTGAACTATTTTTTGCATAGCGCGTTTGAATTAATGGACTATTAAGACAGCATACTAATATGTTAGGATGGTTCTTGACAGAAAAGTTTCGTCCAGAATAGCATTACGGTTGATCATGTTTGTGTAACAAGCACATATAATAATGTATAGTTTGAAAATCATTTTCTATCTCTAAAAATTGGAATCTTTTGATCAATTTTAATATATATACATACATATATATATATATATATATATATATATATATATATATATATATATATATATATATATATATATAATTTTAAAGTAAACGATATCTACTATTGCAGCAAAATACAAAATAAAAACTTTAAAGCGTTTACTCTTGTTTTCAAGGACACAAGGTACGTTACATTGTAAGCTACTAGCAGTGGGTTCGATATTTTAATATTGAACATCGAATATTGAACCCACTGCTAACTTCACAATACATCGACTGAACTAGTTTTTATCAAAGGTCAGTGTTATGCAGTGTTGCGAGCAATCGCTCTTACTTTTTCCATAGTTGTTGTAAGATTTATTATACAAGACCTAAACCATATAAAAACGGACTGATACAATACAACTTATTTTTACTGTTCAGAGTGACCGAATTTGTCAGAACTTTTTTATTTATATAGTTTTGTCTTCAAACATAATTGTAATCTCTAAATTTTAATTCTTCTAACATCGTTTTTTTATGGTGATAATTACATTTAATCAAAATCTGATACTGACTTTTGTTCGTTTTCGACAGGCGGGAAAAAAAAATGCCGTAAATTGGGAAAATATGTATTAAGTACTTTGTGCCTTATTCTCCCGGTTCCTGTCACGTACGCCCAAGAAACACTAGTTTTATGAGTAAAAGGTCATTTGTGATATCTATCAAAATGGTCAAACGAGGTTTGATTTGTATTTGAGACCGATGTTTCTATGAATATAGAGACGATATAGGGCGCATTTGTGTAATTTATTTTTTAAAAATATAAATAATCGATTTGGGAAATGTGTTTAATTTGTGCCAGATTTGCTTTATTAAGAACGAACGTACCTCTATCACTGCTACAACTCAACAACGAATCAACAAAGGTTACTACCTACAAAATGTATTATAGAATGAAATTTAAGACACTACGCCAATCGATTACAATACTCTAGCACATGCTGACATGAACATCGATCACCGGTCACTGGGATGCGAAGCGACTTTTTTAAAAATCACATTGCTATGCAGACCCTGAAGCTGAATCTGCAAATCAAATAGATCCTGATATTTCTAATCGAAGCGAAACCGTCTACAGTGCAAAATAATTAAAAAGTGACTAAAGCATGAGATATTGGTAAAAATTTCATACATTAAGTTCATAGGTGCTTCACTCACTGAGACACACACACATATATATATATATATATATATATATATATATATATATATATATATATATATATATATATATATATATATACAAACTTGCATTTCGTTCAACAAATTCTGGTTTTGCGGTCACTAAAAAAGTAAAACAAAAAGTCAGTGTGGTCTAATATTTGATTGGTCATGTACAACTCAAGAAGCAGAAAGTATGAATTGAGTTACATGACCCTAGGATTCGTAGGATCTGAGACCATGAACCAAACGAAAAATGTATGCATTTTTGAATGGCTTAAGAACAGAAGGGCGCAAGACAAAGGGTAGCGCAATGTGTATATGTATATATCTGTGTCTGTGTGTAAAGGGTGGGGCATTTAAAAAGGAAGCTCGATCAATATCTGGAATAAAGCAGATCGATGGGTGAGATAGATCGAAAGATAGATATATATATATATATATATATATATATATATATATATATATATATATATATATATATATATATATATATATGTGTGTTGGAAGACAGCACGACTGCCAGAATACTGGTTAGTTAATATTTTCCTTTCACAAAGGTAACTGATGCTGCACCTATCCTAATTAATAATAAGTGTGAGAAAAAATACATTTACCATTGTTGAAACCTCATATATATATATATATATATATATATATATATATATATATATCTTGTCCGTTATTATTTCTGCGCAAAATCTCCTGTCCAGATCCAGAGTATAAAAGGGCTAACATTTGAATATTATGTAACACATACATGATTGCAAGTCAAAACATGACACCTTCTTTTATGGCCTAGATTCACTGCAAAAAATTACTACTATGTCATTATTTAGTGTGTGTGTGTGTGTGTGTGTGTTTAAATTAAATCAAGAATATATTGTTTGAACCTCATTTTTGATTTTCTTTCGAACCAACGAGGACTCATCAGAAATGAACCACTGATCCAGTTAATCAAATTTGGACCAATATTCATTTTTGTATTCCATTTGAATCTTCGGGCTAATACACCTCCGGACTATTGAACCCTTCGTTCGGACCAGTGAACCTTCGGACTAACGCACCTTCGGACCACTGAACCTTCGAAACATTACACCCTCCTTCCGGACCAATGAACCTTCGGACCACTGAACCTTAGCGCCCTTGAACCATTCTTTCAGACTGATGACCCTTCGAATCAATGAACCTTCAAAACAGTGAACCTTTCTTTCGTACCATAGAAACTTCGGACCAATTAACCCTAGAACTATTGAAATGTAACCCCCTGAAGCTTGGCGTGACTGGCCACTTGATGACACCAGGCCTTTCTGACCATCGGTCGGTCTAAAGTTGGGGTGGCAGTAATCTTTTTTTTTTTTTTTTTTTTTTTTGCACTGGATTGGTAACAATCGATCACTCCTCTGCTCAACTACAAGAATTGTCTCCTCCACGAAATGCAACCCACCACAAATAGATTGCCACCAAACATTTGCCTGTTACCATATGCAGGAGGACGCGTCGGGTCTATTTAATATTCCCTTCTTTTTAGTTAAAAATCTTTCAATATTAGAAGAAATATTAATGTCAATTACCTCTTCATTAAAAGCGATCATTTTTTCATTTACCATTTACACTGTTAATTTTTTTACATCCTATTATTGTGCATTTCCGAGTTTAGATAAAATTACATTGAACAAACAAAAATTATATTTTTTCAGTATTCATATTCAACAATTTGTTCTCTCTCTTGGTATCTGTCTTTTTCCCATTCTGCATTTTGCCTATTTGAGTAAAGATTACAAAACATCCAATTGTCATTCTTTTTCGAAATTCATTTGCAAATTTAAATTCCAGACACGTCCGACATTGAAGTTTTAACACATTACGCATGGTTTCATGCAACAGATATAAAATCAGTATCCTAGCCCATCCTGTAATATTTTATGAACTAGAAAATGTTCACAAATTTGAATATTTTTACAATCATTTAGCGATGTCCCACCAGGCCCGCCGAGAGGGGACGGGGGGGGGGGGGGGCGGGGAGGAGGGGGGCAATTGCCAAGGGGCTCTGCGATTTATAGGGACCCGCCGTCAACTCGTCAACTCAGTTATAAAAAATAAATTAATCTTTGAAGTAAATGTCGGAATGTGTTCCTCGCAAGAGTCTAAGTTATGGTAGATTACTACGGGTTTTATATGCAAAACTGTACACAGGTTTCTATATACACAAAATTAAATTAGTTTTGGAGCCCATGATTGCTCTGCACAAGGGCCCGAAATTTCTGTCGGCAGACCTGGTCCCCACACACTGATTGCTATATAGTTATTGCCATATTTACACATTTAGCAACAAAAGTAACATACAGCAAAAGTTTTATGTCACTTGGTGCACTTTTATGTGGCAATTAGTTGTTGTCTATTTGTGATATTTACCACTTACAATTTCATACTAAAATAAAAATAATAAAATAGTAAATGCACAAGCAATGCCCATATTGCCCTCACACATCAAAATATATATGGAATTTGACAATACGCGTTAAAAGAAAACATCCTAATGAGTCAGATGACTTCAATTCACTAAGATCTGTAAAGCCTTTACCTGCAGCTGATTAAAAATGACGAGGCAAGAGTACCATGAACAACACATTATATGCCAACCATGCATTCAATAGTTCTCTGGTAGACTTCGGAGATTGGTAGACTCCAGAGATGACTGACAAATAGATCTCAATGACTGTGAACTTTGATAAATGCCATGGCCTTGAATTAACCTTAATGTGCTGGAGCCATTATTTTCTTATTTGATTTATGACTGTGGGCTCTGACCTTTATACCTCAGAACCAATAGGTTTCTCTGTTTTATATTAGCCTGTGAATTATCAGCTTTACTTTTTTCAATCAAGAATTTTTAAAATGGACATCAAAAAGATTATGATCACAGAATGTCATACAGGAACACCACGTTTCAATCCCAATATGAACCTAATTTAGTTTTCACTTTTTTCCAAGTATGTTTGTTCTTACTTTAAATTGGGAAAGAGAATTATGTCAATCATAATTTCTCTGCAAATGTAACGTACTCAGCAGAACATAAATGGTAAATAGATGACATTACAATAGGAAATCTGCTATTTCAGTATGTTATACACTTCAGCTAACCAACATGTATGATCATAGAATAGAAAGAAAATTTGCTTCTTCCGAGTGAATAATGGATATATTTCATCTCGTGTGTAAAAAAACTCTGGTATTTTCACACATCAATGAAATATGTTATTCACTCGATACAAGCAAATATTCTTTATTTATTTCCTTAAGTGCAAGCCATCCACAAGGTTTTGTCAACGAAGCTACTCTAGTAAAAATGTTATTCTGCAAAACCCATGTTTTTAGTCAAATGATCTTGACCTTTGACACTAAAATTGATAGATTTTTTCCTGACCCCGAGAGCAAGCCATCCACAAATTTGGGTAACTGCAGACTCAAACTATTGTGCTGAATCTTTTTTTTCTTCTTTCAGCTACCTTTCCCTTTGACCACAACATCGATGGGGTTCATATTTATTCCAAGTTCAAGCCATCCACATAGTTGACTAACTGTAAATGGTGGACAACTCTAGTTATTGTATGGAAACCATTTGTCTTATTTCAGTCACAATGACCTCCACATTTGACCTGTTGACTCCAAGACTGATAAAGTTCTTCCTTATTCTAAGTGGAAGCCATCCACAAAGTTTGGTAACTGTAGATGGTGGACAATTCGAATTATTATGCGTAAACAAAATTGGTAATGGATGGAAGGATGGATAACATAATAACATAATACGATCTACCTTAATGGTGGGCATATACAAATACAAGAGTTTTAAAATGTTGCTGCTGAAAGTTTCGCTAAAGCAGATAAGATTTCAAAGGAGGAACCTACAATCTGATTTAAAATGAGTGCAAGATTTGTAATGGGAAAATGGACAGAATTACTGACTGAGAAGGAAGTGTGAATTGATTATTGTTTTAGACAAGAGTTGATAAAGCAGATGCTGAAGAGGTGAAAGATGAATTAATGAGTGAAAAATAAAACATTTTGAAAACATAGAGGAAGGCTTTAAATCATTGTCATGATACACTTATTTATGCATGATTTTAACAATCTTACTTAGCACTAAAGCTGGACAACCAAAGCATAAGCCCAATGAAACCATATTTGAAGAAACAAAAATTGAACCATACTAATAGTATCACCATTCAGGTACCAAAACAGTCAGAATATTTCCCCGATTAAATGAGCGAAGTGAACATCATCATCATCATCATCATCTTGGACATTCTATACTTGATACTTGTCATACAGTAAGTTCCAATGCACACTTTTCGAATCATTACAGTTGAATGTGCATGTAGGTGTGTCTGATTTGACTGAGAACTATCTTATTAGTTTTGGTTTGATGCCCAATTAAATTGTTTAATAAAATTTTGTTTCTTCTGTTTCTTCATCTATTCTGTAATAATCATTCCACAATCAAATTTCTGATGCCATTTCTTTTTGTTTATTCCATCTACCATTGAATTTCTGACACAGTTATTACGATACTATAATCTGCATATACAGTTATTATTTTTGTTTGTTTTTCTGGGTAAAAAGAAAGAAGAACATGTATATCAACAAGAGTCCATTAGTTACAGGTTCCTGATTACAAATAAGAAAAAAGTTTTATGTGATTCACATGGCCTCCATTTCAAATTAGAATTATAATATGGCAAATGCTTTGCTTTGCTCAAATATTAGGAAACTTATCTGTGTGTATTCTATTTGCAGCTAAAGCCAAACATCACATTTTCATGTTGTTGTTTTTCAGATGAACGCAAAGAAAATTCCAATTGTATATAAACTGATTATAACTTCAGTTCTCAAAATGTGAAGCATGGTACTAAATACCCAGTTCTTGATATATTTCTGATCATTATAATATTTGTGTGTACATTTTTATGAAACACACTAGTGCATGACATATATTTTGGCATATAGCATGGGTATGTGAATCTTCTTACCAGCGATTAGGAAATAACCTCATACAAACACTAGCTAGAATAAAGGAACTGTCACCATTACAGTGACAAGCACAGGATGCTATCCAGGGGTAGATTGAGATTCAGGTTCAATTATGTCAGATTCATTTGCTTAAAAAGGCCAACTTACTCTGTTTTTCACTAAAATCATGTCAATATAAACTCACTTACTATATTAAGTTTTGGAAATACATACTATATGCATCAAGTAGTATATACGTTGAATAATTACAGTGTTTGCTCTATAGATCATTTAGTGTTGGACCATACTGGGTATTGTCTTCATGTGCTTAAGTACTAATGTGACATTACAATCTTTTTTAATATAGTCCATACGTTGTTTAATTACAATGTTTGCTCTAGCTTTGTGTCGCAATGGCTTCAGAACTATGCCATGCATCAATCCTTTACAAATATATCCTGCTATATTGGACATTTTGGTCAGAGCTATTTTGTTGGCATTTATTTAATTTGAGATTTTCTGATGGGGCTTCTCTGTCTGGGCTTTCTAGTCAGTGCCATTTTGCCTTGGGCTATTATATCAGGGTGCCACATATGTTTGGATCAATGATATGAATTCGCATCAACATTTTTATAATGATTTTCAAATCCATGCGGTGTTTTATATATACATGTCTCTCTCGATAACTCACAAGTGACGGGGTATATAAACATGAACTGCAGCATAAGCAAGGATGCAAGATAACACAGGAAATAATTTTTGGTTGTAAGTTACATAAGAAATATAAACTTCTTTGTTCTATAATAATATTCAAACAATGTATCTTAATATTAATGGATATTAGATCTTATGAAAGCACTACAACTTAATACATTGATGACAGACTTACAAAACAATATAAATCAATTTGAGACAAAACAATAAATCAATTTGAAATGCAGTATTAAAAAATTCAAACAACAGTAAAATTTAAGTTGCCTCCTATACAGTATCAAGCCATGTGTATTCATCGTAAGCAAACACAAATGAACTAAAGTGTCAAAGATAAAACTGAATTCACTAACCAATGGAGCCAAGCACGTCAATATGGTTGCATTAGTTATTTACTTAAGATAGTGATTTTGAATGTCATGACTTTTTCATCAGTAGCAAATAGCAGTGACTATGCTACTTGTACAGTCAGCATATGGCAGATGCTCTGTCATGGAACACGACATCCAGATGGAAAACAAAAAAAGGGGGGAAAATAATATTTTCGAAAGAATGACTGATATATTTGAAGAACAATCCGTAGAATAGTCGAAGGAAAACACTTGGGAGTTGTCTATCTGATGCGATTTTAGCCAGAAATAAAGCTGATATACACCTAGGTGTAAATGGGATGTCAGCACCTACCATGTAATGTAATCTGCTAGAGACAACTAATCTGGTTATTAGTTTGTGTTATTGTGTTAAAGGACTATGTGTTCCGACTCTATGGTCTAAACAAATGTAACAGAAAGAAAGTGAAACCAGCAAATCAAATAAAAGTCAACAAGTAATTTATTTCTAGATAATTAAAATGAAAATCAAAAGACACTTATAGTAACGTGAATTAAAATTCAATTAATCCAATAATCCTAAGTGTCATAATCACAAGTCCTAAATATAGAATGTTCCGAATGAATTTCATTATCCTTGAATTGAGTTGTCTATCCTGTGTGCATCTGACAAAAAATAAAGCTGATATACGCCCAGGTGTAAATGTGATGTCAACACCTACCATGTAATTTAAAATGCTGGACACAACTAATCTGGTTATTAGCTTGTGTTACTGTGTTGAAGGACCCTTTCATTCTCAACAGGTGTCAAAATAATGCCAGTTTAGCCACTGAGTAAGCATTTAATTAGGTTCTCATGGAAGTGCTCGTAGACATTGCCATGATAGTTCATTCAGTCTTTTTGACATTTAAATAGATGAAGGCATATGATATTTGTGATGATTAAAACATAATACAATTAAAAGTTAATATGAAAATTGAATTTCACTCAGTAATAATTCTTTAACTGAAATTTATTACATAGTGTTGCCACTATATGGCATTTACCAACAATTTCGTTGACCGGTATTTCCTTGCATGTGTTATTTATTGAAAATATTTTTGTTTGAGAAAATTCTACAAAATATATGATTTCTTATTAAAATTTGTGAATTTCATTACAACTATTAAAAATGTATATTCAGCAACCTTCATTATTCAACAATAAAATGAGTGATATATCAAGCTTTCATTTACCAACTACAATTGCAATTTTGTAATGTTAAGCAAATAGTAGCCTATTTTGCCTTTTCTATAATATAAAAATGAGATCCACACTTGTCTCCACATTATAAGCGGGTTTATAAGTTATTCTGGCATGCTAAAATGTGTACGCGGTGTACTAGGCACATATTTCAGATGTAACACATTTGTTCTAACTCTGAATCTAGCATAAGAAATTAATTTGTTAAGTTTGGTAGTTGTATTCTATGTGGATAGAAGAAATACCAGCATTTGCGAAGAGGAGAGACGGTTTAATTTTTTCATTCTATAATAACATCTAATATATTATTCTAAGATTCTCCTTTTCTTAAATAAAACATGTATTATCCTTTGCACTTGTTATCGTATCGCTGCTTTTGATAATTCCAACACTCATCGTTGCAAAAATTAATACAGGTCGGTTTGTTGTTGTTGTCATTGTTATACGACTTTCCACAACGTGGTTAAAATGTAATTATATATAATGCCTGTATGTATAGGGATTAATTAGGACTCAGTCATATACATTTATATTTAAATTTGTTGCTTTATCCAATGTATTTAACAAAATCTTAGTCAAACAACGTAAAGTAGATTCACGCGCGGGAGAACACGCAATCAACAGTACCCTCCATCCTTAGATAATTTTAGTTCTTCAACCCTCGTGTTGGTGATGAGATGTAATAGACATCAAATAATTTAACAAGACGGGATAATTGTCAAACAAGGATACGTCATCACGGCCCTTTACACACAGTGTTTGCTTGGATGGTATGTAGGACTATAAAAGGTGCTAGTGAATGCCATAATCATGGTTATCTCCTTGTTCTAAGAAACTATCTCAAAACACGGTCCCTTAACCATCGGTAAATACAAGTATGTTAATTTGCATTAGTTATCACGTAGATTCATGTATTTATCATCTTCATTTTGTCTAACTTAACATATCTGTTCTGTTTAGGCATTTAGTAATCATACAAACTTCTATGGTTGAGACAAGAACAAACGCTGAGATATAATAAATGAGGTTTATTCTTCCGTTCGTCCGTACGTCACCACATGTGAGGTAAAATTATTTTTGATTTTACTAATACAGAGCGCCAATAAAACATGTTCAAAATGTATTTATATCATAGGAAAAAATCCTGCTAACGAGACTCGGTCAACATAGGTTTGCCTCAAACCAAAGTATACCGTCAGGAGACAGAATGACATAATCACAGAATGTCAGAGCGTCCTTTTAGAGTACATAATCATGATGCATTATATTTAAGAAATGGTTTATTTAGCTGCTGTATATGTATAGTATTTGTATTAAACAATAAATTTCAGTTAATAGATTAAAGATAGTTGACTCTCGGTCATTCACTTGACAATAAATTTGCTATTCTCATGTTAGCCTTTAGCGAGCAAAATAATGCTTGATTCTCTATCTCACTGAGCAAAGTTTTCTTTATGAAACCTGGAAACGCTTTATTCAACGCCAGAGTACTATTCTCTGCTATTTCCTTCTGTTGTTCAAACTGAAAAGTCATTGAAATGTATTCTTACGTTTTAGGCTGCCGTGTCTGTCTATAATTGCATACAAGACAATGAAATCGAGGAAACTTCACATGAAGCCGGACAGAATACTGAAGACGGACACTACCGTTATGACATTTCTATAAAATTATGTCAAGATGAGTTGACCTGCATGAATGAAACAGATCAAACTTATATAACCCCAATCAGTGACCTTGTCCGTCTGATTAAGATATGTCAGAATGATTAATCCAACGAGCATGTAGCAGGAGAAGAATAAGTATATGTAACAAATGAGAACTATATAATCCCAATATATGACTTTCCCAGTCCTATTAAAATATGTCAGGCTGAAGAAGATACCCACTTGCATGAAACAGATACCCACTTGCATGAAACAGATACCCACTTGCATGAAACAGATACCCACTTGCATGAAACAGATACCAACTTGCATGAAACAGATACCCACTTGCATGAAACAGATACCCACTTGCATGAAACAGATACCCACTTGCATGAAACAGATACCCACTTGCATGAAACAGATACCATGAAACAGATACCAACTTGCATGAAACAGATACCCACTTGCATGAAACAGATACCAACTTGCATGAAACAGATACCAACTTGCATGAAACAGATACCCACTTGCATGAAACAGATACCCACTTGCATGAAACAGATACCCACTTGCATGAAACAGATACCAACTTGCATGAAACAGATACCAACTTGCATGAAACAGATACCCACTTGCATGAAACAGATACCAACTTGCATGAAACAGATACCCACTTGCATGAAACAGATACCATGAAACAGATACCAACTTGCATAAAACAGATACCAACTTGCATGAAACAGATACCAACTTGGATGAAACAGATACCCACTTGCATGAAACAGATACCCACTTGCATGAAACAGATACCAACTTGCATGAAACAGATACCAACTTGCATGAAACAGATACCAACTTGCATGAAACAGATACCCACTTGCATGAAACAGATCCAAACTACATAACCCCAATCAATGATCTTGCAGATCCTATTGAAATATGTCCTGTCCTAGAAACAACGCGCATGACAAAGGAAAAAGACGTGCGCTTAGCATATGAGAACTATATAACCCCAATCAGTGATGTTCCCCGTTCCATTAACATATATTAGATTGAGGATAAAGCCTGCCTCTCTCTAATTAATAGATGATTATTCCACACAGTAATAATAGCATGCTCACATAAATGTGTTATCCCTTAAGTATCAACCCCATTTGTGACGAAGTTATTGGAAGTATTATGTCAATGATGAAATTAACAGTGAATTCTGACTCTTCGAACAAATTGGTTGAGAAGCGAGGCAGTCGTGATAGAATATGACGGAAAAAGACAAATAATACACAAAAATTCCCCTAAGTTTAATTCATTTTCAAATTTACATTAAAACACTGTGCACTTACTTTCTCCACAATGTATCTGATAATTTGTAATCATTGCATCCTTATTATTTTGACTGCATGCAAATAGTTTCAATATGGTGAATATATCTGTTATAAACACAAAAAGTACAAACAACTGAATAAAGTGTATTTTACCACATTGTAGAGTTGGAATTTCTAATGCAAACTAGCACTAAGCAATGCGAATATTCTTTCTTTATCAAGTGATTGTTTCGTAAATATTTGACCTATTGCAAACCTAGATGAAAAAGTAGTTACAGCCTGTTTGATAATATGGTGATACGGAATTAGAAAAAGTCAGTTTTGTTTCCCTACTTCTAGGAAATGACCGTAAAATTCTCACTCATTCTAGAGTAAATATTGATAGGTATATAATAATGTCAAACAGCTTTACCACTTTTGTCTGGTTTTATGTTCGTATTGATGCTTTTATATATATATATATATATATATATATATATATATATATATATACCTGAAAAACTGAAAAATCTAGTTCTTATATGTTAATATAAAGCAATTTGATAAATCAAAACTGTTGATATACTAAATTGTGATTAGCCCATGGTGAATGAATACGAATATGATTTCAACAGTGGACGATTGCTTCTATACTATCTAGATCAGTTGCGAATTTCCACTTATTAGCCATTAATAAAATAACCAGAAAACGAGCACACATAATAATGATCAATGTTTTCTAACTGAATTAAACTAGTTACACTTCAACGAAATCCCCCGCTCTCATGCCATAAGGGACAAATATCCATGGAAATATATAGAGTGACAGAGATAAAAAGAAATTGATCGGGATGCAAAATCTTAAACTTGAACTAACTCTAAGCAATCTAGAGCCGATATAATTGTATCTGTACGCTTTTCATGGGATTTTTATACAGTGTTTCACGATACCAAAAATACAAGG
Source organism: Margaritifera margaritifera (assembly GCA_029931535.1). Lineage (NCBI taxonomy): Eukaryota > Metazoa > Mollusca > Bivalvia > Unionida > Margaritiferidae > Margaritifera > Margaritifera margaritifera. The sequence goes on from JAQPZY010001191.1 coordinate 895,302, forward strand.
TTGCCATAACCTGGCGAGACGAGAGGGCCGTACTCCCTGACTATGCGGAACACACATAGTGTAATATATTTATTGGTTTGTTTTGGTTTTGTTTCTCAACCCATAATACGGTTTTAAATATAAAAATGGGCCTCTCTCCCTTTCTCTTTCTCTGTCTTTATCTCTTTCTCGCTGTTGGTTTGTCAATTTTCATGTTAGTTGTACTTCAATTGATCCAGATCACTCTATGTCTGTCTGTCTCTATCTCTCTCTCTCTCTCTGGATATATGATGGCAAAACTAACAGACAAATTGACCAACAGAGACACAAAGCGATGGACGATTAAAACAACCTTGTATTCAGCATCCCCCCTTTGTTTTATTCAATCTGTCAGTTTTACCATGAATCCAGCTCTCTCTCTCTCTCTCTCTCTCTCTCTGGACTATGGGCACAAGCCATAGGGTGAAAATCCGTGAAAAGTATCCATCATTGTATATGTAAGCTTTGAGATACCTCACGTATCCGCTTTGAATGAGGATAAACATCTCAGTAATGATCAGAAATGTATTGAACTGGTGTGCGTACTATCACAACGTTCCCTATTTACATACAAGATGGGCTTGTCCCGTTCCGTTTGCTATTACAAATTAATTTTCTGTGAGCTCTATGAACATAGCATTTTATGGGAGTATAATATCAAACTTACAGGTCATCGCTAGGGAACAGTGGTGCGCCAGGTAGTGAACTTCTGGTGCACTCCAGTTTACCTGTGTGAACAAATATTGTGTTTGTACCAATGTAGCAATATATGATAAAACCTTGAAATATTCGAAATGCCTCTTTGATCTGATAAGTGAAACATTTTAATTATCAATTGAATTTTATTCTGGTTAATAATTCAGTTGCTCATTTGTTTGTCCGTCCATTTATCTTTCTATCCGTTCATCCCAATTGTATTTGATCAAGCTCATATATCTACAAAAATGATTCCTTTATTTACGTCATGGGTTTCCCATACTTGTTTGTTGTGAATTAATCAATCATCCATTCATTTGTTTTTGTGATCGTTTATTCTTTCATTAGTTTGTTTGTGGAATCAAGTAGTACAAAAACAGGTAGAATTGACATAAGTAATTGATAAGTATGATGACGTTTGATCCTCGAATTTGTTATATGGATTATATTTCAACAGTTATTCTCATACGCAAAAATACAAATACACTTGTTATATGAAGAACTAAGCCGTATTGTACAATTTTAAGTGACCATACAATTCTCATGCAAAGCTATAAATTAAAATGCAATGTATGATTAAATGACTTTTAATCTCTATCTTGCACGGAAATTAATTCATAGATTGCAGCTTTAACTCGCAGAAAAACTATATTCTGAAATGGAAATTATATTTTAGCATTCCTTTTCAAACACTAGTTACCATATGATAGTCATCTCAAGTCTAAATATAAATTTGTAATGCATATTATAAGAAATTTGCTTGCATATATAATCCCATGAGTTTTTTTTATAACTTAAGCATGGTCATGAGTAGAAATGTTTCATTGCGGAGCCTAATTATCATTTAAAATTAATCGTTTGCTTCACATGCAATGAATCACTGGTTGTGATAAAAAGGTCAAACTAACAAAAAGTAATGCAATTAAGATCTTAGAAATTTTTCGTTCCTTATGAAATGATTGATGATGATGATGATGATTAGGATGATGATGGCGTACCTTCTATACATACTTGCTACTGCTACGTTATGATATGGTATTTTCTCAGTAATACAAATTTGCGATAGGCTGCTAGTGATTTTTAGGACAAAAATTCAATGAACTGTTCTCATGTAATAATAATTCCAATTATTATGAATTGACTGCATTTTCTGTCATGTGTCTGAAAAGTGTCAAGTGATACTGATCTCAAATTATTTACACCTTGGTAAATTATGGGGACTACTTACGTTGCAATCGGTCTCGAATGTACTATCGTTCCAAATGGTCTCCAACGTACTATCTTTCAAGCTTTATCTGTATCAACTCCTTGCAACAACAACGTCCATACCATCACCCCACCCCACTCCAGCGACGTCAGATCAAATTGTGCAGGGCAAGATAAAATCCCCGATTAGAACTTCAAACTTGTAATCGCACAGCCCTTCCTGCACTCCAACACTCACCTCTGTAGCCAAACGAAATATGGGACAGCCTTTCATAAAATTAGTGCATTTTGGCTCAAATATTATGTTTGCTCTTATCCAGAGTCATGGTCATAGAACGTAAGAACAACGGATCTTAATAAAAATGGGCATGATTTTGTTTGGTAACAATCGAGATGCGAAGAAAGAAAGAATAACGAAAGCTAAGTATGTAAACTATTCTTACTCAATAAAACATTAATGTGGCCTCATTCATTCTTGTATTGTTTTTTTTTTTTTTAATTCTAAAAGGGATAGCTCATCTTCGGTAGTCAGGTGTCGTTGATAGACTTAGCTCCACATCGCTGATGAACAAAGTGGAACGACAACCCTTGCCTAGCGAAGATGGGGCTAGGTACTCTGCATCTATCAGAAGAGGGTATTGAAAGAAAATTACGTGCTACCTAAAGTAAAATGTCGCTGATTGACGCCAGAAACGAAAGCGAAATTTGAATTAAAAGGATTAAATGATCATGGTTGGGAATATATTGATGTGTAAATTTGACCTAAACACTCACAAAGTTACAGTAAAATCCTTCATTATTAACCGTGTAAGTGACTGCATAAAATGTACACTTCAGTAAATACTCTAGCATCATCATTTGACCTGATTCTAATTTTTCTCAATGTGTGGCTATTTCTGAATTTTAAAATGAAAATAAAACTTTACAAAGAACTACCTGATGTAGTAAGTTGTACTAAAACTTTTATGTAAACATATTATTAATACTTCTGAATAATCCATAATTTTTGCATACGGGTGGGAATTATATTTCTGGTAGGATACAAACATTCTATTTACTCAGATTTATCCTCAAGTGTTATGCAATGACTCTTAATCTTATTAATTTACGTTTAATTTATAGTAAAGCGTAAACAAATAAGCTAGGGAATTTGTTATGCTCGAGATATATGTATCGAAAAAAGGACAAGAAACAGCGTTGTTTAATGAATGTATATACCGTGAAATTTAAAGTAGCTAAAAGGACAAATAGCATTGTCTAAGAAACGAAAACAGACTTTTGCTTAGTTAATGCCTGGAAAGTTATACATGATGCAAGCAAAGATCTATTTGATCAAGTCAATGTCCTATTATCTTGTGTCGGTCGTGTTCTATCGCGTCTGCAGCGAAGCTAGATTATCGCACTCTTTTTGCAGTTATCTCAACCTCCGCTCCTGACATATATATATATATATATATATATATATATATATATATATATATATATACATATGTATATATATATATATATATATATATATATATATATATATATATATATATGCATGGGTGTCCACGCCCCTACCCACATCAAGCTTCGCAACCAGGTGATGGATCTAAATTTCAAAAGCGTAGTGCTTATCTGCTTACCAGCCCTGATCATATCTCAGATTTCCAAGTCTCTATGTCAAACAATATAGGAATAGTTGAGCGATATTGCTCAAGCAGCCACGCACGTCCACACAGGCAGGATAACATAATCCCAACCTTTCTTTCGAAAAACCGTGTTTCATCAAGTCTGCAGCAAGAAAATATAGCAGGTATCCAATTGCTTGAGAAAGCAAAGCCCTGATGGTAAGGGGCTAATTATGGGATTAGCCATGCTATGGATATGAAACTGGATTTGTTTGGGCAAATGTATTGATATGAGAGTTAATTAAGCCTTAGCAAAGATGTTAAAGGGCTGTCGAATTCCCTTTTGTTCAGGTTTTGTTTGTCTAATCGTTTTTTGTGGCTTGGTAGATTCCGAAAGCGTTTGGGCAGGTATCACACCAGTTTTGTATTGTCTGTCAGTTTTTATTTCATATATATATATATATATATGTGTGTGTGTGTGTGTGTGTGTGTGTGTGTGTGTGTGTGTGTGTGTGTGTATGTGTTGCTTAGGAAAACCACAAGTCCTGACCGGGTAAAAATTCACTGTGCCGAGTAAGCTTTACTAATTTCCCTTTCATGGGGCCAATAAGATGCAGATTCGCACCTGGAGAAGAAATGTATGCATTTCCTTCTCTTAACACGCACCGAAGTTTAACATCGCTTAGCATCTAGCGTACGTCAATTGTCAAGTACTTTTGCTGATTTTGCCTAGTTGTCACTAGTCTAGAACACGTAGCAAGGTAAACCGACTTTGATTTTTAAACATGTAACCCATACAAATTTGATACTGCACTGGATCAAAAGCATGAAAATATTATGCTCGGAGTGAAGGCAGAGGTCAGTGTAAGACTATTTCATTAGACAAATGTCACACAATTTTGTCATTCTCTGGCTCTTAACTTCTCGCAAGTCTAACTCACAAAGATGTATGAAAACTCGTTAATAAGGACAATTTCTCCACATTAAACGGACATCTATATTACTGAAAAGTGTCGCTGTAAATGCGAATGCCATTTAGAAATTGAGGGAGAATGTATTCGATGGGTTTTAAACCCGTTGTCTTCACTCCGAACATAACATTTTCATGATTTTGACCCATTTTTGTATTAAGCCAGCATGCGGTACCTGTGATGTTTTAGGAAGAACGTACGTAGTATAGTATAGAAGTGTAATTTGTTGAGCAAAATGATGACAGGGACGAGTAATTTTTGCAACTCGCTCATCCTAGAGAGGAGTGCTTGGAAAAAGTTTTCCTGAGCCCTGTTAATAAATGAGATTCACCAATGTCTTCTTGTGAATAATCTCAAATACGTACATTTATGTTCTTTATGCTATTCAAATGTATTTTTCCACATATATGTTTCTGTGTTCATGCACATAAAGCAGAAATCAATTATTTGGTCATCTTCTTAAGTGTCTAGTATCTCCTGGAAATCATTCACAGAAGAATAAGCAAACAATCAGTAGCAGACAACGAATCCAGGTACACGTATACATAATTGCAATAGCATTAGTTGGTAATGGTAACCAGGATTTACATTGGTCAGAATGTAACCACGCAATCAGGTTGAGCTCGATTTATTTCAATACAAACTGTAAGGAGAACTATTTTTCTAAATATACATACTTATATAAATAAAGTCACGTGCAAAGCAAAACGTAAACACTGCAAGTGATGGCAGGCACAACGTATGGCTTCAAAACAAAAGACAAATGCTACAATGTTTTCTGAAAAAATTTAATAAATTGAACTTGAAAGACTAAAACAACAAATCTTTGTAATCCTTTTTGACAAGGATAATCATTCTTAGTTTGACTAAATTCGTGAACTAGTTAGATAAAAACGTTGCAAGAAAAACACTCAGTTGGGCTACTGTACTTTCACAGGTAACATGCATCGTTTCATTTATCATCAAAAAAGAATTAAGATAAAGTAACTATAATAATATGAAAAGCAGTCTATTGGATTGTTCATTAATCTTGGCTTAAATAATATTGCTTGATACCTAATTTACTTTTAACTGTCATTTTTATCAAGCATATATGATGCAAAAAGCAAGATGTTGTTTTTATATAAATATGGGACTTTATTTACTCTGCAATATACAATATGTAGCTTATCTTAAAATAATTGCATAAAGAAATTACAATGAATCTTCAAAATGCATACTTTTTTGTGCTTAAACTGCTTTAAAAGCATTGTTTATAAAGTGTATTAAAATGATATCTGTGCTGTCAATGGATAGTTTTCACAAGATAAAAAAGGAACAAATTTGTTATAATAAATACATTTTAGGGAAAGGAAATATGCATGGATGATTTTCCTCAAAAAATCGAAATATTTACCTTAGTGTATTAAACAAACAGCTACTACCAAGCTCAGAGTCATATGAATTTCAAAATGGTGCAAAGAGAAGAACACATAAATAGATCTGAAGACAGTCGAGCCTGTAGATTTGATCCGAAAGCTAGCCATATTTTATGCCGAGCTACCGCAAGTTCACCACAACACGACTGAGGAAGCTCCTTGAATCCCAAAGCGAAGAATATCATAAAAGTGCTTTAAAAAAATGGCAGGGCTGCTATAAATGGTTACATCTAAGTTGAATGTGGTCGTTTAACCAACAGTGTTACAGACCCTGAGCTTAAATAAGCAAACGACATGTTAAATGGGAAATGTAAGTTTAACACCAAGAGTGGCATATCAAGATCAACCGAACACAAGTCAATTATTCCCAATCAGACATGCATGCAATCAATCAATACCTGATGCAAGACCATCCTATCATACTCAGATACAGGGCATGGTTATATCGCTCTATTTACTATGATACTCGCGGATTAGAATTCCACAACTTGTTAATACCTACCATGTTTGAATTCACGTGTGATAAAACAGGCGCTGATTATGATTATGCCGTTTTGACCTTCAAACTATGCATAATAATGAAAAGATCTCTTGCATAATATGTTGATCTATAAATTATCTAAATCATAATTTTTCCAAGACCTATGTATCCTGGAATGAAGCCTGTTTGTTTGTATTTAGACTTTGGCGAATGTTAAGTAAGCACTTGCTTAGAGAGAAAAGCTTTTGACAGTCTACACATTTGTCCCAAGATATTCAGCTTTCCCTGGTCAATATATGCCTCATTAGGGTTTCTGCCTAACAAAACTAACGCTTCGTCGTGTCATGAATACCTAGAAATAACTGTCGGTACTGTGCACAAAACGCCGAGTTCTCTGTAACTCTAATAAATTCGGGAAGTTTAGATTAAATCATGTCTCACAACCATAGGTTTTCCTGAGTATTGCGAGACTGTTCTACAATATCGTACAGGACAACGGATTAATTTCATCATCGTTTACTCCCAGATTAAACAGCTAAATGAAGCACTTTTAAGCTTTTATTTTGCTTCTTTAATATGTTCATTTGCTTTTCCATATTTAGTGATATTTACATATAAGTGTTTGTGTTAAACGGTCTCCTGAATACTCTTAGAGACTGGAAACCATGACCTGCATTTTCGCATATAACTTGACACTAACTCGTTAAATACAAGATATTACTTAATTGAGTCATCATAATAAATACTAATCCAAGCCTGCCTAAGATAATCCCAAAAGGAGCATATCGATCGTCTGCCACTGTTGGGCATGGGTATGGCCTGTTGAAGAAATATAGACTGCCGTTGGACATCGTCAATTTATTTTGTTAATTAAGACAAGAAACAGTAAAGAAGACAAAACGCTGGCCTGGCGTATGTTTGTTTTAATTATTTAGTTATTGAGGATATTGGGGGTAGACATGATGTTGACAATGATCATCCAATTTTTAATATTAATTCTAGTATCATGTACCTTACAGAATAAGATCATCATGCAAATGTTGTTGAAATATTGTTTCCGTATCTAAAAGGGAAGCATTTAACTTGCCGCCTTTCTCTTTCGCATAACATTTAAGTTCGTGTAATACGAAAGAAGTCATATTGCATCATAACCCCTTCTGCAACACTGTTGGAAGAGGATTTAGGGTGAAAGAGGCAGCATGCAATTCAGACTGGATTGAGATAACAAAAAAAGTCAAAGACCTTGTACATGACTGCAAAAAACATGATTTTTTTTTTCGTTATCGGGATCGCATGTATTGTTGTTACCTCCCTTAAATGATATTTACTTTACCTCCCTTGGACTTTTCTGGGAGGTACCCAAATTTAAAAAGTGCTTTAAAAAGAACACCAAAACAGGTCTAACTGAAGACCCCACAACCACCAATTTTAAATGCTCGTAATTTTATTGTCATATGCCCCTGCTTTCTATTGTAACTGGAGGTACGAACTCATTATTTTCATGAGATTCCCACTGATCAACATGTTTTTACATCCGTGTAAACTGCTTCATTATCTACGCCATCATGTGAGAAAGAATACAATACCTCGAGTTTATTACCATATGTTAGAGTTTCTTAAAGAATCGTGGTTTAGAATTCGTATCAGGAGGTATGACAAATTGTTTAATTTAGCTTTTTGCTTTTACTAGTATTTGAGATTCTTAGAGAGTCATGGTTTAGAATGTGTTTATGATGGTAGATACGACAGTGTAAATGAATAAACTAGCGGAAGGCTCATAATAATAAATAAATTCACACACACAAACATATATAAATATGAATGGTATAATGTACCTAACTGATGAACAAAAAGAATCAGGTTTTAACTCAAATGTGAAACAAAGCAAACCAAAAGGGTGTAAACACTACTTCCGCACGAAAAATTGACAATAAATGAAATCAAAAGTTACATCCGGCTATTGTTATGTTAAAAACAGTAAATGTTTTGAACTGCTGTAAATATGTTGTTTTTTCACCTTCTGTATTACTGAACTATCTGCGATTTTTCAATTAAATATATCTTACCAACTGTAATCAATCCAAACGCAATTATGCATGTCAAGTAGCCTTTAATAGAGAATACAAACCTAACGGCTGATCGACAATATTACGTACGAAATGCTATATAATGTGTTATATGTACAGATATATATATATATATATATATATATATATATATATATATATATATATATGTATATATATATATATATATATATATATATATATATATATATATATATATATATATATATATATATGAGAAAACACTTAACGCAATGGCTACAGTTATCATTAAAATCTTGTGTTAACTCACTTTTTTATCGATCGGTTATTACAAGTCTCACTTTTAATCAATTAATTGGTACAAAGATCTAAAAAAAATAGTATTTGTAATTGATCATTAACATATATTTCCAGCAGATTGGAAGGTTACACAATTATTATTCGCATTTGTTGCTATGCAATTGTTCTCTGTTCAGTGAGCTAGCCGACAGTTCGTGCTGGTTAGTTTTCATCCGATTCAAGAAGACGGGTATTTTTAGCATCACCAGACAGAGCAGGCAAAGTCGCATAGTCGTAAACGTAGTTTCCTGCTTCACTATTTGTGCAGTCCTGTGGTAGATTTTCTTCGTATTCATTGGCTCCAGCGTAATAGCTGACCGACAAGGCATCCTGTCAGAACAAAATGAACATTTGTATAGCTATTTTTATCAAAAGAAAAATAAATATATAGATCAACGGAAACAAATGAAGATAGATTGATACATAGATGGATAGATATATTAGATCTTCTCTATTGTCTATTGTGCGTAAAAGCAAAATCAAAAGATTGACCAAACAGCTTTTGCCAAATTTAGTTAATATTTATTCGCAGTCAAGGAATAAAATGTGCATGTAAAAGAAATCACTAGAGAAACAGGGATGCAGCAGGTACCAAATTTAGGACTTGAATACTCTAAGTGCAGACTAGACTCGGGCTCAAGTACTCGAAATTGCGGTCGCCGACGGCACCACCATTAGCAAGGTCATTGAACATGCCTGCCTACCCACTGCATCCGGAACAGTTTTGAAAATTCTAATACAAAATATTAGTACCTTTTCCATTGATAAGAAACGCAAATTTTGTGCATATATTTAATATGCGCGAGTTACAAATGTACATTAATTAGAAATATCTCAATAGAAAGATAGAAAGATTAAGATTGTCAGTCATTTTCTGCATACCAATTATACATTTAACATGATTTTGAAGGGAAATTTACCATTTTATAATAACTCTCAAAGCTCTAACAATATCATACAAGAGTGCTACAAATTTTATACAAGACTGCTAATCCGATGCCTCATTTAAATATGTAACATAGGATCAAATCTGATATCTCTGCTTGTCAATTATATGCGGATTTGGGTCCTCTTCCACACCACACGACCCAGCCCCATTGTAATGCAGCATAGTGTCTAAACACCTGTTTAATAACATACATTTCCTAGCTTTATTCACGTTGGTGACGACATTAAAGTTTATACAATTTGTTAAGATAATTCATCCAAAATGAAACAGGCATATATGGGATTCGTTCCTTTCATACTAGAGATGCCAATCAATTTCTACAGCAAGACACAAGACGTTTAAATTATTTTTTTTCTAATGGCTGAAGCCCAATCCTAAGTGATATTTATATTGTATTATATTATATTAAATAGTATATATATATATATATATATATATATATATATATATATATATATATATATATATATATATAGTGTGTGTGTGTGTTATCGCAAGGGTTGCTTTGTAGTTTGACACGGTTTCCTGGTTTATGCTTCAAAATTGGTTTGTTCAGGACAATGATAATGTATAAATAAGAGTTAAAGCACAAACCTTTCACTGATTATATGGCGGTGAGTGGATTATCTGATTATATGGCGGTGAGTGGATTATAGACCAACTCATCTGGCCGATGGTGACGGGTGTAAATCCACTGGAAGGGTTTGATCCTGGAAGACGAGTATGGATCATGAAACTCAACACAGTATAGTGTGCATTATGAGGGATGGAGGGATGTTGAAAAACGGGTCTCCCATTGTCAGTATAGGGCCCACTCTTCCTCTGTTACCAGAGGGGAGTTTGCCTACCTGTGAAAACCTACAAAAATGTAACAGAGGAGGCAGGTATTTTGGCGGGCGTGGGTAATCAGTTGCAGATTTTATGCAGAGTATGTCTGACCCGTGGGGCCTAGGCGGATTAGTCAACGGTTGCACCAAAAGGACACTAGCATGCCTTAAATACCTTAAACTAAGCTGTCAGTTGGTTTCCCTGAATCTACGGCATTAAACTACTGGATTTTCTTGAACTGTGCCAGATTATCCCACTATTTGCATTTGTGTTATTAATTCAGAATTATTACTAGTAGTGGGATTGTAGTAGGTCTGCTGTTAAATAATACGTATGTTTCGATGAAAAAAGCTTATATTTCGTCTAGTGTGGGTCAAAGTAAAATCAACAATATGATGAAACATATTTTAATTAAAAATCCTTATTTTTTATTCTCACCTAGGACAGATAATGCGCTTTTAAAGGAAATAACTAAAGAAATAACAATGCAACAGCTACCAAATTTAGAACTAGAGTACTTGAAGTGCCATGTCATAGAGCATGCCTACCCCCCCCCCCCCCCATCCACCCCATCCAGAACAGTTTTAAAAACATTAATACAATATTTTAGTACATTTTCCAATAATAAGAAACGGAAAGTTTGCTTATATATTTAATATACGCACATTACAATATGCAAATCAATTAGAAATATCGCCAAAAAAATATATATATTTCGAATGTCCGTCATTTTCGGTTGACAATTTAGAACGCAGTATTCCATCCAGCACACTGCATCATCTTGGCATAACCGTGAGTTACTTTAAAGTAGGAAAATGGGCTGACATTATTCAGTGTTAGAAAAGTAAGGAAACGGCGCTGTAGGCTTGAAAAGTCGAATATTTGAGCTAAACATTGGTAAAGCTTTTATTAGGCCACACGTTATATACCTTGCGAAATCAATCGTATTAATAGTAGGTGGCGTGGACGCGTCCTCCTTTGTGTTTCTAAGAAGTATTCTATATAGCTCTGACATATATATGATATGCTACAAAGAGCTCCAGTAGTTATCGTAATGCAAATGTAACTTGAATGAGAAGAAAATCGTAAGTAACACATCTTCGAAATTGTCAGTAGGAGCTATCTCCTCTTTGTGTCCCATAGTTGAACTTTGAGTCTAAGATGTACCCGATTCGTATTAGGGTACTCGAGTAGTCAACTACACGTTGCAGCACTATAAGGAAATCGGTAGAAATTGCAGAAACATGGCGGTGTCTATAATTTAAATAGTAGTTTTGTGCAAAAAAAACACCGATTTGAAATATTTTTAAGTACTCTAAACATTCTGAAAATAACAATTTTAAGCAGATGGAGGAAATATAAAAAAAAAGTGATTAAAGTAACAATGTGAATTTCGATTACAAAAATCTTCACTCATGCATTAATGCATCCAGGCATTAATTTTGTTGAAAGGCAATTTACACGTGTAGCAAGTTACATAATTGATCACAGGAAAGGCTCCTTGTTAAATAATCTGAATCGGATCAGATTGTATATCATACAGTCACAAATATATATATATATATATATATATATATATATATATATATATATATATATATATATATATATATATATATATATTATGGCTTGTCAAGCTGTGACACTGACATTGTTCCAAATCTCCAATTATTTACTTGAAAAGAGATTCGCTTTAAACGTTCCATTACTAGAATTTCCCTTTAAAGAGTATATAGTATCTGTTCTACTCTGACATGCAGAGAGAGAGAGAGAGAGAGAGAGAGAGAGAGAGAGAGAGAGAGGTGTTACCTCATCTATAGTACTGTACATATCATCCTGGGACTCTAGATCGAAATTGCGATGTCGAGAGTTGTTTAGGCTTAGAGATTTCGCGCCAGTGTTACGATCATAATTACTTAGTTGTCTTTCTTTTGGAATCTTTGAATACAGTTTCTCCATTTTAATCCCGTTAGCAGGCCCTTCCGAACTGTATTGCCACCTGTCTTTGTCAGAGCTACACATCTTGCTCACCGAGTCTTCACTATTCGTGCGCCTTCCATTCGTGTGTGATAAGTGAATCAAAGTTTGCAAAGACAAGCTTTCTCGAACAGGGTTCCAAAAGTTTTCGGTGTCATCAAAAAGTGTATCCAAGCTCTTGGATTTTCGGCCAACGTTAGGATAGTTTGACCTCTCAGCATTCCTGCGTGTATTCTCTTGCACTGCCGGAGTTGGTAAAGGTCTGTCCTGCTTCTTAGTAATTTCCGGGGACAATTCTGTGATGTTCAAACCAACGTCAGGCTGACACAGCGATCGAGAGGCTCTAGAAACTTAAAGAGCAAGAAGAAGTAAGCAGGCCAAAACATGAGTGTTTTAAAGATACAAATTGCGATTCATTTTGTTATGGAATATCACGAGATGCTTTCCAGTAACAAAACTTTTCTGCATAAGACCGATTCACTGAGTCAGACATTATCTCTTGGAAATTATACTTGTGTATATATAAATATCGATAAGATGAAATAATCCCTGAAAACAAAGAGGAATTTGCTAAAACGATCATACTAATTTGTTTTGCACTGTCAGTCTCGAACATTTTCGGACCAATCTTAGACTTGAAAATTCTTGTGAATTCGTGGTTTTCTGTTAGATACTAAGTATAAATAGTGACTCAAGTTAAACCTGGTCCGGTACATAAATATAAGTGATATTTAGCAATCATCATCTACATACTTTCGTTGTTTCTGGCATACAAGTAATGTTAACCCTACGCGAATGTAAATTATAATACATCCTTTTTCTATCAATTGTAGCTTCGTGGCTCTATTGCAATAAGAAAATTATATTTACATCCGATAGTGTTGTATCAATTCAAAAATCTATATGTAAAAAAAACACTGTTTGAACAGAAATATGTGCATACTTCAGTGTTACCATTTGTGTTTGTGAAACGTCCACAACCTTTCACCCCAAAATCCGCAAAATCCACAATATAAAAAGTCTAAAACTTTGATGTGCCCGCAAAATCCTCACTCTCCGAACAAATCCGCTAATTTAGTCTCTCTGATACGGTTTATTTTTATATTGGCACAGGTGTTCTAGATATATGTTGGTGCAGTCCGTTTCAATGGTACTCGGTTTTAGGGTTTGCATGAATACATATTTATTTATTTGTTTAGTAATTTGTATGTATTGTATGTACTTATTTAATGAACTATTTATTTATTTAATTATCCCACACAACCAGAAACGATATCAAGTGCATGCGAGGCTGACATCTGGACAGCTGCATTCAATGGAATATTTTTGACATGTCTAAATTTCGCTGATAGTTATGAGAGTTCAGATATTTTCGCCTGATTTTCACTTTTTAAAAATTTATCCTATTTGGTCTTATGGCACATCAGAAAAATTATTTTCTCATTCGCGTTTGTTTTGTTCATCTTAATGGTAGTGCATGAATCATACCTAATCCTCTGGATGCATTTTTACGCCAAAGCGTGACTAAAACTAAAAATCCAATGATGACTAGCACGACGGCAACAATGACCAGTCCCAACCCAAGCAGTCCCAGTTGATGACCTGAGAAAGGAAATAAAAATTAGCATTTTCCAGAGTTAAATAGAACTTAAATCACTAGAACAATGGTGCAATCTAAACCGGACATTTGCCATCTTATGTGAGTTTTAAAGGTAAAGAAATACAATATTGATAGAGACAAAATATAAACCTTGGATTTTGTTTGTAAAAACACGTATACCCCCACTTTAGACCCAACAGTCTATGTCCAAAAGGTTCAAATATTTAGAACAAATTTGAAACAATTGTTATAGCGGTATGGAAATCTAATCAGGTAATGTACATATTTTCATATCTGCAAACACATTTAAATTGTCTACGTTTAGTGTTTTTAGGGCAATCTTGCTAGCAAAGCTTTTCGGAATGTACGGACGGAAGGACAGACGTACGGATATATGGAAAGACGGACGGATGGACGTTACAAAATAAAGATTCCTCTGCAACAAGCAGCTTCGGGCAAACAAATAAGCATTTGTCCCTTAATGTGTAGCAATTCTCATTTTCCAAAGGGGCTTCATAGAACACACATACATTTCCGAGTGAATTGCGTACTGATGCTTGTGAATTTAAATGATCGACTTGTGTAATCCTTTCGTCTATTCTAACCATGAGTACTTCTAATTTTCTTGTTCTTCATAGTTTCTTTCGACTTGCATATCCTCTTCAGTTCTGAGGATTTCATCTGTCTTACATATGATAACTGCGTATTATTTGAAATTAAATTATGCATTTACGCCGAGATACATGTAATTAAAATTCAGTTGCAAGGTTTAAAAAGTATTTCGTCGAGAAATATTTACAGATTGATAAAATAATGATGATTTATATACATATTTACCTCCATTGTATGCCGGACTGGATGCAACTGTAGAAGGATCTGAATCGAAATGAAACGGCATGTCAAAGGTATAATTACGAACTTATAATTGATCGATTCAAGTTTCCTATCAAACAGTCCTTGCACAGCAGAATAAGTTATCACATATATATGCAATCTATTGTTGTAAAGTTATATCTTGTTTGCATCTCCTATAGTAAAACTAGACGATGATCAAGCAGATGTAATTGTTGACACTATGTATACAATTTCTAGTTTCGTATACTTTGATTTGCCATTTTATTTAACGTGGATCTTATTAATTACTTGTCAAATATAATTTAAGAAATACCAGTATGTATCGTTTTGAAAATGCGTCATTATTTTATTGCCAACATTCCTCAATTAACGAACGCATAATATATCATGTGTATCACAGCATACGTATAAAACGTTGATATTATTACTTTGCACATAATGCAAAAAAAAAGGAACGTGATTTAGCAGTCTCGTTTGTTTCGGGATTCGTTGCAATACAGGTGTAAAAACCATCCATTTTTGAATCGAATCTGTTGATAACGAGTTCTCCATTCTCGCCATGGATGTTGATATAACCATCCCACAGAAATGAGCAAACCGGGTAACATTTGGCAGTACACTTAGCTTTAAAAGGTTCATTGGCCCTTAGGTAAATATCACTTTTGTTGAGGCTCAAAGTCACGTTATCAGGTCCATCTAAATGTAAGAGGAAAATATTATCGCAGAGTTTAAGGTTGACATTAGAATTCATTAAAACGTTAAGCATATCAGACGGATAATATCCTATGATGTGAACTAGAACATAGCTTGCGCACGCGTTCATGTGATTTGCAAAATATCAGCGATCTAGCCTATAGGATAAGGTCGATGGAAGAAGCAAGAATAGAAACAAGAAATTAAGAACTCAAAAACTTTAATAAAGGAAGTTAGGCCATATGAGCCAATTACAATGAAAATCCAACATGCATCGAAGTTAAAGAGATAATGTTTTGTTTCCTTTCTCTCCTTATGTGTCTCAGTTTGCACCCCCACCCACACACACACACACACGCACTCACACAGACGCAAACACACACCACTATCTATCTATGTATCTATTTTTCTGTATGTCTAGAGTCATGGTCGGTTGTTAGCCTCTCCATTCATCCATCTGTATATCTGTCTAACACAATATTCCGATATATGTTCCATACAGGTAAATATCAAGAAATAAATTACAATTGGAAGCGTAAGTCTACTTACAATATGGGTCTGGTGAATAAGGTTCACTTTCTATACAACAGTTGATCTTCGAGCATACTATACATGAAAAAATGCTAAACTTGTCTACCATGGTCAACCTTTCAAAAGTCAAATAAGATGAGCTTGCGTTGATGCGTTTCGTAGATTTGAAATATGTTCCGTTTAATTTCCAATGGTAGATCAGGTCATCTAATTCACCGTCTACTGTGCATGTTATACTTAAAGGTTTGTCAAGGATGGACTTTTGTGATTTTCTAATTTGCGGCTTGTCTGGAAGTTAATATAAAAGAAATACAAACAAGGATTTCATCGAAAAATTAAGTTTTTTATTTATAGGACACAGTAAATATCGACACTTTAATAAAGTATTACTGAACGTAATGCTGGAGTCCTATAGTATGTTTAAACGAGAAACCAACTGAAGTACTCTCATGTAAAAACCATATATAAACCCCACCGTATAACACCAAAATTTAAAATGACATGAGTCTCCACCACAATTTAAATTAAAAAAGAACGTTAAAGATGATAACCACCAACATTAATCTAAGAAAGGATAAATATTCGCCTATTTTTCATACGTCTCATACATATATAGGAACTGAAGTTTTCTTGAAATATCCGACTCTTTTTGGATTAGAAAAGTAGCATAACATCTCGTCTGCATAATATGACATGAAGAAAACTTATATAACAGTCGTAGAAATAAATTACTTGTATAAATTTCAATTTATTAAATATGCGAAATCTAGTCTCTAAATTGGCTTCATTTTCCAATTTCAAAAGCTTTGATAAATATAATACGTCTTACACGGCAGGGAATATATGAATGCTACCTGTATGAATCTAAACTTTGGGAAGATGTCAAAGCTAAGAATAACAAAAATATTACTTTTTTATTTCACTTGACACAACGGTTTGAGAACTGTCAATCATAGAAAACATATTTTTTTACTGAAGTGTTTAATATGTTGATTACCATCCCTTGATTATGTGAGATAGGACGTATAGAGAACGTGAGATTGTGTTACTGGTGCAACTGTACATGAATAGAGATGGTATGTTGGTATATGAATGCGGGTGTTTATGAAGTTTATTTTTAGGTATGGGACATGAATAGGTATATCATCATTTAAATGATTTATGCTTCTTCGCTTGACTTTGTTGTTCATTTTTTTAATTTTTATAATTAGATTGTAAAAGTAGACTTTTAGGGAGATTCGTATAAATATTGACTTGCCTTCTTAAAAAAAGTGTACTATCATTATTATTAGTATTTTTAGTAGTAGTAGTATTTTTGATGTTGTTGTTGCTGCTGCTGCTCTTAATGGTGTTGTTGTTGCGATTAGGTTGTGTGACGTCAAGTTGTCACAAAATTACAACCGTCAGTAAACGTTTTGTGAAAAACCGCTGTTGTCGTTAAACGTCGACTAAATTCAATACAATCGTTTTATATCCGTCAAAAAAAAAAACATTGCAACTATTATTGTTATCATTATTATTATTATTATTATTATTATTATTTTTAAAAAATGATTGCAAGTATATGGGTCATTGTTGTGTCTACACCATGTAAGGGTAAGACAAAGTTCTGAGAAAAAATAACTTTGTTATACTTAAAATGGCCAACTATCGGGGGGGGGGACTATCGGGGGGGGGGTAGGGGCTCTGTGAAAAGTGTATTATTAAAACTGGAGAAAGGGAAGGCGACACTTAACTGGACACTCCGAACCCTTCCGTGGATCCGTCCATATACACTTTTGTCTGATGACGTATGGGTAAATCTCAATAATCTGATAAGATTTGCATTGCCGCTGATGGCTGTATAGCAAACTCAACAGCTAGAAAAACAGCTAGAAAAACAAGACTGGAAGTGATTTATCATCGAAAAGAATGTACAGAGAGACTCTTGATAATAAGAATAGATACTTACAGGTTGTTGTAACTTACCTATAATTTTCAGTTCTTTGGTAATTGTTTCATTTCTTGCCCCATATTTTATCTGACCCGTGTACTTCCCGCTGTTTGTTTGAGTTACTTTGACCAAAACCACAGAGAACCGCCATTCCATACTACTGGTATTCCGTACTTCGCAATACATTGGAAGGTCTCCCACATGTTTGCATTTCAAATATTCCAAATTCGCAATTTCTATTCCGTTTGGGTTAAAAACGTTTATCGCATAGATGTAAGACGTTAAATTCGTTTTTCCTAGTATCCATTGTAATGTTGCATTGCATCCATTGATGGCAACCACTTCGTTTTCTAAAGAAAACATAGTATACAGTATAATATTCAAGATACGATGAAGAAGGGGAAGTATGAGCTATATTAGGACATTCAAATGAATCTTACACATATAAGATTTGAACCGATTGACAGTAACTTTAGTAATACATTACTGGGAGAGTATACTTAAATATTTTCTACAATTAAACAAAGTTGTTCTTAATACTTACCGCTGCATTTAGCTTTCCCTTTTATGAAGGCTATGCTGCAACACAGAATCACTAAAAGCATTAGGACCATTTTTATAACGAAATATCAGATGAATTTATTGATGTATGTAAGTAATCTTCATGTGTAGTTGTTTCTTTTCCTGTGAAATGAGTAAGATACTAGTGAATTGTTGCACAGGATGTGATAGGACGAAAACATCTTACATTTCCGACCATTGATATAAAGTAGATGAGAAAGATGATTGTTTCTTCATTGGTGGTGTCATTATTATAAGATGTTTAAAATAATTATGATAGATCGAATATAGTTGGTAGATAAAATATAAAATATGCATTTTTTGGTATCTAGCCTGGAAACTAATATCTCACTACAACCGGAGGTGTTACGCATTTGTCCTCGAAAAATACGCAAAGTCTATAATGGCAGTGCTACTGACTTCTCCTGACGTCATGTACATGCTGACTAACATCGCGTAACTCAAAGGATTGTCTATTAGCCTTTTTTTTTTTTTTTTTGCCACACCTTGAATGTAGAAATTACTTATTAGTTTATCCAGTTGTTGAACTGGTTTCCTAATACATATTTAATAATGCTTCATTAGAGGGGAGAGGTCGAGATCACTGCAATTTATTAGACTGGTTTCATAAACTGCATTCGATATTATGTTAGTAAGCAACGCCACTGCATTCAATGACCTTTTCACCAATCTTGTAAACGCAACTAGTTTCGCAGTCGTTTGACGGGTTGCTTTGAAACTTGATACATAATATCCCTACCATATGATCATGTGGACGTTGACAAATCATTGTCCTTGCGAGCTTTATTATTTTCAATATTCCGTAAGGTAACTGAATAGAGTAACAAGAGCTCCATACGTGAAGACTTAGAAGGAAAAACACGTGGGTGGTATAGAATGAAACTCTGGGCACATAAATGGCACTCTGGGCACAATGGGAAAATCTACCATCCAACCAACCTCTGGGCATAGGATTAACATTAGATAACACTCTGGGTACCATATGAATTTTAACATTAGGATGGGCATCAATGGAAATTTAACATTCTGGGTAACTCTGGGGAAATGCATAGCATCCTACTAACACCCAAAACCTACTGACCAATACACAGTCTTACTGACTCTTTTAAATCCAACATGGGGTCCATTAGACCCAGTCTAAAAGTAATGGTAACATTTCTTAACTGTCACGGAAATTTGCGGAAACTAACAATAAACCCGGAATAATGTATTAAAATGTCCTAGACTAAAACAATACAATAATTTCGAAAATTGAAACTGGTTTTAACGGAGACGAAAAAAGAATCTGGAATATTCCATTCAAAACTATGACCATGACTAAAATACAAAGATTTCGAAAACGACACGGAGCTAAAAAAAAATCCGGAAAAATTAACAAATTGTTCAAAAAGTCAAAATATAAAATGAACATTTTAAAATTGCAAAAGTAATGCAAAAAATAGAATCAATATTTTTTATAAAAAAACCGAATAAAGAGTTTCAAACGTTTTACAAACAAAATCGTAAAAGTTTTTAAAATCAAGTAAATTTACAACAAAAGTTTGACAAATATTCAAAAATATTTTTAAAACATTATTTTTGGAAAGGCAATGTTATACATACACATACATACATACATACATACATACATACATACATACATACATACATACATACATACATACATACATACATACATACATACATACATACATACATACATACATACATACATACATACATACACAAATATAGAGAGGTTGGCAATATTTAGTAGTATGTCTATTTTTAGAAACCTGTATGATCTGAAATGGACCGCTGGTTTTCCGTGATGAGGACTTGCGGACGTGACAGTTTTGCACACCACACAAGCATCTAAGTGTGTGTTCTTGACTTCTTTTCCATAAGTCAGGAGAGTCCCTAGGTAAGTGCCGTAAGGGTAAGTGTCTATGCTGCGTGCTGACGAGTGTGTAGTTCAAGTACAGATTCGCTTCGCTAAGCAAAGAATGTAAGAATGCATATGCACCTGGATTCGCATCTTCGGTTTGCCGTTTGATTTCAAACTCGATGGGAGCTGACGTCGTAAGAGACGACACGGGATAGAATTATACCGACTACGATTCTTATATCGTCATTAGTTTAGGTGGCATGGCAAACAAACCCAGTTTTGTCATGGAACATACGCAAGAAGCTCGTTGCATTGTCTTTTCTATTATAAGTGATCAAAAACGTCCAAGTCTCTGACGGTGCTTTGTCTTTTCTTCTTCACGTCGTGCTTGTGAGGTCCTTTCCAGCCTTGCCCATGCTGCCAAGAAGACATCAGAACAACTGTTTCGAGGGACGTGTGCTGAAGTTTTATAGACCGTCAAAAGGGTTCTCTTCTTGTCTGGATCAGCATAGTTTCTTCCAGAAGTCAGTAACGCTCGTTTGGGGTTTGGTTTGTCGACCATGGCGTTTTGGATGAATTGTTTTTCTTGCAACAAGGCTGCATTTTTCAAAGCATGCAGCCCATAGTGGACAAAAGTTTTCACGCTCAATCTCACAGTACAGAAAAATTTGAACAAACATCCAAAAACTGTGCCCGGGATACAAAAGTTACAACTTACTCGATAATCGTTTTATAGAATGAGGTTTCACGGCGACTTTTCATTGCGAGTATATAATCTGTTGTCCAGGACCTCTTTTTTACCAATATTTAACTGTCAAAATACCATTTGCTGATGTAAAGATAATGGTCATGCACATGTTCTGTGTGAACGTAATTAGTGTTTCCTACGTCGTTAGCACTAATTGCAAAATCCACTTTAAAGGGAATGACTCTCAGCTACGGAGTTGTCATGTTTTGCATGATGTTGTACTCCACAACATCAGAGTACACATGCATGAAATTGAGCCCTTCGTTCAGTTTGATGGGGTACTGAAGTATTTGAAGAATCAGTTGTTCTTGTTGTTGAAGTCTTTTGGTGAAGTGAGGTTTAAGTTTCCACCCAGAAGATTAAGCAAATTTGGAAAACATTTCATGAACAGCGTTTTGCAGCCACAAAAGATCATTGTATAAGATTCGACGGTGGATTTATAGTTGATCATCATATCTGTTGGTTTTCTCGAATGGCCTGCAAAATTGATTGATGAAGATATATGACCGATATGTCTAGCATTAAAATAATATCCTTCAAGAACTTTTATTTCGTACAGATTCAATTGGTTATTGGCTGGCAATGATATATTATTTTTTCTTTCGTAAAAGACAGGATCAGTTTAGTCCAACTGCTATTGCACTTGTTCCTTTAGTAATGCTACAAAAAACAAAAAAAAAAACAAAAAAAAACAAAAATTGTTTCATCTTTGGCCATATTCAACGTTTGGATAGGCTAAATGATTTATACCAAAGCTACTTTTAATACGTTTTGTGGTCCAATTGTATGCATTGAAGTAATCTCGCTTTGAAATAACACAAAGTGTTGTTGTTTAAAAGCATATGCAGATGACTGTCAAAACGTCAAATTAAATACAATTGATTATGCATAGCTTGAGAGTTGTCGTCCCCGAGGAGTCATCTGATGTCAAAGAAAAGTAACTTTGCAATGGTTCCAAAAGGTTGCTGTGACTTGACTGTTTGCGACTTGAATTTGTGTGGCTACCGCTGTTGCTATATTTCAAAGATTGATTGGGAAGAAGATAGCCAATACAACTGCTGAGTAAAAAGTCAAGTTTCGAATAGAACATGAGGCTGTGAAAGGAAAAGTCAATTTATTCTTTGGGGCACGTTCTCCACACCACACACACTGTTATTGCGTTTGTTTCTGTGGCTCTTGGAGTGATGAGTTGTAGGAAGATGACGCAAGGTGTATGACTGTTTTGTCCTTTAATAGTCGATGAGTTGCGAAGCAGCATTTCAGAATCGAAACTCATTGGATAACCTTTCCAACGGACATTCATTTCTTCTTTGATGCAACATTTTGCAACCTTACTTGTTCTTTGGTCAAGAACACTTTCTATATCGTAGAGTACGTCGTGTTTCTTGGTCATTCGTTGTAACTCTGGTAAGTAAAATGTTCCTGATAAAGTCTCTCCGTTCATATAGTTCATTTACAGACAGCGGGGTGATGTCCACGAACGTGTCCTGTCACGCGAAACAATTCTGTCTTCCAATTGGGTAAATTGTTTACCAATGCGAACCCAATCTTCAGTTTGTAACACCTGTTTCTCCTTGGATACACCAGAAGTTCCAAGCAAGCGAACAAACGCTGCCAATTCGATCTATTGAGTCACTTATTCTTGGGTCACCTGCGCCCTCCAACAACAGAAACTTCTCGGAGAGGATCACAGCAATGTATCTGTAAGTTGGAATATGGGAGGGGGGGGGGGGTCAGCAAGATCAGTAACACGTGCATGAAAAAACATGTCGACCACGGACTGCCTGAACAGGTCTAGGTGTTCCAATGAAATGTAATAAATCGGGTTCAACTCACGAAAGTCTTGTTGGGAAATCTGCAGACCTGTGTCAATGTGTTGATGCCGGTCCATGAACAACCACAGCTTGTGATATCCACGTACGAGTTGATTGTCTGCGAAGCTAAGCAACATTTGGTCGATGGCTTCCTGATGACCGTTTAACCGTAGAGAAACTTTAGTCACTCCAAGCCTGTCAAATATCATCTCACAACGGGCTTGATCGTTATCCAGAGTTGAATCTTGAAACGCCACAAACACGTGTTTTGATCCGTTGAGGCTATGCTGTGTACTTCTTTGCCACGTAAACTGCCCCTGAGTAGTAATGTCTGTCTTTAAGTCTGCGGTGACTGTGAGAAACGACAACGTTGACGCGGCTCCAGACCCCATAAACGACAACAAGGGCGATTCTGTGTTCAGTGAAGGAATTAGCGCAGGCATCCACAATGTTATTGTTGACAACACAACCTGACCTGCAACGACGATATCGTCATGCCAAATTGCATCGTTGAAGGTACCTTTATGGGTTAACATGACTGTATGTTTGGCTCCGAAAATAACCTTGCGAATATGTCTACAAAACCCAAATATATGACTGAGAGGAATCGCGCACGAAAACGACAATTGAGTTCCCTTAAGCTGTTGTCGACGCTGCCCAAAGCCAAGGTTAAAATTCAGGTTTACACTTTGAATAGAGGCACCGCCTCCACCAGGTCTGGCAGGAATACCAGTTTGTTGTGGGTCAAGGACAGCAGCCTGCGTAAGTTGGTGCTGGATATACGTGTTAAGATCTGTATATTCGTTTGCGTCTTTTCTAAATGTCATAGACCTGCCAGCCGACCTCCAGTAATCATCGCTGTAATCGTCGAGGCAATATCAAAGTTGTCGAGAACTGATTCAATTTCCTTTCCGTCGATGGAATAACGTGCGGTGTCTAACAACGCCATGATGCCATTGTTAACAAATCCAACATTAGCACCGGAGGGACAAGGGCTATTAGTGGTCTGTATCAGTTGTCCCTCAATTTCCAAGAAGGCCTCACACGGAAGAAAATACCGAGAGGTGTCCTGCGCTTGTGATTCTATTTTTAATGGTCTGAGGTCCCTAGCCGGGTACGAATAATACTGAAAATCTTTGGTGCTGCTATCTTCCATCACATGAGCGTCCATGGCCCACGCGGGATCGGGTGCACCTTTGAATTGGGTAATGGTGAACCGTTAGTTTCCGTTTATATATTAATGTTTCGTCTAATACCTTTTACGCGACAACCGTAATCAGATTCCCATTGCTACATTTGTAATTACTGAATCAGCTATACGTTGTTGAGCGACTTCATTAATAATTTTTTACACACCGGAGTTGGCATTATGGCTGCTGATGGTAATGTAACCGCTGTTGGTGGTGCTCGAGTCACTAATCGTCTTAGTCGATCTCGAATCGATTGAACCGCATGCTATCCTGGATTTCTTTAACCGATCCGCAGCAACGTTTTTGATACTATCAACGACTCGCATTGCAACTTGGTTAGCAATTGTCGCAGCAGGCGAGGTCAACGCCGCTAACACTTTGTGTGCGCCTGTGAACAATCCACGGACAACATCACCAAGACCATTTCCGTAATAAGCCATGTAAACGGGATTTCTTGAGTTCATAGCACGCACTGGTATCACACGTCCATGTACGACTGTTATTATATTTGATCAGGTCGATCTCTAATGTACAGTTGTATCGTCAAAGTCTCTCCGCTCAGGTCCTACAAGTGCCCATCCTGGTCCACAAGGGTACAACGCATATGCGTCAACCGACCATTATGCGATGGAAGATACACAAGCGTCGCGGGAGTAATCGATATCAGATCACCGGGAGCCTCAGTCGGAGCAAACCCAAATAATATATAACCCTGCGACGCTTGTGTTGTTGAGCTGAGGCTTCATAACTACCACTGATGGCGTCACAGGTCAGATTAACCTGAGGTGTGTTTGTGATCCTGACAATGTCTGGCGCAAAACGGTAACTTGTATCGTCGGGTCCTGCACGCAAAATTTGTTCATTTGGGGAAATTTCATTAATATCTTCAGGCCAACCAATATCTGTTCTCAACGACGACTGCGCAATATCAATCGCATACCCTCGAGATTTAATCGAGATAGCAGAGATGAGTGTGGCCTCGTGTTTGCGTATAAACATGTTAGGATTTTTATTATTTATTGATTCAAGCTCGTATACGCCAGTGGGAAATCCAACAACATTCCAGGCGGCGCCACCGTCTGTAGAAAACACAAACAAGTTATTTGCGGAAAAAACCCAAATGGCCGCGATCGAATATTAGGCCAACTGCGATAAACCCGCAACGACGCCAATGCAATCTCGATTGTGCGGGATACACCTGCGTCAATTGGTGTAGAAAAGTCACATCGAAGTCCGGTTTCGTTGACAAGATCGTAATCATCGAGGTAACGCTCGGGGTTGTATTTGCAGCAACAAGCTGCAACGTAGCATTGATTTTGCGTAAAACCGAAAGTGTTTCAGAACTCATTGTGTTAGTTCTATAAATCATCCATGTCTTCAGCAAGTTCATGCATCAACGCCAGAAACGTTCCCGGGTCCATGATGCCGTTGGTCAGCAACCGCTGATAAATCGATGCGGCCTCATTTACGACTTTGGGTGCATTGTTTTCGGGGCGAACTGATCCCACTAGTGCTTCCAGCCGATCCACTAATTCATCTACAGATTGGTTCACAGACACGCATTTGTAATCTTGGTTGCCATAGAACCTTTGCGCCCACGTTTGCGTGCCCGACCACCAAGACCTTTTCCATGTTTGGGTAGGTCCTCCTCCACTTGGGATAAATATTGTTCTTCCGCGGGAAACAGAGCCTCTGGTGTTTTTTCCCAGGGTAGTGGATAATTTCTACGATAAGCTAGCTAGTCTTGGTCGACCGCTTCTTTACCATGTTTCGATGTCTTTCAACAAGGTGTATAAATTCCGGCTACTCAGGTCTATGCCTGCTTAATTTAGTACTGTCCACCCACTCCATAAATACCTATTTAGGCCATGCATCACGGATGTAACTCGGGCGCGTCACAGTTGGTAATTCGCTCGCCAACAAAGCTTTTTTCCAAGTCCTTATATGTAGGCTTTTGCGCGGCAAAATCTAATGCATGTTTGAAGATCTGATGGCGTGTTCACTCATTAAATTTTCGAACTTTTTTTGGCAAGTTGGACTTGTACTCGGGTGGTGGTTTTTCCTCTTAAAAACTCATAGTTGTCTCTTCATTAACTTCGATGCCCTCTGCGATTTCAGCAATGGTTTCATCTAATCATTCTTGGATTCGCTCTGGTAAGCGTGTCATAGCCTCCGCAGTTTGTTCCGTGCCTGATTTAATATCTTTGACGCATTTGGATATCTTGCGAATTAGACCCGGTATTTCTTTTCTTCCTATCATCACTGTCACATGCTCCGCGGTTTCCTTTGCTGTTTAATCAATGGTGCAAACGTTTGCTCGAAGCCCTCTGTGAGATCTTCTCCTCGTGCAGTTTGTGGCGACTTGTGGCGACTGTAACATATCTCTGACACGTGTGCGACCGGCTATAACATCGCGAATCAGTTTCTGATGTTCGAGGGCAACTTGACTGCGTCGCTTCCCGTACTCTGCTATGGTATAACTGGCGGAAAGCGGAGCTTTCTTCGGCGGAGCTTTATCGGTTTTAGATATTTCATATGTTTATAGTGCTTGTTCAATTGTTGTATCCAAACCGGCTAGATATTTTTCCGGGTCCACCAGTCAAGTCAATAGTGAGAAAACTATACGGGTTCAAGAAGGCCTCCGCAAACATATTTCAAAATTCCACCCACGTGTGGTCGGCGGCACACCAGGTACAATGAATGTTTGCAAGACCATGTGCGTCAATACCCCGATATATCATCAACATGTTACAGTTGTCTCGGATTACTTTAGGCACGTATGAGTATCGTTCTGTCAAATAGATCACGTCTATATTCGCGCGGGATTGATTTGGTTTTCCAGCATCACGTCATCGTACACGACAAGATTATTCGCGCTTGAATCAAGGTCATCAATCCTAGGCGCTGCATCGATTGTGGAGAAGAAATCAATCGTGGACTTGTGTTCGGTGTAAAGCAAAGAAGTTCACATTTGTCAAAAAAAAAGTCGTCGGCGGTGATGTCGCTGCCGCGCTAGCGAAACTACACGGGACACCATGGAGTAAATATCCTGGTGAAAGGCATATTCCAGGTTACAATTACTGTGGCCTGGAACACGGCTGGATATATGACTTGATTATGGTAACCGACCAGCGTCCGGGGAAGCACCTGTAAACCGCGTCGATGCTGCATGTTACCGACATGATCTTGCTTACGCGTCATCCATGATTTGAACTCGATCAATCCTACACTCGGTGAAAGAATCGCTAGATGTATCATCAAAGAAGGTATGAAGATTGTTTTGGGTGGCGGGCAAAGTCCATAATTGGAGGTAAAATATATTGATATAATATACATGGTTTTCGAGCGGACTTTAGCCAAAGTATACTACTGTCCACGAGGGTATTGGCCCCGGTGAAGCTGCTGTTGAAAAGTTAACGAGCGTGGCAGCGGTCACTCACGCTGTTGCTCGAGTATGGTTGGGTAAACAAGCGTTTTGCCAAATTTATCTACCCGCGCCAAGAAAGATATCCCGTGGCTGGTTTGATGTCCAAACACCTAACGAAGTTCACCGGCTGATCAGCTATTTCTTCCACATGATCGAGTACACGGACGCATATACACATACGCGTTAACCATTGTTGTCGCAGATGCACTCGAACGTATTTACGCACGTGTACCGTTAACTTGGCAACGGTTATTACAAGTGGATCCAGGTAAAGAATTATCTGATCCGTTGCTGCGTTGTTGACAAAGCACCGTGTGCGGGTTCGTGTTGGACATGTCAACATACATCGTGACCAAGCTATTGTGGAATGATTTATTCGTACACCTGCCGAACGATTATTGTGACATCAGTACGCGGAGGAATTATCGATGAGGCCTCGGATGCAGGGGGCTAGCCCCCCACCGAGTGCTCGATCGCGGTTCGTAGGACGGTCTCACAAGTGGGTAACACGACTTCAATCAGTCACATAGCTGAATAATGAAATCACACGCGACTGGATTAAAACCCGCTGATGCGATTCGGCAGAAAACTGTCACTGTTACCGTTAAACTAATTTCACAACGACCGCCGTTTCAATCGTTCGGAAACTATTGTGTATGCACCTGGAGAGTTGGAAGGTGGACAACGTCGTGCTATTGAGCTGGTATGGTCCATCGATGTATTTACAATCGCTGATCGGATTGATTTTCCAAGGCAAGCAACATGTTATCATTTAGCGCCTGTGGATGAGCAATCAGCAAAGCCGCCCTGTATAGCATTTGTGTAAGAGGAATTGCAAGTCGTTCACTCGAATACATAATTGCCACCAAGATCTACTTTGAAATTGTAAGCGAATTTGTAATCGCATGACGCCCGTACGCGTAAGTAGTAATTCCATCGGGGAGTATCCATCGTTTGCTGTCCAGCGGTGAAAAACTCACCTTGGCGCATCGATGCACCCGCATGTGATTTTGTTAACTCCTGAACATGTTAGCGGTATGAACGAATTCGCGTCGCTCGCGAAGACATTCCACATACATCACGTATGTGAGGACTTTTTTCACAATAACCTGGGCAACTCAAAACCGTGTCCTCGATGAGCCTTCGAAGTTTGTCCGGTTTAGTATCACGGACAAGGTCGACGCGGATTCGCTTCCGCAGGTTCTCCATTGTTTTCCCAAACACGGAAATTGTTCATTGGTTTGAAGAATTATTTTTCAAAATCGTTTTTGGCCTTTTTATTTGTGAATGCAGATCCGTGTTCATCTGGATTTAAGGAGCCATCCAAGCGTGTTGGAGAAATCCGAGCACCCGATGAATTTTACTTACACGCATTCCCAATAGCAAATACAAATGCAGGCTTTTTACGTGAACTACATAGTTGGTTTTCCGCCGAAGACTTGGAACAAGTTTGGTGCATTCTGTAAACTTGCTTCCGGATTTGTTTACGATCATGCATTGATACGGGAACAACTATTCGCGGGGCACCGACTACGCTTCCGGTGCCAGTGGGTAGTCGTTGTGAGCGTGGTGAAGCTCATCCGGGTACTCCAAGTATACTTCGAAGATGTATCCGTGGTCGCTATTACTGTCGTGATCGTGTTAATGTGCTTGTATGTCTACATCTGCTGGATCTATCCACACAAATCCACCAACCGGGAATGGCTGCATCATCGCCCAGTCATAAAGAATGTGTATGTAAAGATACATTATGTAACTATTTGGGATAGCGTGATCATATCTGTCCACGCACGGGTTATTTGCGCACGCGTGACGATGACTCACCATTGAAATCCCGCCCCGAAGTCCACGCTCGATAAACAGATGCATATCAATATCGGTGAGCAGTTCTAACTCGATCTTGGTTTTCAACAGCAGTGCATCCCAGGCCTTTCCCGGTGATGTGAAATAGTGCGCGGGGTCAAGCTTGTATATTCTCATGACGGTATCGCGAAACGCCTCAAAGACATCCGCGAGCAGCAACACATCAGTACGCAGATACAAATCTTGGTAGTCACCGAGGTTGTTACATTCGAATGCAGATCAAACCGCGTTTCCGTGTGCGTAGTCGTTGGCAAAATATTCCTTTACGCGTTATCAACTTTAACTTGTCAGCGGTGGGTGGACTTTGCGCAATGGCACCATATCGACTGGTGATTTTGAATCTTTCCACCCAAAGGTTGCTAACTAGTTTCTCCAATGATGGAGGCATAAACTGCTGCGAATCAATGAACTGCAACTGACCCACTGAAAACGTCATGTATTTTCCCTGTTGTTGGGGATGACGCTTATGGGCGCATTCGATGCTGTTACCATTGCCTGAATTATGGCAATTATATCCGCGCAGGTTATGAAACACAACAGGAATTTGTATTTTCTTTGGGCAAATCCGCAACTGTAGATTGCATGCGTTGTGTGCGGCTCTTCTGTTTGCGTCAGAGATATGACAGTGATCGCGAACATTTTCATCGGTGGAGCTGAAAGCTCCTTCGCAGATCCAGCAATGAGTGGCAACGGAAAACTCATTAATATCATCGCGGGTCGTAATCATGTCAGCGTGAGAATCGAGCTGTTCGCGGATCCATCTGGTAACCTCGAGCGATTTAAGAAACACCTCAACCCAGTTCTGGTCACGATACAATACTGGTGGTTCCACTGCTCCGTCTTATCTGACGACAATGTAACCAAACCCGCATGGGACTTGCTCCACAACTTGTGTTGTATTTGTGTTAACCTCAGGATCGTTCACTGGAACATTCAAACATTCAAAGTCCGCATAAATGATACACGGTACTTTCATATTTCGCTGCAGCGCGATGAATTTCAGAATGTTTTTGCTGCGTTCTGTCATAATTGTATGCTGAGTATTTTTTACTGATTCGACCACAATAAAAGTCATGCTCGTCAAACCCCTGCTGGCTGCTAAATGAATGCAGGAAACGTCTGCATGGAACTTTTTACCCGTGTGCTTGCTGTGTCGGTTAAGCAATCGGGAAAGATTCTTTATCCATACTTAATGAGACACCGACTCTGAACCTTTCATACCTTCTATCAAAAGCAGATCAATTTCGGTCCGCCCATGCACATTTTTGTTTTGCACATGTGGGGATAGCGCAAGCGGAAAAAAAGCTCTTATCCCAAGCAAACACGCTAACGGCAATACTGGGGTTAAGTTCTTCAAACTTTTTGAGTGCCACTTTGGTAACCTGCACCGGAAATTCAAAGTTACAAAGGTCAAGTTCACCCAACTATTGCTGGTATTTCCACAGCTGATCTGTATTGTCATGTGCGGGATGTAAAGCTGACGTGATCGCCCATTCAAAACATCGATTGTCATCAGTTTTTACATTTATCACCGACCGCGGAGGAACATAGTCTGGCGTCGGCAAATAACTTGATCCGCAGAATGGTCCGTACTAGGAAGTATTCAGCTGAACTTCGGTACATCTGTCAAAGAGTCCACCCCGATCCGGTATTGGTGAATTTTTCCAACGTGTGGAGAATCTTTTCAGTACCTTTATCGATTGCTTTATTGATATCTCGTTGTCTTTGCGGTTCGTGATTATAAGTGGACCACAATGAAGCCAGACGGTTTGGGTTTTAAATCCATCCTTGTCTGATGACTGGCGATTAGGCGACATAGCCAAATACACATGGACAACAATATCCGCTTTAACTCCGATGGTGTTGAAGCGTTATAACGTCGATACGATTTCCGGGCGCATATTCGATGACAGTTTCATAATGTCTTTGCTTGGCGCGTACGTGTTTGGAATAATCGCACCTGTAACCCACATGATTGTCCTTACCTTTGTGTAGCTTAAACTCTTGTTCCCGATCATCCACAGCAGCCTCAGCATCGATAACAGCCGTGGTGCAACGGTGGTCTTCGTGAACATGCTCGACGTCCTGAGCGGCAATATGTCGATGGTTTGGTTCATCCTCAATTATATTTACAATTTCCGCACGCTTGACTCGTGGAGGCATTTCAATATTGAATCGTGCTGCTGTTTCACGAAGCTGTCTCAAAGTCTGGAGCGGTTCGGCTACAATACCTAATAACACAAGTATGTTATTTTTTTCTTGCACCGCTTGGTATTGGTATGTTACACTTGCGCGCGAATTCTCTCAGTTGTAGTACCGTTGCTATTGCGGTAACTGGTTGTTGGAGTTGCGGTTGTGATTCAGTTGCAGGTCCTAATCGAGCAAGTATTTCAGCTTTTAGCATACGATTTGTTATTCGTATTCCACGCGTCCGCACGAGTTCTTTAAGTTGAATCACAGTCTGTATACTATTATATAAGGACAAATCTTTGTCTAATTGTGAATTCCGTTAATAAATGTTTTAAGAATTTTTACTTTCCCGGGATTGGAAACGTCAATTGCATCAATCCTGTGCTATTAGTTTTACTACTGTATCGTCTTCATCAACGTCGTCGGCGGTATTAACGTTGGGTATTTTCACTGCTGTTGCTCAGGTGGATATTTGACGGCGTGCACGATAATACTCGCGAATACATCCGCATGGTCGGCAAAGCTGATTACGAGACTTTACTCCGATACCACATGGAAGACATGGTCGAGCACCCGGACCAAATGTGATTTACGGTATTAGTAATAGCATGTTCTGCCGCATAGTTCACGTTTTCCAAGGCATACACTTTTGCATTGATTTCGTCTATAATGCCATAGAATTTCTTATATATTTAAAAATTGTATTCTCTAATAGAGATAATCATCTATCTTTTCGATTGATGGGATCCACATATTACGGCGTGTGTGCTCCTCGTCATTATCATCGCCGGTAAATAGTTGCAAAAGATGCTCGCAATGGATGGTATTTGATAGTAAGACCCTTTTGCGGTAAAAGATTTTTCACGGCATTGTAATTTCCAGATTCTCGGCATCGGTTTAAAACAAACTCAGTCACCAGGCAACATCGACTGAGGATCACCAGCAAATAGATTTTTGTGCTTGAATATAATTTTATTCAAGTTAGCATTTGGCCAAATCACTGCATACTCATTAGTACCCTTAAATCCTATACGAACTCGTAAATGATCACCGCTTGTACAATGACATCCCATAACATAAAATGTCTTGCACTTTTCGTATATTGACCCCATAGTCACTGCGTCTTTACATGAAAATCGCGTGCAAACAAAAATCGTACACTGTGACGTTCGCTTAGAATTAAGGTATCGCAACCGTCGCTCACAATCTTCCTTTTCTGCTTTCTTTTATAAACATGCTTCTTACGATTTTATATTTCTGATAAATCTATTGCGGTTTATAAATTCTTGCAACTCATCATAATTAGGTGTATCCAAAAACATTTTTCCTATATTATAATACACAAGCATTTCTTTAATTAATTTCTTCTTGGTTAACTTCAAGACTACTACAATAATCGCTCTATACTTTGGTGTCGTTGTCGTCGTCGTCGTCATTGTTATTGTCATCATCGTTATTGTATTTGCTCGTTTTGCTATATGTATTAGGAGGCGCAGTCAACGTCACCGATTTTATTTTTTCTTGTACGATTACGATATCAAATAATGTTTTTTCAGGCTTTTTCTCATAAGCTTGACCAAGTAACCATCGTTCTTGTTCCAAAATAACTCCTAAGTTGACTAATTTATCAAAATGCTCCGGATATGTGTTTGAAAAATCATATAACATCTTTTGAGCCTCTTTGATAAATCTGTACGATGCATTTAAGCGGAACAACGACTTAATCTTTTCTGAGACGTTGCGCACGCTCCACTAGTTTGGTAGATTAATTCAAGACTCGGACACTTTGATAAATTCTTTTAGAATACTATATGCATCAATCTGTGAATTTGTCGCCATTGTTATATATATATATATATATATATATATATATATATATATATATATATATATATATATATACGGGGGTAAATGTCTAATATAATATTTTCACATAATCTCTGCCACAGTCAGTGTAAAATATAGCTATGGCAAAATCGCTTATACAATATACCACGATCAATAATTCTGCAGTGGCACCTTTGGTAGAAAATATATCCGCTATATTCAAATATTCAGCTGCGAATAATCACAGCCTAACTCGGCTGTGGAGAACATATGTTTCTCTGCTGCAGAAAATAATATCAGCAAAATATTTTGCACTGTCGGTGGCGATCAGTAATTGTGTTTTCACAGTGGTATAGTTGTAAACAATAATCAAGGCCTGACTGCAGCACTGCAATCGGTGCAGTTGTGTTAGTATAGTAACACTCAAAACCCATCACTGCCGCGCACGCGGTGGGAAAAATTCCCGTGGCGACCTTGTGATATAAATCGTATTATTGCCGCGCACGCTATGAAAATTCCCGTCGAGACTTAATAATATAAATCTTAGCGATTACCCGCTGGGAAATTATATTTTGTAAACCCAACCGCGCATGGACTAATATGTGACGGTCAAGCTAAAAATACTAAAGTCATGGGGTATATAATGGCTGACTTATCCCAGTAGCAAAAAGCTAAAATATACAAAGTACCTCTACTTATTCTTACCGGTCATAAAAGGACGACTACATTTACACAACTACCTTTGACCCTGGGTCTTGTCTAAGAGATTATATCCTTGTGGCTGCTGGGTCACATCCTGGCAACTATTTTCCCCTGGGTCGTACCTACCCTAGCCATACCCCCACATCTGGAGTAATCTGTGAGTGACCCTTGGGTCACTTAATGGGCATGGGAAAACTAATTCGGAGGTGCAATCAAATTCTGCCTCGGTTTTTTCACAAACACCCTGCGTTGGGGATATACAATGGCGGGCCGTCGACTTTTTTCTAGTTCCAATTTGTTACAATCTAAAGCATATATTTACTTTTATTTTTAGCAAATTACTCTGATACAATGAGATTTCTTGAAATTGATGATATTCGGCATGAATTGCATTGAATAAATTAAGCTCTTGTAATTATACCGGTAAATAATTTAAACAAGGAAAATACTGCAATAATGGCAATAGAACTGTAAATAAAATGTTTAATCATACAATTACAATACACGGTTTTTCCCCATTGATTTTCCCCTGTATCGTCTTACGTCAAAGACATTTTTCTCCCTGAAAACAGTATTAGCTCACGCGAGCCGAAGACTGATGAGAGCTATTGTGATCACTTTTTGTACATCGTTCGTTTGTCCGTCAACAATTTTTACCAATAACATATCCTCTGAAACCGCTCGGCAGATTTTCACATTAATGTTTCGCAAGTTTGCTTAATTGATCTAGACCCGACATATACAAATGTCGCCATGGCTAGAAATATACAAATCTTTGAACAACACCTCATAAATCGGTGAAGGAAATGTATATAGAATTGGTGTAATATGATCGTCTTGTGATGAAAAATCAAATTTGGCAAAATAGTGTCCCTTGGATAAGAAAAATGGACCCATTCTGGGATCGCACGTTTCACGTAGTGTTACATAGGGGACACTTTTAAAAAATCTTTTTTTTCTGAAGCTAAGAAGTCCAGAGATATGATATGTTACATGTTGTTCAAATGAAGACCCTCGGGTCATATTGATCCCCGCCCCAGGGGGCATATGATTTTCATAGAAGTATATAAAAACAATGTTGATACAAAAATATGTTTTAACAAATAGCTAAAATTATGCTTCCAAATGTTTATATTTTTCATGTAGCTTTGTATCATCATACTTTACCAAATTTGTTCAAACGATGCCTATGCTGTCAGAAAAGGCCCATACCTAGATATCACATGATTCATGTAGTGTTCTGTATACGAAAATTTCAAGAACCTTCTACTCTGAAAGTATGAAGCCCAGAGCTTTTATATTTTGTATGTCGTTTTCTATCATCATGCTTATACAAGAATTTTTAAATGATAATCATAAGCTTCTCACTGCACCCCTCCCCCGCCCCTCATGGCATCTGTTACTGCTTAATGATGAGATCAGAAGCAGGTGAGCAACTCCGGGCCATATGTTTGACATCACAAGATACATGTACATATTATGACATTAAACATGTAAATTATGTTTCTTTCTTACCAGAATATTGATGTACATTGTACATTAACACTTTTAACACATTGATATGCGAGTGTTAGAGACATCCACCGACCTATCAAACCTCTGACTAGAAAGTAAAATCACACAACTTTAATTGCATGCAAATATTTATTTTTTCACGCACGATGCTGATACATCCTGACGTTTACAGAGTATCTTACAAAACCGGTGGATGGTGAAGCAATTACAGACAAGAATGCGCAACCGTGATAAGTTGTTTAATAAGATACGTTTGTAACCTGAGGTATTAATTATAGTCCATGGGAGAGAATTTTGAAATAAAGTTAACCAGTTGTTTTGCACCCAAATGGATGCTGAGTATGGGATTGCACGCCCTTATCACTCGCAACAGGGGATCTCACAGAAAGGTTTAATTGCACTCTTTGTTCCATTCTGACCAGTTTCGTCAACGAAAAATGCAATGACTGGGATGCAAAACTTCCCTTTATTTTATTTGCTTATCGGACTGCGGAGCACAAATCTGCAAATAAAGATTAATTTGTTCTTGTCTATGGAAGAAAGGCGAGGTTCGATATACCAACAATGGAATATCGAACCTCGCATTTCTTCCATACAAAAGAGCAAATCTTTACCGAGGATAAAAGCACATTGAAATTAGCAATATTTGTGTTAATAACTTTATACAGAACATCACCGTATATGGATGTAATTAATAAATACACGTGGTAATCGCTGCTTTGCATAATTCGAATTTGAATGGGATCACTGGAAGTATAATTGTAACTTGAAACGAACCCGATACTGGTCGAAAGAAAACTGACCGGTGTGCACAACACCCCTATATATAACTTTCGGTTGCACTACATCGTGTAACACTCTGGCAAAATAGTGCATATTTCTAACAGGGATATAAAACAAAATAAATATTAACTACAGATAAAATATTGAGATTCACGACAAATACTGAATACTAAATTATAGTATTATTATTACACTGTTAATTACAATTATATGACCAAACACTAAATTCCTTGAGTAAGACAAGTAACAGTAAACACAGGAATCTAACTGAGGTTGGTGGCGCGGGAAAATTAGAACATGCACAATACTGAAGTGTCATCTTAGCAGGGGACAGAAAATCGATTATCGTATTGTTAAAGGGAACTTCTTTAACGTAAAATGTCGTTGTATGAACTGTTTATTATTCTTCAACAACACTTCCACATATATCATAGTGACAACTGGAGATGCCTATTAATACACAAATTGCCTACAAAACAAAGATGGCGGACATCGTAAAATACATGTATGACATGGAACATAGCACAGAATAAAGATTGTTTGTCAACTATACAGAACATTCTTAAGGGAAAAAATCGGACTAAACATGGTCTCAAAATACACATATCCACATGCATTTGCTAGAATAACTATTATATGTGTAATTTACAGCATTCAAACAATATCAACAAATGATATTACATATACACAAGCAAAAAGGGAATAGTACAGATCAATACATCACAACACATCTCTACCAAAAAGTAGATAGTTTGTACTCATGTAAAATTTGTCACAGTAATTTCATATTAGTGGATTTGTTCATCACTAGTACGTGCCTATAAAATGTTGTTTTAATTCTTTCAATTTCGTTTGCAGGGTGAAAACCCCATATCTAAGATCCATATATAAGCAGAGATTCAACGATAGTATTTTACAGTTTTGCATTTCTTACTTACAGGTAATGCTGTATTTTCAAATAATTTATACGGGTTGTAAGGAGCGAATTATCCCCAATAATTTAAATACTAGTGTGTACGATTCTAAGTACCATTTTTAAACAAACACTTAAATGAGTCCACACTGTGAAAAGAATGGTTTTTTTTCACGCAATTTACTTATCGCATGCATACAAAGATATATATAATCCACTGACTTATAAACATTGTGTGAATGTATATATATATATATATATATATATATATATATATAATCCACTGACATACAAACATTGTGTGAATATATATATATATATATATATATATATATATATATATATATATATATACATCGTCAGCAATATCATTTAGAATAAATGATACATTCTAAGTTGCTCCCCTTTTTTCAAACCATAATGTAAGTAAAAGCAAAATATAAACAACAAAAACTCTAAATAAACATTTAGCAGTTTGTGAATAATAATATCAGTGAAATTAACAATCATTTCAGGTTTTATATTATATAATCTCGCAGACTTATTTTTCTTTAATGAATTAATACACCATTGTAGTTCCTCTAGTGTACATGTACATCTTGAATGAGTATTTAAGGTGTGCTGCCATTCACCATTGTCCTGTATGATACAGGTATGTGAAGTAAGGCCAGACACAACTTCAGATCGTTAGGACAATTACAATGTTAATAAATCGTGTGTTTATTTATTAGTATTGTCCCAAATCAGTTTTTCAGTATGATATAATATGTTATTGTCTATTACAATACTATTTCCTTTAGTTATTGCTCTAAGTGTATACTTACATGAAGTGGTGCATGGTAAGAAAAACCATTGAACGATAGTACAAAGAACTCATCTGTATGTGAGCTAAATTGATGAAATGTATATAGTGAATATGTCGAATTATGTGCTGATTTTGATTGTGCTGTTTCATTTTCAGATAGACAGTGTTGGTCGCTCGAGGAATGTCCTTAAGATCCGTAAGAATCAATACTGCCAGACCGGTTGTGTTGTATCTGGAGTACTGAAATAAATTAGTATTTGTGCTGTCAATAGATCTTTTCAGTGGAACATTCTTACACGTCTTACATGTACATGTGACTACACGGGTTCGCCGTTAAGATACTGATTACATGTGCTAATAATAATTGCCAGATTGAGAAAGACTGAATAAAAAGGCAACTATGCAAACACTTCTGTATTCCGTTATTAATATAAATAAGCTTTAATTCCAAAGATATCTTCGAATTTGTACTATCACTCACTAGAATAAAGAGTTCTATCAGACTGTAAGTCAGCAAAAGCTTGACTCATCGATCATGACACTTTCGTACACTAAATGTAATTGACTGTATTTCAAAACGTTATCGTGAAGTACATTTAGTAATAAAAAGTCATTCAGAAAATCACTCAGCTGATACACATGATAGTTTCATATTTTCTTTCTTGATATCTCGTAGCAAAAAAAAATTAGACATAATTATTACTTTCCTACTACTCTTGCAAATAAACACAGATGCTTATTATAATATATTTTTTTCGACAATTCTTTGAAATATTGGCTAATTTTTCGATTGTGTCAAACAAGTAACTTTTGGTGTGAAATAACATTTTGCGTTTGCGCAATTTCTGATGAATAAATCGCGATCTTTACTATTATAATCCAATATATAAATTTGATAACCAATTAGAAAGAACAATTTGATGTTGGTGTCACAAGTGATTAATTCATCTGCAGTTTGTTTTTCTTTCTGATTTACAGTTTCGTTGTACTAAACACCTCACTATGTAGTGAACGCATCGTATATATTTAGACCGAATTTCTTGTCTTAAAATGTGCCCTAGATTATTCGGGTTTTTGCACAATATAAATTTGAATAACAATACCTGATAAATAAACGGCTAATTTGATAACAGGGGATACTAGATCTACATTTTGTTGAAGTAATCTGAAATTCAGAACTGATTTTGTAATATTGTACAAGGTGATGCCAGAAAAGAATGTAGAATTAGGACTTAGGTCTCGGTGTATATTAATAGCAACTATGGGAACCATGTTACCATCACAACAGCAGATAAGATGACTACGAGAGAAGGGGTAAAGGTGATATTTAACAAAGATAACAACATTTTACTCTCTGAAACATTTTTGTTTAAATGTGGGACGATATGTGGACTCTGAGGATGTTTTGTAATTCATAGGGAAGGAATAAGTGGATTTGTCGCTTTTATAACTTGGGGGCAGAAACATGAAAAACTGAAAGGGATAAAAGTTTGATATTAAGATTATATTATGGTGATGTATATTATCCAACAAACTTTAGTGACGGTAGAGAGTTGAGTGGACGAAACCCACGCACTATCATAATGAAAGGTCCTGTTGCATTTTGAAGGAACTAAATAATCAGCACAATGTACTGATATTGTTCCATCTACTCCTCATTTAAACGGTGAATTAAATGGATCATAGTGTAATTTGTTTCAGACAGACGAACGTTCCATGACATTACTATAAGCGGTAGTTTTCCTCTCTTAGCTTTAGCACAGTGTCGATGAGTGACATTAACAGCAATAAAATATCTCGCTGAAGAAACTTACACGAATGACACTTGAGTTTTATATTTAGTCGTAGGATAGTTTCCTTTAGATTAACTGTTAGAAACGTGTTCAAGAATGTCAGAAAGTCATTGTTCCACTCGTATTTTAAATCCGCAGATAAACATAGCACACATGAATAATCATCTATAGTTATCTTTTGTAAACTCTTTTAAAAAAATGTTTTATTTACAATCATAATTCTGCAAGCATAATGCAGCAATAAAAGACAAGAGAATGTAATGTGTAAACATATTACCAAGAGTTCAAAAATATTGTTTACTATCAGAATTTCAAATTGTATATTAAATTGAAATGATAGAAAGCATACACAAAGTATATATTCAGAAAGAAAACATATACACGTACCATACCATATATTAGATGGAATTGCACCCATTAGTACACTTAAATTTAGATGGAGATACCACATCTAATAGAAAGATGTTTCGTTTTACAAGTCTCCAAACCAGATTCGTAAAGCTTCACCTTTAAAATAAAGGCTTGGCTTTTTGGGACATATATACCTCTGTTCACAAATATGGATATGTACATTAAGATATCTGTAAGCATGTCCTAAAAATAATGTGCAAATCCTGCTCCATTATACAAGGCAGTATTAACATTAGAAGACAGAACAAAATTTTGACATACTATGTTGACGGTTTTGAAGATCGAAATCCAACGCGTTTCTAGAATACGAGACATGTGTGCAGAATTATTGTTAACAAATTTGTATGTTTGTGAAAAGATAACTCCTATCACATGCTTTATTATACTTTATATAGATATTTCTTAAGGGTCAGACTAACTGCATTTAAAGAATGTAGCAGTTATCGTTTCCATGATACATTTAATATTTAATGATTCTGTGCAATTCGATTATAACTGTTTTATCTTGAGAATCATACTACAGTTGTTTTATGTGGTCTTGCTAAGAGCACAAATGTCTAGAACCCTAATTAGACCAGCTCAAAAACTAATTAGCTACACTTACTATATGATTGTATTTACAAAGGGTAACTGCTTCTCCAATTATAAACTTTATGATGTAATTTATAACTTAGTAATTACTCTATAGGGAGGACGGCATATTCTTCAGAGCATGAAAATAATCTGGTATGCCATGATTTGGTTTTAATGTAACAGCGAATAGTTCATATAACATGAATACATTAAGTACTTAGAGATGTTGAGGATTTTACACGAAATCATTATTTTATTAAGGAAGTGAACACTGTGTGATATAGAAGCTCTTCGGGATCATTCTGTGCTGCAGGGTTCTTTCATCTCATGATATGGTTGTTTCTCTGTTGTGCACATGCTATATGTTGTGTCCGATTTCATTGTTGGAACAAGCCATCACGTGACTGCAGGCTATACATCTGAATAACAATTAGCTCCAAGCGAAGAAGAACTGAAACTCTATCAGTTTTTAAAGAGCAGCAAAAACAATTGAAATCGGCCAGTAGGTAACGATGTTGCATTTGAAGGTATCATATATTGCAAAGGACCTATTTGTGTATATAGAAAGGGTGGGAAATAATAACGCACTTTATGGATGTTTGCTTGATTATGCTTGGATCTTTTGATAGCAAAAGGTATGGTACATTAACTCACACACCTGATACTGCATCTTCAAAGTCAGAAGTTGTTTCCGAAGTATCTGTGCTGTCTGTATGACAAGAAGAAAATAATAGACCAATATAGCAAAGTATGCATTAATAGTGTATATTATGCAATGTCAGGGAAATTATCTACCATCCAGGTTAACAATATTAAACTGAAAAATATATGCATTCCAAAAAACTAGAACAAGACAAATTCCTACCACAATTTCATGTTTGTTCTTTCAGTGGATCATATAACTGTTTGATAAAGTCGGATGAAAGTTATAAATTGTACCGAACTTCGAAGATTGAAGGATGCATAATGTTTAGAAATAAACGCATTTACAACGAGTTAGATAATTAGCAATTAAATTTCTATAGAAATGTGACGCAAAAGATGCAATTTGGGAGTAAATACTATTATAATGCCCTGTACGAAATTAGCTACGGACCTAAGTTGGCAAAGAATTACGTTTGCTTTATTACGTCATAATCCAATATGGCTGTCCATTGTACCCTCGCATAATATCCTAATATGACTATTCTATAAAAGTAGCCAAAGGTGCTATCCATTGTTGCCCATTTACAAGCGACAGTGCAGATGTTGAGGTAAATTAGTCCGATAAATCAGCCCTCAAATATGTACCCTCCAACCATGCTGGTTTTGTAAATATATTAAAGGTTATATTGATTGTACACGCGGATGACACGATACTTGTTGCAAATAATCATACTGATATGCAATATACTCTGTATACATTTAGTAGATATTACCATAACTGGAAACTTAACATCAATACAGATAAAACAAACATTATTGTATTTGGTTCAAAATAATATCACAAATTCAACTTTAAGATCCGATATGCTGATACTGATGTTGTAGATGAATATAACTATTTAGGCCTTATATTTCACAAGGATGGAAAATTTTCCAATCACCTAAGAAATATGTATATTGTATTGATTTAAACATATGCTTGTGAACGTTGGGGATTTGTAAGATCTGATAAAGTCGTAAAACTTCATCTCTCTTTCCTTAGAAGTATATTGAATATTACAAAATGATGAACTCGGTCGCTTCCCCTTAATTATAGCATTC
The DNA here is from genome assembly GCA_029931535.1 of Margaritifera margaritifera. Classification (NCBI taxonomy): domain Eukaryota; kingdom Metazoa; phylum Mollusca; class Bivalvia; order Unionida; family Margaritiferidae; genus Margaritifera; species Margaritifera margaritifera. The sequence goes on from JAQPZY010001191.1 coordinate 938,207, forward strand.
AAATCGTATGATAAACTATTGGAGCTACATTAGTTAGTGCTTATGAATTAGTATTGTCTTATCATTTGTATTCTCTCTTATGTAAACATGATTGTGACAACTTGTATGACAACAAATGGATATTAGAAGTAAAATCTATATTAGATGATGTTATTTTAGCTGCGTATGGAGATACCAAAGTTGTATGTCAGTTAAATGGTTGACAAAAACAGTGGAACAACGATTGAAAGATCAGTTCAGACAAGTTTAGGAAGCTAACGTCAATATGTCATCTAAAGATCTTAACTATAGCTTCTTTACAACTAGATTCTTTTTAGAAAAGTTTTTTTTTTCATTATGAAAAATATATCTAAAAACTTAATTTGCTTAGAACTGCAAATCATAGATTTCCTATTGAAAGTTGTAGATGGGCTAATGTTCCCTGTAACGAAAGATATTGTCATTGACAAGAAATAGGTCATGCATATCATTATCTTCTGTCGTGTTCCATTTTTGATGATGAAAGACAGAACTGTATGTCTTATTATCACATTTCCAGGACTAACGTTTACAAATACAATCAAAATAATGAATACAGGTAACACATGACTCTTTAAAAATATTTGCAGGTTCTTAGATTGTGTTCCTTAAATTTTATAATCTCTGTTAAGCATTATGTTATGATACCACGCGCTATATTTAAGTTTATTTTTTTATATACCTCATATGTTGTAAACTTTACAACCTGAGTGTAATAATAAAATCAAGATTTGTCAAAGTCTTGGAACCATACATTAAAGATGGAATGCAGTGATCATGAATTCATATGTATGTAACAAAATTTCTTCTAGAGTGTTACATAACACAAATGACCACCCATCCCATTGATTGTAGTCATTTATCGTTCGGTGTATGTACTTAATGCACAAATAAATACCTATAATCACATAGGGTCATTAATCTTTTGGTATGTGTACTTTGCTGGACAATAATAGAATGCGATAATCAAAGAGAGATTAAAAGCTGCATAATACTCCAGTACAGAGTGTCCATTTACAGTCCATCTAACTCTGTTAATTCCCCACGAATGCGAAAGGCAGCGTCACCGGAAAGCTGGTCCAACAAAGAAACAAAGCGATCTCATGTGAACTTTTATTTCCTTCATAACACAATCCAATTATCAGTAATCAAAATATTTTTACAAACAGATATAATGTGTTTAATCTAAATAAAACATAACAAATGAGAATTTTCAAATTATTCCAGTGGTATTTTCTTCTTCTCCTGTTTCTAAATTTCACAAAAGTTTTTACCGACTACTTTATTTTTTTTATATGCAAACTCCAGCATGATTTTCCTACTAATATCCAAGTTATTACTAGGAACTCACTATTTTTTCTTTTATTCAATCATTCGCTTGATTATTTTCTTATGCTACTATGTCAGTAACTAAGGAAACATTCCTCTATATCATATATCAAATAATCATTCTTAAGTAATTATTTTAGTTTTTTGGAGCCCAAACATCACTTGTTGGATAATAATATTAATAATCATAAAGTAGTAGTAAAAAGAAGACAAAGAAGACAACACAAAAAGACTACGATGACTATGATAATACTTATTATTATTACAGACATTTCATCATGCTTGAAATTAACTTTTATATAAATATTGATTACTTAATTTTCCTTAAATTATCACATAATTGTTTTTAAAAATCAGTTGTATTCGGTCATGATACCAGGGGATAGTATTGTTATTTTAATATTTAACAGAGGTCAAACGGTACTTTTCTATATCGTAATAGTGAATTTATATGGAGACCTTAGCAATATTTTCAAATAATGTGAAAATATTAACTCCGAATAGTGCACAAGTTCTAAAAAGGATTGTAAAACGTTCATTTACAAACGAAGAAATAAAATTTCTGAAATTACTATTTGGCCACAATGGTATACAGATAAGCTGAATGATTGGTATCGAAACTAATATTACACATGCATTCATATATTGAATATGAATTAATATTAGCCGAAAAAAAACTTTTAGAATAAAAAACTAATATGTCGATTGATTGTTCTGGTAATTTAAATCATTACATTTACAAAATCTTTGATTTTTTTACATCTTTCTTCCTTTACTTTATTATATTTTGAAACAAAGATTTGATTAGTTAGTATTAGCTCTGTTATTTAACGTTGTAATATAAAAGGGAAAAGGTCCTCATTTGAACATTGTTCTCCAAGATGGTGAGATAAAGTACCAACATACTAGCAAATTTAATGCGGATTCCCATTTCTAAAATAAGTAGATTTTGTGTTGTATATAACAATAAATCTATGTAAATATCATTATGTGCTAACGTAAACTCAAGATTAAGCGCTGCACTCATAATAAGGATTGCGAAATAATTATAAGGCAAAGTTATAAAGACAACAAAACATTTTTGGTATTTTAAAATATTTTAGCAATAGAGATAACCCGAATGATATAAACCAGTCTTTATCGCGCTATATATGTGCTACATAACAGAGAAATGAAGGTCGTTGTCATTTCAGCTAAACTAAGTGTACTTTGGCAGTTCTGTCCGTTTAGCAGTGAAAATTACAGTTCAAAATCACAGCGTTACACATTAGAGCCATAAAATATGCTAAAATTCGTTAAATGTTTTAATTGAACAGTATGTTCACTTATGGAGCCCGGTCATATGTTTACTAATCACCTTCAAGCATTTGAAACTCAGGAAAATGGGGGTATTAGTCAATAGCAGTTGTTCAAATATTTGGCACTGTTGCCAAGAAATCAAAAGTGATTATTTCAGAAGTCACTTTAACCATATGGTGACTTAAAGCGGAGCAGGATGGCATACCTCGGAGTGGTAGTGCTGTTAGCGCTGACCAATTTCTTCAATTTCTTACGTTAATCCTATTTTCATCGATCTACATAAGTTTGATGCGCTGCGAGATGTGCAATCTTATGTGATCCTAAATCCCGGTGAGATGAAACCAATGCAGTTCGCTAATCTTGTCATTGATAGTTGTATCGCCAGAAGATAGATTGTGTTACATAGAGACCGCCATTGATTAACATCTTCAATCCTTGCATATACAGTGTCACCCAAACACTATGTAATTCTTCTAAACATTCTACTTTGTAGGCAATGTAAAAATATCGCTCTAGTCAAGAACTCGTGTGGCATTTATGAGCATTCCGTGGCAAACTCTGACATAACTGGTAGCTACAACATATGTGGGCTGTTTTCCCACACTAAATATAATGGCGTAAATGTAATTTAATATGTTCAATACACAAACCTTGAATATTTCGACCGTATATAACAAAAGTGTCAGTATCTTTATTTTTTAAATTTGGCTTTATATGACACATCTTTATATAAATGAATAATATAGTCTTATTAATTTTTCCTTCAAAATTAAAGTTACTAATATACACATACACAAATCTTTGAGAAATAATTACCTTCTCTAACAGTTTCACATCCCGTCATTAATAGTCTTTTAGAATCGACAAAGTACTTGAAACAATCTTTATCCAAGCTAATATTGTTCACGATCTGAACGTGTTGGTTCAAGTTCGGGTCGCTCGACGATCCATCTGAAAGAAGATTAATGTTATTTAAGCCTGTAACATATTATAAAAGCGTTGTTTTTGCAAATAAAGATCAAAAAAGAAAACCAAACACACACACACACACACACATAAAGCTATAAATAAATCCCGCTCAATTATAATGCACCAACATGCGCAAACACACGTACACAACATTAAATACATACGGGTCAATTAATACGCATCTGTAACTATGCCAACGCACCAGCAATGATATTATACGCACGGACTGTAACACACTATGAGTCACGAGTTGCGTGGGTGAGACGCAGTGTAGATCATCAAATTCTTCTACTTTTTTTTTTTTTCGACAAAGTCTTATATAGTTTCGTCTACTTGAAAACCTACGCTTTGCCATTTAGAGGGCGCAAATCTTGTCCCAATGAATTTACTGCCTCAGTCAGTTATATGAATCGCTTTTGGATTGAATGTGGATGATATACGGTATCCGTCCTAAATGTTTCCTCGTATTTGCTTCTATACCCCTTGAATCAAGTCGCTGAACAAAAACATTATTAGCACATGACTCCGGTCATCTTCTATTGCAACTATATCGTGCGATAACCGTGCTATTTATCCTTTAAGAGATATTAAACATTATCTCGAATACATCTCAAACAGATTCTAAACAATATTTTTATCAAAAGACACTAGAAAAAAATAACATTATTTAATAAGCTAACGAAATAATTATTGTTGTGCTAACTAACTTCCATTCTTTTCACTAGAACGAAGCAATCCTTACTGTAGCAAATCCATTCAAATTACATAAATCTTGTAAAAAATCAAATTTCACCAACCAGAGAACCTTGATTGGCATAAATACTTGGAAAATACAACACCTAAAGTTTCGGAACAATCTTCACACTGACCGTGCTGTTTCAACATAATACTGACCCTGACATTCATAGAAAGGTTTTCAAATATTTTGATATCAGATTAGCGCTAATTATTGTTGGTTCATCATTATTTTTTCTCCATGAAATAGGCTAAAAATCCTGATATTGATCCAATATTTTCAGTGACCGATTATCGAGTTGCTTTGAATTAATATGTACAGAAAATTGATGAAACATTTTGCACTAACACGAATGATGTTGATTTATTGCTGGCGAGTACTATAGCGACTCAAGAAAATAATAAGACCCATATTATTTGCACACACTTTGGCCGTTATCACTTAGATGAAAATTATCAGCATGAAACGGAATTTTGAGCAACAAATTATAGAGTCGATATTCTTTTCACATAAGCAATATTTCATTTAAAATATTAAATTACGTATTGTCGTCATGTCGAAATTATAAATTATCTCACATTAGTAGGTTCATTTAATTGCATTTTTCCATGGTTATATTTGAGGGGGACAATATAAACCATGATGGGCAAACGTGAAACTTTTTTTGATCACGTGATGTCATTGATATAACGTGCGTTAATTCTAGCCTGGGTTATCCAACCTGCTTCGGCTTCATTGCTATCCACTGGAAGGCATAACCAGGCAAATTCTTAATGCAGATACAGTCTCGGCGAATCTAGTTTAATTTCACACATTTTAGATGTTCTGGTATATTCTAACAACATACCAATGCCAGAAGGTCATGAATAATGATATAATGATATAGACTTCAGAGACGTAATGTCTGAGACCATTGAATATTCTTCACAGTCTTATGAAATTATTAGGCTTTTATTGTAGAATACCGTTATTGAGTTTCGTCATGTGATAACAAAACCTGACACGAGTGCTAATCTAGAAATAAATTTATGCTAAGGAAAGATAATATATAAACGTTCCAGAGCAATTGCTTAGGCTTTCACATTAATAGAACTTATTCAACCCATTTCTTAAATTTGATTGGAAACGAGTACCTATGTAAAATTCTCTATTTATTGGATATCTTTAAAATCAACATATTAGAGAAGATACTTCAAGATTTGTACGGAATTATAAAATGTTCTCAATCTTAAAGTTGTCACTTTTTTACCTGTGTTTGTCGACCTGTCTGACTTTATAAATGGAGCTGAAATAAACAAGCATGATATTTTTATATATAGGTTTTTTTGCACAATTTTGTATCAATGTGTACCAATTTTTAATTTGAACCCATCCAATGAACAATGTAATCTTTTCAATTCATTCATATCAAAAGTCATAAATATTTGTCGAAGATAAAATCGAACCTCATGAGCAAATGAAAACTTTACGTAAGGAGAAGAGTTAATCAAAAGCCTTCCTTTTCGGCCATTTAGTGGCAGATTTTAAAAATACACGTGTTTCATAAGAATATAAGATACTGACTGTCTAGTAAACATTCTTTCTTGCACCGAAATATACACTTCCGTGATTGTCTATGCTTATCGAGTCTAAATTGTGATTTGGCAGATTTGTTTTTTAATTCTCCTGTCTTGACCAATACATGTTTGATACGATTGGAGATCCTTGCTGCATTCCTCATGAACACTTGCATTTTAGCCCTTGCAAGCAACCGCAAAAACAACAATATTGTTGTACACGTTTTTCTCCTAGCTTTATATGTTTCTGTCTATCTGCACCTATTTCTCTATCACTTAATATATGTCAATGCTACTATTAACTCCAGCCACTAAAAGATCGCGTGTTTTGGGATGGATTAGAAATTCGCTGGGAAACTGAGCGTCAGGAGAGCTTCTGAGTTCTTCATGCAAGGTAACGTTTACATTAGGAATTTAGATTTTTTAAAAGCAGTGACTCATCCATCACTCCATTCGGAACATTGTCGTCTCCTTATGACGAGAGCCTAGAAAAAATGAGACAAACAACAAAAGAAGATGTTTCTGCAAGAAAGCCGCAGAAATGAATTGATGGTGACAATGGCGTTTTTAGGTGAATACGCCACCTAGAGAACGGTTTATGTGACGGCTCTATTATTGAGTAAACCTTCTGAAACAGGGAACCAAACCTCGATTGAACAGATTCCATCTAGAGAAGCAATTTGGGGGCGAGATCAATTCAAAATTGCAGGTGCACAAACTGTTATTTATATATTATTTTGTATTTGCATTTACATGAACTATTTCTTGACACCATTCCATGGAAAACTGTATAATGTATGGTCAACATTTTTTTAATATAAATCCTTAAACGCTCAAGTACCTTGATAAATCCATGTTATATTTGTTCAAAAAATATAAATGGGTATCCATATTAATTGCTTTCATAACAATTTTTTTTAGCTAAATACGTTTCTTTCTTTCCTGTCAGCAAATATGATTTTAACACTAGTTAATTCCATGTTTTGATATAAAGGGAATGTAAGTAGAAGAAATGCTAGAGTCCTCATGTTACATCATCGCTGAATTAATAAAAAAGAAGGATAAAAAGAACTACCTATTGAATACTACAAAATAGGTTAACAGTGCTCCCCGATTCCAAAATCATTCCTTAAGCAACGCAAAAGTCCCGATTCTTTGATGTATTTACCAACATATGATTTCTCTCGAGTCTTTAACAATACCTAGTCGTGAAGCATACGTCGAAACCCATATTTTAAACTGTTTCTTGTACGCACTTAGAGTCATTCTTATAAAGGAATGGCGTTATTATTGATAAAAGAGTAAAAAATTTATTCATATTGCAGTCACAGAAGATACCTGTGGTTCCAGCTGCAATATCAACTTCTTGCAGGTCATCTGTGCATTCCATAGCCGTATTTGAATTCTTAGGTTTCACACAAACTGCAATGACAGGAAGCAAATTTTCTTACATAATAAATGTGTATATCCATCCATCCAAATAGACAAAAAAAATTCAAAAAAAGGTTATCTAGCTTCCCCAACAAAATGATAATTAATCTTCAGATGGATTAGTGAAGGTGAAACACTTCAAGGACATCTCAGCCAGGCTTGTTCCTGACGCATTCTGACACCTGTAAGGATAGCAAACCAAGCACACACATACACGCAGTTTTAAGCATCACTTTTAATTAATAAATATAGCAGTTGTAATCATATTTCTGTAGTAGAGTTGGGCACACATTTTGGTTTTAGTGAGTTTTTGTAAATTAAGAGTACTTTGTCGCAAGACCAAGCATATTCAGGAGTTTTTCAAAACTAATGTTCCTCTAAGATAATAAAATACAACATATGCAAGTGCGTAAAATTTTATGCAGGTCTCTTTTCTGCACTGCACCAATTATACCTCTTAAGCCTTGCAACTGTTTGTATTTTAGAAAGAAGGCTTTTAATCTTGTTTTGAATCTCTCAGGTGTATTATGAATATATATATATATATATATATATATATATATATATATATATATATATATCACGAGATAAAATAATAAAAACTTGATATTTATTTGCAATTTCAAACGATGCTTAGATGCAATTTGTCACCTTCTCTGTAGAAACCACAATCATACTCAGTATAGAAAGGTAAGTGATTATTACAACAAAGTTACTAAGGATGCTTAGTAGTAGTTATTCTCCATCAAGCAGTTCAAATCAGCTTGCAAATTTCTTCAAGGGAGATTCAGATGTAAATAGTCTCTTATTTTGTAATCTTAAACCATTCCCGGCGAACGAAAAATAAAAGGGTTGACGGAACACTGAAGCGAAGAAGCTTTCAGTTTCGGCCAGTGATTCTAGATACTTATCACTCCCTTCTTAGAGAATCTAGTAAAGTTTGACATGGGAGCGACATCATTGTGTTGGATGTTGTAATGGATTTTTACAACGCCTTTCCCTGTCTCCACCCCCACCACCATTATGACCATTTCCACTAGTTCCATAGTACATGAGCAGGACCCAATCTAAGATGTTAAATATCTAAGTCACAAGTTGAAGCAAAATTATTCTTACCTTGGAAACTACGTGCGCTCTTTACTTTTGTCCTGAATGCTATAAGATTACTAAATTTAAATATCATACTTTGTACGGGCAGAAGAAACAATTAGTTTTTCTTTTTTATAGGCTGTGTTCTTCTCTTGTGCATGGACTTTTCCAACAATATGGTATTTAACAATTATTCGAAAGCGACGTGTTTTAGTAAATGAGACGTGCGCTCTTTACTTTATTCCTGAATGCTATAAGATTACTAAATTTAAATATCATAAAATGTACCGGCAGAAGAAACAATTAGTTTTTCTTTTGTATAGGCTGTGTTCTTCTCTTGTGCGTGGACTTTTACAACAATGTGGTATTTAACAATTATTCGAAAGCGACGTGTTTTAGTAAATGAGATACTGACGAGTAAAAATTTTATTGTTATCCAAAGCCTGTTAAAATACTGATTTGAAACAAATGTGGGCAAGAACTTCGGTTTTTTTTTATTAAATAGGCTGCATTGTTTCCGTTACTTTTATAAGACTTTTACAGATTTAAAAATTAATTAAGGATGGCGAACGATGGGATGTAGCTTTGTCTCAAGGCTGGCTTTTCTGATCAGTTCATGCGAATCGTTGAAGATTTAATATCAAGTTTCAATGATTATTGTAACATAAACGGGATCCCACGAATACTGTGATTAATACATTGTATCAAAACGGATCGAGCAGAACTTACGTGACTTTTGTCTCCTCCACACAATAAATGCAACGGTGACTGCCATCACTGCAACAAGTATTATCACCACATGTAAAGTTATATTACCGGTTTCGTTGCCCTGGCAATTTCTAGCTGGAAAAAAATCTGATAACTGTAGAATCAGTTGAAAAGATAATTGTGCGCTGAAGTTAAACGTTTTCTCCAAAGACGAGATCATTTCGAAGAAAATTAACTAATAAATATAGTCAGCTTTAGATACCACTGAAATCCCGGCATGCAAGAAAACACCTTACACATTTCAGATCAGCAGGTGAACAATTATCGTCAAGTTTATGTTGGTCAATTGAAAACTTAGAGGCCAAGTCACATGACGAGAAAATAAACGAACGATGTAAAAGGTACACATATTGAGACTAGAGACGTCTATAATGAAGACCTAGCTTTGAATAAATTTGAAACGAAACTGTCACTCATTAACCTGAAATTGTGATGACGGGGTAATTTAAAACCATAAAGAATCGGTGGCATAACCACAATTCAGGCGTCTGTTTTGGGTGTTTGTATCTGAGCGGAAGGCTTGAATTGTTCAAATAAATTGCAACTTATCGTGTACATATAGAGATTGCAAGTTATAGAGGATTTAAGGCTGTTGATATTTGTTCTGAAGCTGGATAAATCGCATCGTCTCTTTACATGCAATGCGTCTCATTCAGATTTCATATGTTTAATAGAGGGATATTATACACACGTGTGTGTATGCTCATCCATTTCTTTTCCATCGCACTAGGTGCCTTGAAATGAATGTTCACATACATATGTTATGTACCTTGAACAGTATTGATTTCAAAATGTTTCCTTGTGTGATTATCTCCCTTAAAAGTGAAATCCCTGGATGAAATGGGATTCGGCATACAAAATTTAAACTGGTCATCATCATGGCACTTCAAGCCACGCAAACAGCAGAACGTCCGGTAATTGGTCCACTCATTGATCGGTAAGTAACGCCCAATACTCTGCAAAGAAATTATCAGAACTTACAAATATTTAATAATTTTGACTCATAATTTTAAATATCATAGGCACGTCTTTAAGGAAAATAACTAACGGGAAAGAATGTATTTGAAGAATAATGTCCAATTATAAGTTGGGTATTTCAGCTTTAAAGGTATAAATGAAGGAAAGAAGTTTTGAAATCTACCAACCTATGACATAAATATGCATCGTTGAGTCATTTTGAAAATTGATTATTGTTTCTTCTTATTATACATCTAAAAGAATGACTGATTAAAATAGTGGAAAAGATCAAATGTGTGCTCGTTTACGGTACGTAACGCATATTGGAATCGTCCTTTCAAAAATATGATTGAGGGCTTCCATTTCAAGTAACATTTCTGGTATTCGCCAATGTTTCATCACGCTTTAAAATAACTGTTTTTCAATGGTTTAATAACAATTATACAAATATATAAAATTATCGTCTCATCTGCAATTATGTATGTGCCGCCTTAGCATCAAACGACCAAGCAACCTTGACATCTGACCTTTTAACCACTCACTCCTCTGTTGAACCAAGATGTTCCAAAGTTAATAACAATCCATGCATGAAAACAAAATTAGAGCTCTGGTGTACAGATCACAAAAAAGTTAACTCTAAAAGCTAAACAACAATTCACCCTGTAAACCTAGACATTTGACCTTTGGAGTGCATTGATACACGCATTATGTTCTTTCTTTCCCCAAAACAAACCTACCACCGTGGCGTTGACCTCTGAACTTTTTGCCTCACATGTGTAGCAATATTTTTTTAAATATTAGCAATACTTTATATGTTACTATTAGGGGCCGTGGGTGGCCGAGTGGTCTAATGCGCTCGCCTTTACAGATTATTGACATCGCATTCCTGTCCATGTGGGTTCGAGTCTCGGACTCGACCAACGTGGGTATGTTAGAAAGCTTGCCAGTAGCTTCCCGTGGGTCGGTGGTTCTTCCCGGGTTCTTCCTCCACCAAATATACTGGCCGCCATGTATAGCTGATCATGTGCTGAAAAATGGCGTTAAGAACACAACAACTTTTAGCTTACCTTTTACGCAATGGAACAACTGTCGTGATTGCCAGATGCACCATTCTCCTGTTCCTGAATGTTCTAAGAACACGTGTATCGACACAGTCTGATGCCACGATATTGGCCCATGCACAAAATTTATTTCGATAGTCCAGAGTGATTATTTGTTTTTGATCACGACGAGCCCCCTATCTTCCCTTCCCTTTGTGGGTTTGGGAATTACAAGGTAGAGAACAGAACCTTCATAATACGGGCCATCAAAATTCATTTGATTACTATCCATATATATGTTTTCACTTTAAGTGTTTGCATTTAGTCGGGGGTACGTATTTTCATTGTCATTATTTGTTCCTGCAATGTACGCACCTATTTAATCTCCTAGATCGCATTAGTAGAGATTACACATTCCTCCATTCATTATTTGTTGCATAAGAATTAAATCGTAAGTTTTGTTCATTTACCTTTGTTTACACCTCGGTTAGTGATACTAATTTGAGGTTTTCACTCACTAGTAAGTAGTGTAGATACCAGTACTGCTAAAGCAACCATTGTTGTTCTTAAACGTCATCATTGTGTGTGATCATCATTTTCTTTCCAGAACGTTTTATTTCAGATGTCACAAATAAGGGTAAGTGTGGGCATAAAAACGCGCAATGGGTTACCCGCATCACATGTCTTTCGCGCACAAAATGTACACGACCAAATGGATGTCCAACTTATTTTTTATGATCCGACACTATCTAGGATCACGCCAAAAACAGGCGCACGTATAAAGGGAGGAAGGAAGCGCTGCGTTCTTCCTTTCCTTCTAAGTTACAAGGATCTCAGAGTGTACCTTCTAATACTGCGATCAAGTGTGTCTCACCTAATAAGAAGGAGGGACAGCACCTTCCTGAAGAGAGAAACTGGTATCTCCCTTGAGGAGGAAACAACTTCTTCTCAGCTGGGATATTGGGATCAAATGCGCTCCCCCGAATAAAAGCGGTTGGAGCAGCACCTTCTCAGATAACGTGAGTACGTCTTCTAAGAAGAAGGCAGCAGCAATCGTTAAGGACTATAATCTCAAAACTGGGATTGAGTGCTCCCCCAATCCCTCTCGATCTAGCTCTCTTAGTTCAGGGGAGCATTCCTCCCACAGATCTCAATCGCCATTGGGTTCAGGTGGCAGGTCATTGCCCAGTCACCGATCAGCGGGTACTGATCAACCGTCACCCGCTACGATACCGGTTACCGATCACTCATCGGGCACCGGGCACCTAGTACCGAGCACCAGACAGTGATCACAATACCAGTCACAGACCACCTATTAACGGCCACGATACCAGTCACCGACCACCGACCATCAGTCACTGGTCACTACACGGGTTACCAAACAGCACTCACCGGTCACGATACCGGTTACCGGGTATACACAGGTCATCACACCAGTCACCGAGCACCAGTCTCTCATATGCAAGTTATTGGAAAGGAAATCGGACCGACGTACCCGCCTTTACCATGTTACCATTTAATTCCTACGGGATGCGAAGTTTCCCTTTTCAGGGGAGTGATCTTGGTCATCACTCTGGAACACCATAGATGGCTTCTGCATGACCTCCTAGCAGTACAGGTGTTCAGGAATGGAGATGCCCATTACGAAGCATATCGAAAGTAGATTGTCGGACCCACTTCCCCTAAGAAGACTAGGAAGGACGAGGAACGTTCTCGTGCTTCAGAAAAGGTAATCACAAGGGTCACTCCAGTCACTCTCCATGAGGAGTCACAGGATGTTGATGTCCCCATTTCCCTGCCTTTCTCGAGGAGGGATCGTTCAGGTTCTAATAGTCCTACATTCCATCAAGGTAGTGATCAGCACGATGATGTGCTGCCTCTCATGACAGATTCTTATGAATTTGCAGACAATCAGGAGGAGAGGGTTCACCCTACCTCTTAGGGCCCCTATCCCTTCCCACCAGAAGTCCCAGGTGGTAGAAGAGAAAGATACATGGTCATCTGGCATGGCAGTAAATGAACTTTACCACCTCCTTCCCCTGATCTTTGACCTAGGCCTTGAGTTCTGGAGACAAAAAGAACAGTTCAAGCTTGGAAAGATTTTCGTGGGCTCTGTCACGACCAGATATGTTCTTGCTCCTACACTCGAGCATAGTCAAGGAACTTACTCAGAGGTTTAACAGAGGACAGGAATCTGTGAGACAACACAAGAGGTGGTCAGTCCCCCCTGCTACTCTGAGACCCTTAGTCTCAGCTTCCAGCAATAGCGTCCACCTCACCCCGGCCAGTTAAGCCCCACACACCCTTGGACGCCAGATTTCGCATGTGAGGATTTTGTTGGGTTCATTCGTTAGCCTATCTGTGAAAACACTATATGTTGTAGAGACTAAGACCAGGTCGCTTGTGACAATAGCTTTGCAAATGTATATGATCTCGGCGGCCTCCTTCAGTCTTTCGAAAGAAAGGACTTTATTACCCGTTGTATTGCAACGGTTACTGGAAGCAGTAGCTAAGCCATCAAGACACGACTTGTCTACGGCCATGGCATTGTCGGCTTCATATCCGCAGAGATACTGCTATAGACACCTCAAAGGTATTGCTAGAGCATAGCAAAAATCTCCTTGAGCTGCTTCCATGGAATTAGAGAAATTGTTGGGAGGGCTCATCCCTTCAATCACCCCTCAGGATTTGAAGAACTATCAACATAGGTTCTTCTCTTCGGCTAATGGCCCTTTGAAACCGGCAAGGAAGGGTTCTAGCTATGGTACAGTCCAAGTACCCAACATTTGTGCAACCGAATCAGCCTATTATGCAACCCTCTTTCAGACCCCTCCGCACGGTCGCAAACGAGGCGCAGAGGCTGGAAAGGTAAGGTCAGGAAGTCTACTGACTCCTCCTCCTTTCCCATGCCGAGGGCCGGGTGGGGGGCGTGGGGGGGGGGGGTGGCGATCCTGTACATTATATACCTCTCCTGCAGTGTATACTTCATCCTTCAAAATCAGCTGGAAGCCAACTAGCTCTCTTTTCAGAATTCTGGTCGGGCATCACGGAAGATTGATGGGTCCTTTCCATTGTGATGGAGGGTTTACGTCTGTGTTTATCAGAAATCCCTCCTCTCTCAAGGAACCATATCTTGTTCCAACAGTCAAATATAACCAAGTTAAAGAAAGAGGTGCACACCCTTCTTCAGAATGGCGTCGTAGAGAGGGTACAAAACATCCGGTCGCCAGCCTTCTACCCTTCAATCTTTCTGGTCCCCTAAAAAGGCGGGAAACTGAGGCATATCATAGATCTTTCCCCCGAAACATATTTGTGCTAGAGAGGAAACCTTCAAGATGGAGACATCAGTCCGGACCGCTATCAGCCCAGAGACTTGGCAATTCCATCAACCTTCAGGATGTCTTTCTTCACATCCCAATCTTTCTTCCGCATCGGAAATACTTTCGGCTCTGCATGGGACAGAAAGCTTTCCCATTCTGAGCTATGCTGTTCGGTCAAGCCTCAGCGCCCAGTGTATTTACCAGAGAGATGGGAGTAGTGGCTGCTCACATCAGGTATCTGGGTATCCCCCTTCTCCAGTTCTTTGACGAGTGGCACCTGCACGACAGAGTGGACTTGTTTGCGACGAGACCCAAACAACAAGCTCCCGTTTTATGTCTTCACAGTCCCAGACCAAGGAGCCTGGACAGTGGACACCTTCAGCCTGAGATGGGACCGACTGTTCACTCATGCATTTCCACCAGTCCCAATGATTCCACGGGCACTTCAGAAGGACATCCACGGCTCGAATTGTCCTGATAGCACCCTGTGGTCTCAAATATCTTGGTTCAACGACCTTCTCGAACTGTTAATAGAATACCCAAGGGTGTTACCTCAGTGGAAGAATCTAGTGTCTCAGTACAAGGGTCTCTTTTTCACAATAGTCCTCATATTCTACACCTTCACGTTTGCCTCCCTCAAGCGATCTATTTGCCAGGAAAAGTTTTTGAACAAGATAGAAGAATTGCACAGTTCAGGCCCGGAGAGGATCCACCTCCAAGGCATATGACGCAAAGTTGAGAATCTTTTGTAATTGGTGCACCACGAAACGTGTTAATCCTGGCTGACATTCTCTTTCTAAAGTAGCAGAGTTTCTACAATTCCTTTTTGAGGAGAGATCATGTTCGACCTCAACAATCAAAGATTATATGGTAGCCCTATCAAACACACTTAAATTCTCCGAGGGCCAGACCATTGGTTCAGATCATCACTTAGCGGATCTTAATTAAGTACTTCAAGCTGCAGAGACCGATGGAATCTCTCATGTATTTTATCGACTTTGGTAAAACACCATTAGGAATCTTTGTATGAGGCTTCGTTTACAACATCTCACACTTAAAACAGTTTTTCTTCTAGCTGTACCTTCAGCACGGTAAAGGGACCTTCCTTTTATGAGAATAAAATCCCACGAAGTAAGGGCTTTCGCTACTTCTTGGGTGTATTTCAATCATTCATCCTTGTATGACATGATGAAGGCTGCTTTTTGTCCATCACATACAACCTCCTCTTCTACCGTCGGTCTTTATTAAGCCACAGTCAGGGCATTTTTCTCTCGGTCCAATAGTTGCAGCAGAAACGGTGACCGAACCTTCAGCTAATTAACATGAGTGGACACTTCTCTTACGGTGAGTAATTGTGTTTCAACTGAAGTCATCAACTTCCTCTTTACTGACAAATTCAGCTAAATAATAGTGACAGGTTTTGTATTACTGATACTAACATATATGTTTTTTATTTGGTGGCTGGTGGTGGTAGGGTGGGTGCGTGGGTAGGGATAAAACTAATTTCAATTATGTAATATTTACTACTGGATGATCTCCTCCCACCCAGCTCTGATGTCCTTCTTTAATCAAGGTTCTAGAAAAGAATGAAGGGGCGCTACTGCATATGGACCAATGACGTGGAGTCAGACTTGGTCGATGCACGTGTTCTTAGAACTTTCTACAAGAAGCGGGTGGTCCATCTGGCACGGACGATGGTGTTTCTATTGCGGAGAGGGTAAGCTAAACATTAGTGACAGGTAAGTATTTTTATAGTATTTATTATTAAGCCTTTCGAATCCGTGCGGAGCATAGGCCACTGCAGACTCTTTTCAATTTCACTCTGTCTTCCACCATCTTCTCGATTCCGCTCCAGTTATATCCCCTCTCTTCATCTTTTTTTTTTGTTTGTTTGGTTTTGTTTGTTTTTTTGTGGTTTTTTTGGGGGGGGGGGTTTGGCTGGTTTTTTTTGTTTTTTTTTGCATTCCTCTTTTTCTTTTGCCCTGTGGGTTCCATCTCAGTGATTGTCTCTTCATGTTGTTTCTTCGTAACCTGTATTTTCTGAGCCGATTTTTGCATTTAATTCTCCCATCAGTATCACCACTTCTTTTTCAGTTTTCCTTGATATCACACTCTCTATCCTATTGTGCAATTCCTTCTTGCTTGATTCTTCTGCCTCGTTGGTAGGTAATAATATTGAATAGGCTCCCAGCTAACGACTGCGTTCTGTGCTTCGTTGGTCAACATAAATTCAATCCCCTCTGTATGTTGTGCTTCCTCCCGCTTATGTCCGGAATACAATATCTGCTCTCATGATGCTAGCGTAGGCTTCCCAGATTGAGTCCATCTTGTCTCGCATAGTCCCAGCAATGCTATCTTATATGATCTCATCGCTCTCGCTATTGTGGCCGCCTATCAGGCCTCGTACATTGTCTTTACGTTCCAGGTTCCAATCCGTGTCTTCGTTCTTGGCGTTAGAAGAGTCGGTCGCACAGCTTCCTTTCAGCTTTCACAACGCTATGTCATCAGCTTCTTCTCCGTAGAAACATATATATCTTTCTTTGTGAAGAAACCTCTCTTTCCAAGGCTAGTTGGGTTTGGTGACAATTTTGATTTGTCATCTGTGTTTCGGTAATCATTAATATCCACTAAACAGTGGATTAGTTTATTTAGCTTCACCAGAGCCCCGTTGGCCGGTTTACACCGCCCGCCTCACACCATGCTGACGTGGGGATGGTCTTTGGGGGGAACGTAAGTATTACCTAATCAAAATTAGTTTTTCCTCCCCCACCCCAACGGAAAAAATACATATTTCTCATGGTAAACATACTTGCTTTGTCTGATGCCAGTCTACCCATGGCGATAGCAGAGAGCACTGTCAGATCTAAAAATATAACAACCGACTACCCACCTAAAATGTAAACAATTGTGTGGTCTTTACCTTTCACCTCCTTTGCCTTCCATCTCTAGGGCTGTTGCCCCAACCCACCCCCACACCCGCGCTCGCCCAGCATTTGTAGACAAAGTCTGATAAAAATATGCTGGTGAAAACTGTAGATATTTCCCTCTAAAAGAAATCAAACAATAGACATACATTGTGATTGCTATATTTCGCCATTTACAACATTAATTGTCGGCAAGACAAATATGGTGTGTAGAGTAATCTATTCAGTTAGGAGACTACCACGGGGTCTTGTGTTCCGTTAATTATCCATTCTGGTGATAACTGTGATCTTTCACAGGATCTTGTGGAACAATACATGCTATTTGGGGAATGAATTTCAATCGTTGGCTTGCATTGGTGCGGTACTTGATCTGCAAAAATAAAATAGTAGTTTAACAAATTTTGAAGAGAATTTGTAGCAGGACAATGTCCTGATATAAACGTGATATAAGTCTGTTCTTTGATAGTATAAAAACGAGTCCTTTATATAAGAAGTCAAAACTTTCTTGTCAATATCTCGATTCTTTCCCATGATAAAGTAATGGATAATATCCTCTGAATATTTGTATATGTATCATCTTTCTGCTCTTACTATCCAATTTTCTTGTATAATCTTGTGTTACACGCCTACTATAATGTAAAGAAGATGCTTTATAAATATAGCATTTTTCACATTCTTCTATTCTGAGTTTGACCTAGGAACAAATCAAAAGTTATACATAAGAACATTAAAGGATAAAACAAAGTATGATACAAACCAACAACGGTAAGTAAAATGTGTTGAATATTCCGTATCTTCTCCTCTGCTAATTTCACATACAAAGTATATTGTCCTGCGTCGTTCGAAGAAACGTTTTCCATGAGTATCCCTGCTGTTCCGTTCCTCACAACTCTGCCATCGTACAAACTTTCCACGTGAAATCCAATGTTCTCAGAGTCTAGACATATCAGTCTTGTCTCATTAAAAAACCATTGGAGCTCCATTATTCTTTCGCTTACTCCTTTGGTAAAGTTCCACATTAGAAGTTGATTTTTACCTTGACAACACGTATATGACAACATGTGTGTGGTCCACGTTAGTGCTTAAATGGGTAAATAGCAAATTAATTCATAAATGTTCATTCAAGCTATTTTTTTTTATTTTCCGTTGCATTATGTCAGATATAACGTAGAATAAAGCTTAAAGATTTTAAACGTTTTTTGCGAAAACAAAGAACACAACTGCACTTTAACGACGGTATAATTACATACATGTTTATTTATACTTACAGTCCAAAGAATTTTATTATTATATTTCAATTATATATTTTATTGTAAATTAAACTAACATTTACTAGTGAAATATAATTGTGTTCATGAGCATGACGAATTCAATATGTGAAAAGTTAAAAGTAACATTAATTCAAAGCTATGACATGCACAGTATGAGGTTAAGTACACCAACTTATCATTAAATCTGCGATTTTGTGACTCAATATTTAGGGATATACCGGTAAACTAATATAAATATTTCAATGGGTTTACGTAAGTATTACTGTCAACAGGAGATGGTACGATTCAACTTTAGAGTGAACGGGTTGTTGTATCTGTTTTCTTGTCTTTCATTTTTGTTGTTGTTGTTTGTTTGTTTTTCTTTTTGTTTTTTGTTTATTCTTTTTTTGGGGAGGGGGGGAGGGGGCACTCAAAAGCTTACAAGATTTGAAAACACATAACCTGATTATTTCAGCTGGTATAGAACGTCGACGACACGAAAAAGACATTAATTAACTATATTTATTTGGGTTGGAAGGTGTGTTCATATCACCTTGATCTCATTGTATGTTTATCCGGTTGATTTACAATATTTACAATATTACTCTTGCGTTCTCACCTACATAGTCATCGGATACAACAGCGGGAATATACATATTTCACTTGCCTATGGCTGTATTGCTTGTGTCAAATAGATAAGAATCCCCATTTTTATTTAATGGACTTTGCTATACGTGTAAAAACTGTACATATCTTGCGCACATTGTTCATTGTTATTGTTCAGTAGTAGCGATGAAGTATTCGAAAATTACATGAAAATCATGGATTCAGTTTGTCTATGTTCTCTATATCCCTGTATACATTTACCATGGAATCCGATTCTTTTTTATTTTTTATTTTTTTCGTTATTGCAGATTTATCTCCCGTGATCTAGATAACACTTACTCTTGATTTAGTTTTGATATCGAAACTTAAGCCTTGGTAGCAAACCTTAGTACCCTTGTCCACAGAATAAGTATTTGT
Source organism: Margaritifera margaritifera (assembly GCA_029931535.1). Classification (NCBI taxonomy): domain Eukaryota; kingdom Metazoa; phylum Mollusca; class Bivalvia; order Unionida; family Margaritiferidae; genus Margaritifera; species Margaritifera margaritifera. The sequence goes on from JAQPZY010001191.1 coordinate 957,916, forward strand.
CAAAAACAATTCACTTAAACGCCACAAGAATACTCCTTCGTTTAAAGTAAACTTCCGTGACCATTCAGGATATCAAGTTTACGAATATCATGAGGTGTCATAGGTTATTTACGTGGCTGGCATAATTGTGTAAAACAAAACAAGGTTTTAGCTTTCTCAGACCCTTTGTGTTGTATTTCTTAACAAATAACGTCAAATTGGCGGCATTTAGATAAATAATAATGTTCGCAGAGAAGTTTATCCTTAATACACCAACACGATTACATTAAGGAAGTAACCGGAACTGTGTGAGTTAATTCAGTCGTTGGTGAAGATCTGCAATGACAGTCTGTTGCTTATTATATTGCTTGAAGAAATGTTTGTTTTCAAGTATAGATTTTTTAAATATTTTGCACTGTATCAGATATTTTGATAAATTATGGACTTGTTTCTTTTTCATATTGTTAAAAGACTTCACTTAGAACGAAATCAGCAGAGTAACTTCAAAATTTATTTTATCTGAAAGTTAGAATATATACTCTTTATATTTTACTCAGCTTTGTGGAAAGAGGTCATACAAAGTGAGTGAGTGTGGAATTATTTGTCACAATCATCAAATGATGGCCCTTTTATTAGCTGTAAGTCATCTTCGCATTGTCAGAGATTGGGATACATCACCGCTTATTTGCTCGTGTGGAGAGGTGATTTATTATAAACGCATGAAATTGTAAGGATAACTGCATGAATGGAGGTTCTGAAGTATGATGGACATGTCGTAGGTATCAATTGTCAAAAGTGTATTAATTGAGAAAAGAAAGATATATACAAATCACCATCACTTTGACAACTCTACTTGGTGAATTTTACTGAAACTTGGTAGTAGAAGCTTCTTGGTAGATGTGGACGTACATGTAAAGTTTACTTTTTAGTATTTCTGACAGCAAAAGTACGTTTAAGATGGAAATATTAGTAATACAATTTTAAGCAAAAAATGTTGTCTACACTTTTCGACAGAAAAGCAGAATTTTACTGAAACTTAGGCCAAAGCATTGGTTGATGCAAATGGTTTTAAAGTGTTATGCACGTTCTTTTGATAATAACAATGTGAAAGGCTAGCGCTGCTAGACTCTAGGGGCAACGTTGATGTTTGTCAATGACAGTGGTTGGCATCGATTATATATGTTGCAGGTTGTTTGCAAATAGTTAGCTCACAAGAATCAAAAGAAACAAGAAGAAAGAAAAACCATACAAACTTCCGTTCATCTTTACATTTACAATATTGTAAGTTAACCAGCTTCTGATAAAACACCATTTACCAAGGAAATAATGCTAAAGACTATTTTGTGTAGCAAAGAATCATTAACTGTATCAGCGACTTGGACATTTCTAAGTTTTTATTTAAGTTTTGCTCATATGGAATATATTCGAATAGATGTGATTACATCGACGCATTACAAAATGTACTTACACACAGTAATCCTAGCCTTCACAAAGAGGCCCAGCAATAACGATGCTAATTGCATCGCCATGGTAACTTTTAAATGAATCTGAAATTATACAATGTATATGCTGAGAGAGAGAGAGAGAGAGAGAGAGAGAGAGAGAGAGAAAGAAAGAACGAAAGAATGCCATTCAGCACAAGAATAACACGGACACGGACAATAGTAAATACCAATTTATTCTATGTTGACTGTTTAAATAATTTTATTACTTTTATTCACAATAAACATGTGTCCACTCAGCAATAGTCCAATGTAAAATTTATATATTATGTACTAGTGCAAAGGGAAAACAAAGACAAACCAAACTGAATATTTGTTCAGATGCCAGTCATTGGCCTTAAAATATGAAACCTTTAACTCATACAGTTATTGACGTAAAAGATAATAAGGTAAACAAAATATATGCATATTTATTGCATATCATATATTTCATTCAAAACTGGCACGTAATTATTCAGATGCTTTTAATTCTTATATAGAGCGTGTAATAAATTTATTCTGCATTTTATGAACATATTGTAAGGTGGTCGTGGTAGAAATGTTTATGTTAGGTTACTTTCTGAAAGGTCAATCAAGCTGGTACTGTAGACCGAGTTTCATCTGTCTTAAAGTTGGCTCTTTATCATATGGTTATTTATATTTTCATTTCGAAATTCGCACTTAAATAAGCAAGTAAAAAGGAACCACTATTATGACAAAGGAAACTAGATTTTATTGATACTACTGTAAGACGCCAACACACCAAATCCAGGTGGATATTTTGAATTCTGTTGTAAGTGTCGAGTTTTGTATAATATTGAGAACGTGTCCAACCTTTGCAGAGAGAGAAAGAAGACAGGGGAAAAATAAGGATGTCAGAAACGTTATTTGTCAGTTTTTAATAATGAATATTGACTGATGTGTGAAAATATCACTTACTGCGTGTGAACGAAAACTGTTGTATTCGACGAACGTGGCGAGAAGAATGAATAAATCTGTGCCTGTTTACAATATGGAGAATTGTAAAATTGTCAAATTAACTAAATTAGCCATATCATTTTCGGAGGATATGCAGGCAGAGAGATCGAAAAAAAGAGACGGTTATGTGATCCTAACCAAATTGTTTAAGCTAGGTAAACTCCTATGTCTTCTAGACAGAAACAAGTCCGACAGCTAGAACCATATGATTTTTTCCATATGCTTCTAAAATATCAGTATAGATCAGAAATGTTGATGCGTTATGTTTCTCGGACCGTCAAAGTCGGGTGTTTGGTACAGGAAATCTACGATCCTACCGTCTCAATCTCTAGCATATTTGTTTTTCTAATCAATTTGATCCAATTGTTTGGCATATGAGAGAATGATATCAAAGAAGAGTGAAGATAGGCAGAGGACATTGCGTCTCCAGTACAAATACATACCCAACATCCAACGCAAACAAAAGTACAACATAAATCTCATTCAAAGTTAAATATTTGCCAAATCAACAAAAATGTCTGAGCCAAGTACATTCATACACATGATATCCTTCAAACTGATATTATACAACACTCCTTATTTACCTAAATATCAGAATACACAACTACCTTAGCCCTTAGGGCTTTGAATTCTGCAACTGACTTTAAATGGTTTTCTAACCATATTCACTCTCTTGTGTTCAAGGGATAAATGATGAGAATTTACAATGTTTTAGAATGGCATATATATGTTACCTTGCTCTCAGGTGGTAGTGAGTTCTCCGTAGTTTCCAAGTAGAATAATAATAATTGAGCCTTAATAGTCTATCCTTCGATACAAACTTTTACATAACGTGTTCAGTGACTTGTGTATGCCGAACTAAAGCGCTTTTATATGTCACTATTTTTTAGCTGTAATTTATTTTAAATATTTATTATATATTTAGAAGAGCCGTGCTCATAAGATGACATTGATATATTACTTGAAAAAGTATATTAAACCCAGTGATAAACAACTTTTTCTTCTGTTTTCCTTTTTTACCCTTAATTATTGTCATCATGTGCTTTGTTTTTAATAGGTGTCGTGCATTGTTTAATATTGTGTATATATATATATATATATATATATATATATATATATATATATATATATATATATATAATCCTTATATCGTAATACTTATATATTAACTAATATTGTAAATCGCATAGAGCTCTTGAAGATATATAATTTTTGCTTACACATCTCACGTACAGACCAATAACCAAGAATATTATAAATGGTAATGATAAATATATATGTCAGTGTCCATTTCCAAGACAAAGCGTTGTGCATATTATTCATGTGTGGATAATTACTAAATTTGCCAGCAATTTTGATGACGCGAGTTTTCTATGGTTTATCTACTATTTATGAAGCGAAATATTAACTACGTGGTTAACCTAAATATCCATTTTTATATTCCCACATCTTTGTTCTAATTAAACGTGAGTATTTGTCCAGATTGCCTTTTCTAGTTTGCTACCCGCATCCTAAAGGTCGTTGCTTGTACTTAGATCTCGCGTCAAAGGTCATACGGGTCTTTACAATACATATGAGGCTTTACACTCCATATTGAGCTTTATTTGCAACAAGATCCCAAGTTAGTCTGATGTCACTCACCTGGCTTACATAACAGTTGACCGTTCCATTGAGCAGGTTTTTGTAGTAATGTAAGCCCATGCGGTATCATGATTTTACCTATTTCACTGTATCCTGATAAAACTTATTTCTATAAATGAAGGTATTATTATTATGCACATATTCTTGCTCATAACTGAAGCCATCCAAAATATTTTTGATAATAAATCCAGTAGATCCAAAATATGGTTTCAAGAGTCGTAAGAAGCCCGTCAATCAGATGCAAGATAGCTTCATTAAAATGCATCGATTTTGCTTATTAATGAAACACTCCAAGATGGCTTCCAGGATGGTAAAAACTCAGTCAATACAATTATGCGTGAATTTCATGCCTTATCGAATTCGTCCGAGATCCTAATGATATAAGCATATATTTCAAGTTTGATCAAAATCGGATGCGAAATCTGGCCTGCAGAGTGGTAACAAGGTCAGCCAATCGATGCAAGATCACCTCATCAATAGGCATGGATTTTGCTCTTTATCAAACTCATAAGAGATTTTGATGATATAAACCCATATTCCAAGTTTACTTGAAATCGGATCAGAAATATGGCCTCCAGAGGGGTAAGAATCAATTCTTGACAAACAGACGCAGGGCACACGATGCACGACGCATGACGCATGACAGACACAAGGCCATATCATAAGCTCCCTCATCCTTTTGTCCAGGTGAGCTAATAAAACCAGTAGTAGAAACATCTTTAAATGAATTGTAATGACCCATATAAGCTGTGACACGAAACTTGGTTTTAAACAACCGTTAATATTAGGCGCAAGAAACTTGAAAGATGGCTTGGGTAGCTGACTAAAAAAGGCAATCTTTAAAAATATCAGACTGAGCACGTATTTAACATTTTGCTTCCTATGTAAGACCCAGAAAATTCCTGCCATCGTAATTGATAGAACCGTTCGTACGTTTATGTATGTCAACAAATTTTAGTTAAAAGTGATTAGAAACTTGACTTCATCAGGCCTAATAAATTTGATTTTAGAAACTACTGGACCTTTAAACCAGATTTTGGCTAAGCCACTACAGTCCAGAATATAAATCCACTTTCTCTAGCCAAATTTTGAGTATAATCCATTGCTACCTGATCGAAAACTGCATGTAATGTTACATGAGAAACAATATAATTCCTTAGGAACATTTTAGCTACGCCTCTGTAGTCCCAAACATTATTTATCTGATTACAATGATGTCTGCAAACTTCACACTCTCTTTCCATATGTTTTTCTTTTATTATTCTTATTCTTTCTCTGCCTTAAATCCAAGGTGGTTATTTGGACTGTTCTCTACAGGTGCAATGTTTTGAAACTGTCAAATACACTGGTATTTCTATTCAATTTGCTTTATCTGCAACCCAGTGGGTGATATCTTAAGCCAATATGGAATGTGTATTGAGCTGTTTCATCTTAAAACATCATATATTTATAACTTACCGGTTTTTGTTTGATATCTCATAGATCACAATCCTGTTGTATATTTTCAATTTTCTTCACACTTTTTTGTACCCTTCGCAACGTTCCAGATATAGACAGTAATCCATTTTCTAAAATAGTAATTAACATTATTAGTTTTGCATACGATATAATAACCTTTATACCATTTTACTAGTAAGTCGTTTTAATATATGATATGTACTAAATGTTTGACAGAAACTACTTTGAGCAACATGATTAAGGTAGCAGGGATAGATTTGTAAATTGGTCACTGTCAAATGTTTTAACTTAAGGCAATCATGTGTATATATACTTACTCCGTACGACTAAGCAGATAATTTCTTCTCAGATTCCCATTCATGACTCACAACTGACTCTAACGTTTGTTGGAGTTACAAAATGATAGCAATAGTAAGATAAGCAACAGGATAAATATTAACATCAGCAGTGAAAAATTCAGTTCAAGAAGAAAGTATTTCAACTGTTTAGCTTCTAATAAGTATATACCGCAAAACACAACTCGTGCAGATGCTATGTCTATCCGTCAAAGTCAGTCTCTTGTGCGCTTGGATCAGGATGAGTGTCTGGATTAAGTTCAACCCGGTGCATCTGTTAGTATAACCGATAACTGATCCTAATAGTCTACCATGAAAATTGAAACCTGAACAATAAATATGATACTGATGCACTTTCAATACTCAGTGAAAACATAACAATGTCAGAGAAAAAACTGTACTGTTAACTCCATAAAAGGTTCTGAACTAATTAAAGTGTTTCGACCCCATGAATGAGAAAATGTTTTTCCTGTCGTTAAAATCCATAAGAGACAAGGCATGTGCCTTTGCCTTCAGTTGATAAAGGCAGAGTAAATCTAATATTGGCTATGGCAATCGTTATATCGATGTGAAACAATGATCTACTATGTCGACAACTTACATTCTATGGAAATAATCGTTGATACATTGCTTTGAAGACATCAATTGTTTTTTATACAAAGAAAAACTGGTATACCAATTGAAAGAAGCAATGTAACAGGAAAAGCATATGTAAGTTCATTTTATAGGACTGCTGAACCATAAACAAGCAATGAACACGCATATGGTATAAACCCAACAGCTTAATATTTACATCAACTGCCATCCACGTCGTTTTTTTTAATTTTTATTTTTATAGATATTCTACCTGTCTTGAACCCAATATAGCTATTGCTATGGGCAGCTAGGTCTGCTTCCTAGCTAACAATTGGTATTTAAGTCTAGTTGCTGTGAAAGATATATATGAGGTGTACATCTGACAGGTACCAAATTACTAAAACTATTCCCTGCAACCTAAGCAAAAGTTGAGTTTACTTGGCACGTGCACAAGAAATATGCTCCTGAAATTCCTATCTTGATTTAAGGACATATGTTACTGGACTAGCTAAAAGCATGTATAACTATTGCAGTAATTTCTCACGTAAGGGCATATATACACAGATCACTTAGGAATTGGGGTCTCGATGCTCAAAACCAGTACAAAATGGGATAAATAACAGTATTCAGCTATGCGTGTGTACAGCAGGTAAGTACACTAACATTCTGGCAAATATAGCTGAATTTAGGCCGACATGCTTAGGAACTGAGTATGATTTGATAACTCCCTTTGACTGCTTAATATTTTAGAGGTGACACTTAATGATTTGCTATATGTAGAATATAGATATTTTAATCATTAAATGATCTGATGATATATCTAAACTACTGATGACATTAAAAGCAGATATAATTCCAAAATCGCAGTTGATGCATACATGAAATCCCAGGGCTTGCCTCCCTAAAAAAACAAAAAATAATGTATCTTCAATTTCTTTTTCGTTTCATTTCCCATGGCACATTTACAGCGCCAATATTGGGGTCCATAGCCTCAGCGTTAACAATTTACGGTGGAATATAAATCTGAAATATTCATAAGTGTGGAACAAAATTACCAGCTGAATGTACAACTAGTATAAATGTGCCAGAATATTTTTTAGGAGAAAGAAAGAGAATGAGATAGTGAGGGGGGAGCGAGAAATAGAGATAGTTAGAGAGAGAACTGAAAAGAGAAATGTTGTATACACATATATTACACGCAGTATTTTCATATTCTTATATTTCTACCTTTATGGTTTAAGTCACCCGTCCTTCCACCTATGTACGCATACGTACATTCATGCATAAATATATGCAAAATTATAGTATATATATATATATATATATATATATATATATATATATATATATATATATATATATATATATATATGCATGTGTACCTGCAATCATGTATACAATTACACACATATCTACAAATACCCATGCAAACATATCTACAAACATGCATACATACAAGCATACACACTGATAAATACAAACATGTACGTACCTATATAAATGCATCTTACATGGAGTGTTGTACTTATAAAGAAAATATTTTTCGATCTAACTGTAATAATGAAGAATGGCTCTATTCCTATGGAAAGAGACGATACGTAAGATTTTCTATAGCAATAGTTGTGATCTTTGTTTTACCTTTGCATTAAACGTTAGATAGAATTTGTTGTGCCAAATCAAAGACTAAGAGACAGACAGACAGAAATGCGAGGGGTAGAGACAGAAGTTAAGAAAATTAGTCAAAATAATTTTTGCATAAGCAAAAATCAGTCAACATCATTTTTTATAGATCAACATTTTTCAATAAGCCCCTCTAATTTAAACATCAAGAAACAAATGAAGAGGGAGGATTTGGGTTAGTCCTTTTCTCTTCATGTACAAAATATCAAACAAACACGTTATTAAACATGAACGTATTTACAAGGCTGACAACGTTGTGGAGTCAGACTAGACTTCCAATGATCTAATACATTGTCATTTTGCCATCAATGATACCACGTTTCTGTGCTAAAGAAAATAATGATCCATAATGTTCACAAAATCACTTTTATATTATGTCAGAGTTTCTAGAGAAATCACGTTCAAAATAAATCAGTACCTGCTCAAATGGGCATCCAAGACTGTGTTGATAAGGAAAATATACACAAGATTGTCCACGAACTATTTAATATGATCCTTGCAATCTCACATTATTGAATTGAGTAAATACAGCATTTCTTCTCATAAAGTCGATGATAGCGTCCACGAGAGGAGGCAATCCATAGGAGTCACAAAAGTCCATACTGTGGTCGTTGCTAAAGTAAAAAGTTACCCAGTGGGTTCCTGGGCGATGACTATCGGTATCGTCTGTGTTGACGACATAAGTTCGAATGACTTTAGGTTTTCGATGAGGAAGTTTATGTTTAGCACACACCATTGGATTCCAGGAAGCTGCGTGCAAACTGTGGGTCAGAAGGTACTGAAGTTCCCAGGTATTAATTTTCACAGGTAATGATAAGTAATGAGTTCACACTTGAATATTTTCTTAAAAAGATCTGTCAAGTAAGTCGGTGAACTAGAATCCTCGGTACTCTGTTGCAAGTGAGTTTCGATGCGTTTGGTCTCCAATGAAGTCAATGGAAGTAGGGAATGGTAATTTATGTATTTTTACCACTCTTTCAAGATCTTCTCTTCTGAGATGAGGATCCATGCTTCTTCCAGATACTCTTGCAACTTTATTCGTCTTGACTTAAGTTTAAACAGTTATCACTTTGCAATTGACTAGGATGATTTTTTGACAACCATAACAATGTTCTCTGGTCAAGCATGTAATTATTTCAGTCAAGTGACGAGCAAAACAGTACAACTAAGCGTTGTTCTTGTTCTAGCTATCGTGACATCATGACTATCTTTGTTTTCTCTACTCAGTGTCTGTGACTGCTGTTCTTTATGCAAAACATCCTCCTCCTAGCCTACATTTATGACTTCGTGTTCCATGCCTTTTTTTTCTTCCTCTTCTCCAGAGGAGCCGCCGTAGCTCAGTGGTTAGCATGCCGGACTCACGACTGAAAGGGTGCGGGTCCGAATCGTACCATCGGACTCTCCTAGGTCAGCTACCGTGGTGTGTCCTTGGGCAAGGCACTTTACTCCAATTGCCTCGGCACTAAATAACCTACTTGTGGTGCTGTGCCGTAAAACACCAAACCCAAACCAGATTCTTCTTCTCCACTTAGTATCTGTGACTCTTTTTCTGAATAGAAAACATCATCTTCGCATATCTGCATGGGTTCGTGCTCCATGTTTTTAATAATCTAGGAACACTTTCCTCAGACTGTGGACTTCCAGAGTATTATCAAATTTTGCATACGAGATAACGTTCACTGTAGTCACCAGAGGCAATAATAATGGATAAAAAGGACTGTACAAATTTTTACAAAACACTCATTTGCAATAATCAGGAGCCAGCCTCAATTGCAAAATGGAATACAGAATTTGAGAATTTAAATGAGAGTGAGTGGAATAAGCTTTTATTCTTGCCTCACAGGGTAAACAGATGTCCTAGAATCAAATAGATTCAAAACAATATTTTACACAGAATCTTGGCAACAAATAATTTTCATAAAAAAATTGGAAAAATGTCTAATAATTTGTGATATATTTGCAAAACCTCTGTAAAAGTTTTATAGTATATTTTATGGGAGTGTCCAAAAACAGAATCAATCTTGATCAGGTTTAAAGAGTGAATAAAGAGTGAGTGTAATCATCTCCACAACTTTTATCTATCAAAGAGAATTTCTGCTTGCTATAATAGATAAAAGAAAAACTAATGATGTGATTAATGTATTAATATTACAGTTGAAATTATATATTTATAACTGTAGAATCAATAATGAATTACCAAATATGTCTCAATCTAAGAAAGAACTGACATTACACTTTCTGTCAGAAAAGTATTCTGCATACACAAACTGCACAGGTGAAACTTTTGACACAAAATGGCAACCTTACAAAAAGTTGTGTTAAACTGAATATATATATATATATATATATATATATATATATATATATATATATATATATATATATATATATATATATCTGCCATTCCGTCCATAATAAGATATGTGTTTGGAGGTATTAATAGGTTAAGTATACAGTGAAGCTTCCTTGGGACGGCCCACCTGGTAGACTGTTTATACATGGATACAAAGCCCAGATCCTAGCCACTCATATTGTTCCGACAATGCCTGGTGCAGGGAGATTTCACTGTACTAATTAATATGTTTATATGTCTATAAATACAAGTGTGTGCATAGGTACACACGTGTGTATTTAGGAGTATGTATCCTTGTATTTATGTATGTATGTTTTGTAGGTATGCATGTATGGGTATATGTATGTATGTATGTTTACATTGTAGATTTGCATATATGTATTATAGTTTTGCATAGATTTATGCATAAATCTACTTGCGCATACATTGGGTGGAACAACGGATGACTAAAACCATAAATGGAAATGTTAGAATATGAAAATACTACCAAGTAATATATGTTTATACAACTTGTTGCTTTGTAGCTCTCTCTCTCTCAAAAAAAAAAAAAAAAAAAAAAAATTAAAAAAAAAAAAAAGTTTGCGCACATTATACTAGATATGCTTTAAGCTGATAACTTTGATCCACTACTTATCAATATCTCACACTTATATTGAATCATAAATTGTTAACGGCGAACCCAAGGCCCCCAACCTTGGCACCGTAAATGTGCCTGGGGTAATAATAATAATATAAAAAAAAGTTATGTTAATAAACTATCGTTTATTCTCGAATTTAAAAAGAAATACTAAGCATAAAATTAAGATCGCTGTGTTATTTTATTTCTTTTTCTCTTAACCCGAACGTACTATGTTAAAAAATAAATCTAAAAAAAACCCAGACAAAACGTATTCAGTAGCGATACACAGAATAAATACATCATATTTTCATATGATTTTAGGATTGTGCATCTCTCTCTCTCTATCTCTCTCTCTGATGTGAAAACCTTTAGGATCATTAATATAACATCTCTAAGCAGCTCAAACTTTTTTCCTGAACATGTCTACTATTTTGTAAAAAAACAAAAATCTTAAAATGATAAAAGTTATTATTTTGTTTATTTCATACGACTGCACAGGAGAATAAAACATAACACAATTTTAGAGTTTTACTATATAGGTAAAAAATGTCAAACCAGTAAATAATTGCAATGGCTCAAAATGTATTTCTCCCTTATCTATGTGCAGTCTCACTCCTTAGAAAGCAATTTATTCAATTGTTCGGAATTAACTATTTTCCCCACCCCATCTCTCTCTCTCTCTCTCCGTGCTTATTTACCTGATGTTTTTTTTATTTACAATTAAGGGATGAATTGACTTTTGCAAAGCTTGGCAAGGAGGTTGACATAATATAGATTCATCTATTAGAAAGGAAATTGACTCTGTAATAACTTTTTGATGCCAATGGAGAAATATATTAATTGCATTGTCAATAAAAGTGCTCAGTGAGACCCTTATAGTTTTCTAATGGGTTATTTCCCCTTAGACACACAACTAAAAAATAATGATAAAATGCATACAGTAATTAGTTAAGAACATTTAATTAGTTTGATGTTTTCTGTGAATGTATAATCGCTGCGCTTTCCTATATTCCTAGTTCTGATGTTGTTTTTATTTATAATCTATTCTCCATGAAAAGCTGGTTCTAAATTGTATTTATTTATGGTAAAAATACATCACACAATCCAACAATTTCAAAATACTGATCAGTCATGAATATTAGTAAGCTAAACGACGTCCATCGATTCGGCTTTAAATACTGTCACAAATATGTGCATTATAATCGGCAAATTGAAAGTGTATGAGGATTCAATGCACGATCTTTATTACTTTTAAGATTTATAAGTTCGACAAAGTTGTTAGGTATTATTACAAGACGCCCAAGTCTACTCCTGGATGTCTACTTAAAAGTCCTTATTGTGTCATAGAGGTAGAAAAACGTCGCATATGATGTCACAGATAATAATTTGACTTTGCACAAATTAAAGTCTATAGAGTGGGTTCAACAATTAATATAATTCTCGGCCATCTAACATTTTTCACTTTGCTTTTATTTCCTTCTTTATTCTCTATGTTTTGTCTTATTCCTTATCTACCATTCCTATATGTACACAAATTACGCATATCATTACTATTACTGCAAGCTTGCAATATTTATTCATTATGTTTCAAGTTAATTCAGTCTTAAATTTGTATACTGCTGTTAAATAATATATCTCATTTATTAATTTGATAAAAGGCAGTGTACGTGCATGAGTGAACTGGCATTCGCCATAGCAAGAGATATAAACATCTCCTTGTAGTTTTAGAGTATGCCTACATTCCTGAGATGGTCCATGAATGACGAAACAGCTGTTTGTTCATGTCATTCCAGCAAATTACCTTAAACGACAACAGCATATACGAACAAGAGATAATGTTTTATTACAGATGTTCTCAAATGGTAACTGGCGCTGCATCTAAAACTGTATTTCGGCAAAAATCCTTAAAGGGACTGACACTCTACTGGCCGAAAAGAATTTGTATGAATTCAAGATAAGACCATTCCTTCCTTTAACTACTAAGTGTTGAAACTACATTTGGCAGCAATAGTGGAAGTCAGATCGGCACCATTTCATTTACGACCAACTAGACATCATAAGAAGTCTTTCAGTGAACACTCCCTGCTTATATTACCAGTCATTCAGGAGTAGTGATAAGAAAATTTTAAGATGGCCACTGTGACGGCCATATTGGATGCCTGAGCAGCACCGTGTTTATTCAGGACCAACTAGACAGCATAAGAAGTCGGTTAGTACAAGCCCCATGTTGAACAACCGTCCATTGATGAAGAGTACAGATACAAAGATTTTCAAGATAACTGTTGTAGCGGCCATATTGGATATGCAATCAGCACCCTTTTTTTTAGGACCAACTAGACACCATAAGAAGTCTTCTGGTGAAAACCCCTTGGCAATGTTACTTTTCATTAAGGAGAAGTAGTGATAACAAGATTTTTAAGATGGCAGCTATGGTGGATATATTGGGCATCCGATAGGTACCATTTTCACTTAGGACCAGCCAGACATCACAAGGAGTCTTTTCTCGAATGTCCCATGTTGATATGACCATCCATTCAGGATGAGTAGCGATAACATGATTTGATTTTCAAAATGGACATCAGAGAGGCACCAAATTTATTTTGGACCAACTAGACATGATAAGAAGTCTTTTAGTGAAACCCATTTAATATGACCATCCATTTGGGAAGAGTAGCGAGAACAAAATTGTAAAGATGACCGCGGCCATATTGGACCACAGATTGGCACAATTTTCGTTTAGAATCAACTAGACATCATAAGAGGTCTTCTGGTGAAAACCTCGTGTCAATATGACTTTACGTTCAGGAGGAGTAGCGACAATAAGATTTTCAAGATGGCTGCCGTGGAGGCCATTTTGGACGCGAGATCGGCACCATTATCATCTAGAACCAAGTAGACATCATAGGAGGTCTTATAATGAAAAACCCATGTTGATATAACCATCCAATCAGAGGCTTAGTGATAACATTTTCAAGATAGCCGCTGTGGCGGCCATATTAGATTCCAAGCAGCACCATTTTCATTTAGAACCAACTTGACGATGGTATGAATGTGTGTTTAATGTTTTAAGGCAATTCTCCAAGTAGTTTAGGAGGAGTAACAAACTTGTGCCAACAGACAGACGGACGACAGACGACGGACAACAAACCATCCCTTGTGTTATTCTGGTATATGACTAGTTGAGCTAAAACCGGATAAAGAAAGCTCTTTTTACACGGGCTTCAGTAAGTTACACAGTTCTTTCCTCGGTAACGCGAACACATTGTATTCCATTTTACCCTCGAAAGTTAACGGGTTTCGTAACGTAAATATTCGGCACCAGAGAAGATTTGTGATTTTGGGGGTTTAGCGCCATTTTTAGGACATGATAGGCCATATGTGGCGGCCAGTATATTTGATGGCGAAAGAACCCAGGAATACCCCGGGAAGAACCACCGACCCATTGGAAGCTACTGGTAAGCTTTCTCACATACCCACATTGATCGATCCAAGACTCGAACCCACGTGGACAGAGGTGAGATGTGAGTGGTCTTGAAAAGCGAGCGGATTAGACCACTCAGCCCCCCTGGGCACCGAGTTGGTACAAAAGTGAATAATCACGTGTCACTGTCGACTGTGTAGTAATTTTTAATCATGTTTTTTTTTTTTTTTACTTTTTCTTTTTTTTTTTTTTTCTATAATACTAAATAAATGATCATTCAAGTGAAAATATAGAACGTCTTATAAAACCAAAGAAAAGATTATAGATAAATTACTGAAATAGTTATTGACCTGATATCAGCTGGTACGTTGAAGCCTGAGCACCCCTGCAAGCGAAAACCATTTGACAATATTGCAGCAGTTTAATATTACTAAGGCCCTGACCCTATGGTCGAGATAAATGCATACTTGTTACGCTAACCTGGCATTATTAAAGCTCATGGAAAAGGAACTATCATTCCCCGTTAATGAAGCCATCTGTGTTATTACATTTCTCGATGCAGTACACCAGGTACAATTAGCGATGCCTTTTCAAGCCAACTGTGGTAAAGACACTTCTTTGTGCGTATGTTTGTTTGTTTCTTTCTAAAAGTGGAATCGCAAATACATCGACCTTGAAAATGTGCTGACTTTTCAATGAAATCAATCACATGCGTGTGGCGTAACTAAGGAAGGTAAGAATGAGGTATAATTGCATCCAAATTCACAAGACGCGGGCATTTTTCCGTCAGAAGCAGATCAATCAAATGTAAGGAATATTTATTACAAAAATATTATTCTTAATAAATGTACAACTTTTATTTCATGCTTGTCACTACATATACTTATTCGATAATGGAAACTTGTAACACGACAGGTATCCATTGTTAACTGGAATTTAATTAATGACGTTTTCGCGTGGGCGTTACTCTAATTGTGATGTAAGTGACCTGAATTGAAAATGCACGATGTTATTTTTAACGTAACGGCATATGTAGGATGTCTAATGACATGGGCTTGGCATTCAATGGGATAAATTGAAGAAAGTCGTAATGACTGACCTGTGATTTATTCTGGCATGTCTTAGCAAACTTCCACTGGATGTAAAATCTGCATAAAATTTTACAGTATTTAAGAAGAGATATCGTGAGTGTGTATGTGTTGCTAATAGATTTTAATAGAATTTAGTATTTATAACAATAAAGACATGTTAAAATAATTAGTACTTACTATTATATTGTGTATGATGCAGATTGTTATACTTTTTGCTTAAGAGGGACTCAAGGGAGAATGGTCCTTGACTGAATGAGTCACTCTCTATAAATTAAGTATTATCATTATTATTATTATTATTATTATTCATCCGCCTTCTTCAAGCATTTGTTTTTTGTACTCGAAACTTATTGAACTCTCTAGAACTATAATATAATATTTGTTAATGAATCTCTCTTACTAGAAAATCAATAATTTGTTAAAGAGGTAAACCAACTAGCACACACGAACATTCTTTTACTGATAGACACCGCATGCAGCCTCTTACCATAGAATCTGTGTGCGGGGTGGGGGTGCAGGCTACCACACAATCCGTGGATGTTGCGATGGACCAGTCAATTAGCAGAAAACTCCCAGTTGCAGATAAACTCTGTAGCAAGAAAGCATTCACACACTATAACTGTAAAACAAAAATCGCACGGAAAACTCAATGTCAAATTTAACTAAGCTCGGAAATCGAAACATATTGAACACTGATTCTTTAAAATGTAATTAAGCTTGAAAATGTAAACATATTGAATATTGATTATTTAATTTGTGATATAAGTGCTTAGGATGCAAAGTACAAAACTCCAGAGCGCTGCCTCGAGCGCCTGTGAGGCGTGTAATAATGTAAGTGACAAGAAGAGAATGTATCCGAATGAGAACCAAACCTGCAACAGACCAAAACGTTGATAAACGTAAATACACGTGATGCACTGAACGAGAAAATAAAGTAATTAGGCAGCTGTTATGTATGATGTTTAAATACTTAACTTTTGGCTATGATTGTAAGTTGTATGTTTTTTTTGAAAATGCATAGTTACCTTTTGTCCAGTTGTTTACACAGTATATTCATAGGCATTTAGCAATTAGACTTTTGTGACAATGTCAGGTAGGCCAGTATTTTTCCACTATAATTACTCATATTGTGATGTGACATAAGTTATGTAGGCATGTGTATTTATATCCAGATTTTGGTAAACAAATTAATTCCTAAAAATAAATGCCAATTGTAAGATGATCGTTGTTGTTTTCGTTTCAACAATCAATCTATCAAGCCACATGTCGCTTTTGGCAAGATAAACCATTAAGCCCATGCCATGCATATTTAATAATCTAGATATATTAAAATAGTTTTAACTTGCCAATATTGTGTTAAAGTTTAATCAATAAACTTTCAGGTCAAATGATTAGTGTTTCCAAAGAGAGAATAATAATGGTATATTTTCAAGGAAATATATAATGAAGACCAATTTGTTCATATTTCCTTATTTGAATCAAGACTGAAATCGATATAAGAAATTCGGGTTCACATTTAACATTTACAGAACATTAAACAAGAGTACCGTAAACAAAACAGTTGACACTCGCCCCGTGTTTAATATTCTTCTGTGCAGGTATTAGCAGGGTATGGGTGACTCTTGAGATTACTGACTAACGGGTCTCAATTACCTTGACCTTAGGTCAAGATATGCTGTCTTGAACTAAACTTATTGTGTAGAAACTATTATTTTCTGATTAGACTTACCATGACCGCGACCCCTTGCCTTTAGACCCCAGAATCTGTAGCTTGTTTATTGACCTAAGCTCAAGTCATCCAAAAAGTTTTGTCAAGGAACTTAATCTAGAACAAAAGTTGTTCTGCAATATCCATTTTTCTTTGAGCCACAATGACCTTGACATTTGAATTTTGGACCCTAAATCAATAGCCCTCCACAAACCTTGGTCACGGTACGTGATCTAGAACTAAAGTTATTATGCAAAAAAAAAAAAAAAAAAACATTCTCTTCTTTCAGTCACCTCTGACTCTTTGAATCAATAGGCTTCCTTCTTATATAAAGTGTACGTCATCCACAAACTTTAGTGAAGATCATGATAGATTACTGAAATTTGTTGTGCGGAAACCTGTTTTCTTCTTTTTGTCGCAGTGATCTTGATCTTTGGTCTTCTGACCCCCAAATCAAAACGCTTTCTTCTTTTCCAAAATGCAAGCATTCCATAAAGTTTAATCCATATCTGTGATGTAGAATTAATGTTATTGTGCGGAAATCATTTTTCTTCTTTCCGTCGCTGTGACCTTGACTTTTGTTTCCTTTCTTACCTCAAGTGCAAGCCATCCACAAAGACTGGTAATTGTAGATGTTAGAGAACTCGAGTTATTTTGCAGAAACTTATATTCTTCATTCAGTCACAATAACCTTTGCCTTTGACAGTTTCGTCCCGAAATCGATGGGATTCTTCCTTACCCCGTATGCAAGAAATCCACTAAGTCTGATAACCGCAGATTGTGGATAACTTGAGTTATTGTGAGTAAACAAAATTGGAAACGAACAGACGGACGGAAGATCTGATAACATTATAACATAATATGATCCCCTTTATAGCGGGCTTATAAAATGGATTCATTAAATAAATTGCACGCACTTTATTAATATCAGGACTGCAACTATGCAAGCGTTTTCCTCTTATTAGATCAAGATAAAAAATCGACGTCAGAAATCAAAGTTGATTAACAATTTGTCTAAAATTAAAAATGATAAATCAAAGCAACTATCCTAACATAAAAAATTGGATTAATTAAAGAATTTTGTAAATAATAAATATAAATGTGTTGACTTTGATTATCTTATTACATCAATATCGAAAATCAAATCGATTTAATACAATCCAGGTTGATACAAATATTGGAAAAATGAATACATTAAAATGTAAATGTAGACTTTTACATTTAAATACTTAATATTTGATGTTTACAATAAGGTGAGATCTCGGTTGATGTATTCCCCACCTATAAAGAGACCAAGTCTTTGCGTTCTTTCATTTTTACGATCTAGATTAAAATATCGGTGCAGAATTGAAAAAAGGATGGATTAAAGAACTGTACGTTCTATGATAAAATAGGGAATACAACTGTAGACATTTTCAAATTTTTTAGTTTAGAATAAAAAACTGAGGTCATGACACGAGGATGCGTAAAAGTTGTACTCGCATTATTATTATTATTATTTTTATAAACAAGAATAGATAAATTAAATAAAGTGCATGCATTTTAATTAAAGAGCGGTAATGTGAACTTTTCCTCTTTTTCAGATTAAAATTAAAGGAAAAATAAATGTCATTAATCCAGACTGAATAAAGAAACTATTTTCAAATTTTACATTGGATAAATTAAAGAAAGCATGTGTACTGTATACTCGTTTCTCCTATTCTTGCGGGTTCCCTAATCTCGCGGTATTGACTATTTCCGTTCTAAATAGATCATTGCACGATCTGTCTGTCGATTATAGGGGTTGTTTTGTTATTAAGAAATGCTTGGTCTTGGTCTGAACTAACAACAAATTATTTCAACAATGTTTCCTTTACTGGCAATAAATAAGATAATCATTAATCAATAGAAAATTTATCAAAGATCTACTACCCCTTTACCCCACATCCAAATGTAAATCGCCTACATCTCATACCGAAAGCCTAATCACGCCTTGCCTGGCTGAATAAAAGTCGTCGAGTTGATGATAATTTACAATGATGCAAGCATAGTCACTTGATAGACCTTGTTTACATTTCGCTCATTGCCAAAAATATGGCAGACAATAAGGGTCTTTGTATTGAAATCTTGACTTCGAATGTTGCAATCATGTATGACTATCTTTTTATAAAATTAATGATATTCCAAAATATATAAATGAAATTATGCCAGTAATTTGTATTAATTATTACATTGCGAGAAAAGCTGTCATGAATAAATAATAGGAAATAGACTCTTATACTTAACAAAGAGGGAACTAAAGTAGTGAAAATGGAGGAGTGATGTTTCCAGAAAACACCATAGCTGCCTTTAGAGAGTACAAAATCTATTCCTTTAATAGTATGTCGGTAAAAGATGTGCAAGTAACACAATCAACCATATATCGAAAAGAAGAGGATGACATTGTGCAAAGAGAAGCTTTTTATAAATGAAAACAAAAATAGAAATGACAAAATCGCCTGTAGAAGAGCAGGTGCCTTTTGACAAACACAATATCAATGCGTATGAGAGCAGAAGTCTGAAAGAGTCGACAGTCGCCGATCCAGAGGAGCTTATTAATTGCAAACAGCTGAATATTGTAAATAAGAGAGATTTGGTTGACTCGCAATGCTTAAAATTCGAGTATTGAGGAAAGAATGTTTTCTGGTGTCCACATTACCTCTTCAGATAATAACTGGATATATAACGATTGTAAATATGTAATATCTTCAAATTTTTAATTTTAAGTTTTCTGCTACGCACTAAGATTCGGTGTGTTATTACTGACATCGTGTTCATTTCATACCCTTTTTGAGCACCGTTACAGCGATTGCATCATTTGCCACGAGAATCTCGTTTTATATGGCGGTAGACACAGTATGTTCCATTGGACGTGGTTTGTTGCAAAATTGGCATCATTGACAGTATATGCTGAATACTGGATCGGAGATAGATGATAAATAAACTGGAAAGGCAAATTTTAATTAGCGGGCAAATTAATGTTTTTTTTTTTTTGTTTTTTGCGATGCGTTTCTTGTTTTGTGCCGCGAGAATACAGCACGCCATCCTGATAGAAAGAAAGAAGCATTTTTTATTGACTTTTTTTGGATAAAAATTAAACATCAATATCAGAAATACATATTGAATTAAATCTCTCAAAATATTAAACAATTAAAGTATGAAAGGAAGAAGTTTAATAAAATAAGCAATACATTTAGGGAGTTCCCCAAATTAATTTCTTACTCTTACGTCACAGCTGATAAGGAACATCACTTCTAATATACGAAATGCAGCTTATTGAAAGCGTCTATACTTGAACATGGTTGTAAAAAGTTATTGATTGTGCACGTGTTAGAGAGCCAGTTCACGACCCACACACCCCGAGTGGATTTTATCCCAAGAAATTGTTTATCCTATAGTATCGCCCCCCCCCCACCTCCTCCCCAAATCCATTTTCTTCCAGAGTACAATCTACCCTATGAAAAGGTGTATAATTGAAGTTGAAACCAATAAGGTGCGACATGGAACATACTGAAACAACACTTCATATTAGACAGACAGTCATGTAAAGTTTTCGACAAAGATTCAGTGATAGTCGATAGCGCTTAGACTAGTACAAAACTAGTTCTGTGCACTGTTCGTTGTTAGTTTATATATATATATATATATATATATATATATATATATATATATATATATATATATATTACTGAACACGGAAAGTTAAACAGTACAGGTATCAGTTGTCGAGCACTGTTATATTCTACAAGTGTTATTTGACGGGTGGTGGGGTGGTTAAAAGCAAATACAATGACTGCATGTCTTATTGGAACTTTCTGATTGAGTAACGCTTCATTTATAAATATTCTTGTTTTTTCTACCTGTTTCCTAACTCCTTTCCTTTTAATGTGGTTGTCTTTCAGAAATGCAGACGAAAACAAGCATCCTATGCAAAATATGCGTGCTTTAAAGCTAGACAGGCAAAGTTTTCATACGATCTAAAAACACGTTAGCCACATACATACATGTAAATTCAAACACATGCCAAGAAATGCTGCTAAGCTGAACAATCCAATTTCGATTATAAAAGTTACGCACTATTATCCGTCCGTATATTATCCGTCCGTATATTCGCAAATATGGCAAAAAATCCGCAAACTATGCATAAAAGTAAGTACATGCAGTCAGACTAATTTGCAAAAGAAAGCTTTAAATGTTAATAAAACTTTCCTAGTAAACAGCTGGACACCGACAAATTTATTGGTATGGTATTTACTTACCCAGATCAGCTATTATTTTTTTAAAAATAGTTTTTTCTTTTTCCTTTTAACATTCTTTTTGCAAGGCGGAATTGTGTTCATTTATGAAATGTTAACATCTCAGTTAAATTAAATGAATGATCGTTATTTTTGTATTGCGACTATAATACAAGTGGCATATGACTTACGCACAAATTTAGTTGTTCTTCTATTTCTTCTTAATCTTTTGATCATCTGAGTTACTTATAACTGCTTTCCCAACTCTAATTTGATGATCCCAGGATCTGTCATGCTGGAACCGATACAAGCATAAAATAAATGGGATTTGCCAATCAAGATAGCATTATTGATATCATAGTTTCAACTAAAGGGAGCACTGGTTTTTATTGGGTGAAACCGTCCAATGGAAATTTCCACTTGTCAAAAAAAAAAAAAAAAAAAAGGGCTTAAGTTCTATTTTACTTCCACGAATGTGACTGAGCTCACAAAAAGCATGAACAGGCAAGTTCCGCATGTTTCAGTGAAACTGAAACTATGCATGTTTACAAAAAAGTATTTTTCAGAAACATTATTCCTGGTCAAGTTCATTGGACAGACAAAATCCATTTTTTTTAAACATGAAACTACAGTCTGCATAGATATATAGGCAGACAGACAGACAAATAGATAGATATATAGACAGACAGATAGATATACAGACAGACATACTGATAGATATATATACAGATAGATATATAGATTGACAGACAGACAGTTAGACAGACAGATAGATAGATAGATAGATAGGCAGACAGATATATATATATATATATATATATATATATATATATATATATATATAGACAAACAGATAGATGGATAGATAGACAGACAGATTGATAAATAGAAAGATAGATAGATAGATAGACAGACAGATATATAGATAGACAGACAAACAGATAGATCGATAGGTAGATAGACAGGCATAGAGACACACACACATATACATACATATATATATATATATATATTTATATATATAGGTAGACATACATATAGATAGATATATAGACAGGCAGACAGACAGACAAACAGACAGACTAAAAGATATATAGATGGACAGAGAGATAGACCTACAGATAGATAGACAGATAGATAGATTTGTAGCTCTTCCTTTAGAGAGTTATATTCTTCAGGTTTTCCTCATGAATTCGTTTGAAAATGATTACAAAGTCATAACAATCAAAAATGCATTTGATCATATGTAAAGACGAGCCGAATCCCGTGAACTGGTCAGTACATGGGGACTTTCATTTTACGTGACTTTCTTAAGGAGAAATAAGCTACATATAATATGAAGTTCAAATAAACAATAACTAACTCTTGTTAAATGTTAGTACAGAAAATCTAATTATGATATTAATAACATTAACTTACAGGTAGCACAAACAGTTCCTATAAAGCTGTTTATTTCATTTCACTATGGAGAGTCGAATTGTGATGCCCAAATAGTGACTCGTGGCAGCGACATATGGAATTGATTGACACCCACACCACGTCATTGTTTCACGTGAACATACTTTCACTCTTATTTCCACGAATGGGGAAATAAAGCATTCAATTTTACGAAATTTGATATGTGTTCTTGTCTTCAATAATTCATGTTCGAAATCGATTGGGAAAACCTTGTGAACAATAGGCCCACATAATGCTTCTTTGTGTGTGTGTGTGTGTGTGTGTGTGTGTTAATAATTATGGAATGACTAATTTATTATCGTATTTATACTTACGTATCGGATGCGTACAAGTCATTTTTGAAATACGTTACAAAAGCCTGTTGTGCATTTCCAGTGAACTATGATACTCACATCCTCTAATATTTAAAAATGAATTAATCACTCTGTTCTTATAGCACATTTTAGTTTCCCTATAAATAAATATTTGTTGTTGTTGTTGTTGTTATGGTCAGGAAATACTATGCACCCATCCACCTTCAAACTCGATCATCACAAAACACCTGCGTTCTGTCAACAATTCTGTTACAAAATATATATATATCTTGCTCACAGTGACTAATAATGAAACAGCAACTGAAAACGAGTAAATTGAAACAGATGTAATACATTTGGGAAGAAACACTTTTCTCTGTCTCAAAGAATTGAATGAATTGGTATAATTGCTATCTCTGATGGACGAGCCTACCCACTTCTGGTACGTATGATCATTAATTCATTAAGTCATGATAGAACTACGTATTTTGTTGACTCTGGTAGAGCCAAATCTGCTGGCACAACCTTTTATAACCAAGAGTGGTTGACAGTAAAAAAAAAAAAAAAAAAAAAAAGAGACATTTAGTGATGATGAGTCGTCCTTCTGTGTGCATCCTTACTGAGCAGCTATATTAGAGGAATAGACAGAAGCCGACGAGATCAGGTTTTCTTTTGTTTCATAATGATAATGTCATTCATGTAACTCATTTCGGACTATTTTAAGGAGACGTGCAACATCGTTCGTATGCAGGTCATCTTTGAGTAATCATAGATTTTAAGTACCATGTTATAACACGGTGTTGCAACTCTGTTGAGCTGGAAGAATTATGTAGATTGAAAAAGTAATATATATATATATATATATATATATATATATATATATATATATATATATATGTATATACATATATATATACATATATGTATGTGTGTGCGTGCGTGCGTATTTAGTTAATTCGTTCCATGCAAAAGGAGAATTTAAATACAAAAGGAAGAAAATTCAGGATTATCTTGATCGTCCTATGTGTAGAAAAATAAGCGAGATACAATGGAACTACCTTTTTGCAGCTTAAAAGACAAAGGATTTTTTCTTGTTCCTTGATATATATTTTAATCAGATGAGGTATGGTCTATGTATCTATTGAAACAGGTGGAGGTAAGTATATATATATATATATATATATATATATATATATATATATATATATATATATATTTATATATATATATATATATATATATTAACACGCCTGTAAGGCCTCTCTTTTAAGCATACACTTTTCTAGGAATGAACGTTCGGCAGCTGTAACTGTGGAAGTCATAATAAAAATGGAAATACAAGTGTGTATCTACTTCGAGGAGCCTTAACAAGTACAGTTGTACATTCACTTTCGAATTATTTATCTCTGTTGTAAGGTACAGACATCATGATAATGGCGAAGAATATATGGATAATGAATCTGAGATTCTATGAAACACACACCTATATGACAGCAGCTGTTCCTTATCATTTTATTTTGTTGATTTATTTATTTGTTTGCACAAAAGGCCTGGTCACATATACAATAGTCCTAAATGGAGGCAACGCACAGATGAAGTTGTATTAGGTGCCTCTGAATTTTTTTTGACAATGAGACCGCTTTCAATCTCTTAATTTGGAATAACTCAAGCAGCCTAAACGCCATATTCTAATTTCCAGATTTGGGAAGAAAGAGTACAACTAAGTTTCACCCTCGTTGCCAGTTATCCAATATAGTGCAAGTGTACTTTCGCGTCGGCAAGGTCAACGACACTAGAAACAGACGGGATGAAAGAGCCAAGATCAATACTAAAGCAGTAATTCACCCAAAATATATATCATAAACGTATTTCAGTAATCAAATGCAAATGACCCTAATTCTAGCATCACCCTTGTAATAACTGATTGAAACGAATACATTCAGACTCAGAGAGAGAGAGAGAGAGAGAGAGAGAGAGAGAGAGAGAGAGAGAGAGAGAGAGAGAGAGAGAGAGAGAGAGATGCATTCAATAATCAAAGACAATGTCGAGATCATACGACGAATTTGTTACCTATTCAAACATTAACTTTATTTTTTAAACTTTTAGCGTCTGTTTGAAAATCTCTGTCTGGGTATTCTAAAAGAGTGAACAGAAAGAAATGTAACGCGCTGCCAAGTCTTATAGAATGAATACATACCACTGCATTTACTTTAAAATCATCCACCAACTAAAATGTATATACTATTCAGCTACAAGCAGCTAAGTTACTAAGAAACCTTCTGTACTTAGGTGCACAAGTACTAATAAAATATCCGTAAAAAAATCCATACACAAATAGTAGCTCCTTTATCATCCGTGATATCAACAATAAACCCCTTTCCAATGTTGTTGTACAAAAAATTCGAAAACATTAAATCAAAGTCACGTAATGTTTGTAAAAAAAACGAAAGGACACACAATTCTCAACACATTTATTTCTTTTTTTTTTTTTTCTTTTTTTTTTTTTGCTGAAGAAATTTGATTCGAGCACGTTCGCTTCTCTATGCAGTTATTTCCCCGTACTATCATGACAACAATGATAAACTCGTTAGGATGCATTGCTGAATCGGACCTACTTTGTGGTCAGATAGTGTCAAATAGTTTACAAAATTTCAAACATATAATATACTGCAATATAGTATTTCATTCCAATCCTACCGCTCTCTTAAATCGCTGATATTGACATGTTCGGTCTTTGAATAGGGTTGAAAGTGAGGTGAATTTACATAAAGGGGGGTGGGGTGTTGTGGTGAAGAATGAGTTTAATCTTCTAAGCTGCAATTTAAGAGCAATTTTTGTATATAATAAAAAGAAAATTATCTTTTCTTGCGTCTCTCTCTCTCTCTCTCTCTCTCTCTCTCTCTCTCTCTCTCTCTCTCTCTCTCTCTCTCTCTCAGAAAACCGGGGTTCCAGAGATACTTTCAAGTCAGAGAGAGAGAGAGAGAGAGAGAGAGAGAGAGAGAGAGAGAGAGAGAGCGATACAAACTGTGAAGTATCTAATTATCGCCGTCTGCTGTTATGATACTGCATATAGTATCATTAAGATGTAAATGATAGTATAATAATTACAGCGTTAGATACGTAAACAATATGATTGTAATAGTAGGTCTTAGAAGATCATCAAACATTGTCAAATCTTATAAAGGTCAAGGGCTCCTCGTATAATGTCTTCGTTGGTAATAAGCCATGCTATTATTTCAAGATTTACAATAACATTGTTATAACGTAACACAATTTTGCTTTGAGTTTGAAAAGTCATCCGATAAATTCCAGTTGAAAGGCCAAAACTGCATAAGCATTACAAAATGACTGTAAATTATCAAAGGTGCTTTATATTATTAAGTTCTTTAACATAAATAACTGGAAGACTGATAGGAAAATGTTGCTACAAGTCAGAAACATTATTTCTGTAAGTGGCAGTTAAGCACCAACCGAGGAGAAGAGGGAGGAAGTGGAAGTTGAAATGGAAATGGAAAAATAACTATTGCACTATGGTCGGATAGGAATTTGTCAAACTTCATAAGTTCCAGTGCTTTTCAAAACCGATCACTTCCATTTAGACAGTATGGGACTGTGGACAACGTGCAATATTTACTGACCTCCGAAACTGAAGAGCTTGACAACGTGCAAAAACTACATACCTCCGAAACTAAACATTTGAAAACGGAAGTGCTCCAAACAGCATGGGCACTTTTACATTTTATAGAAACACATGTTAACACATTTGTACATTTTTTTTATTATTTAATTCAAATTACAATAAAGACAAATATTAGATTGACTTTAGGAAGTCATCATAACAGAAAAACGTAAAAGAGCCAAGTGATCAGTAGCTAGTTTGTTATACTCTTAACATATATACGTGTCCGCCCAGAAGCGGTCGGCGTTGGGATAATATCTAACCTTGTATCTAGTAAATTGCCAGACAGCAAATGCGCTTACTTAGCGGCGATGGAGCAGAGTCAGGAATGTGTATGCCTTCTCACTGGAACAAAATTGTGACTGACGCTCAAACAAAAGCAAAGAACATGTTTCCCACCCACAAAAGTTGCAAACTGCGTCAAGTTACATCTTCCCAACCAAAGAAAACGCATCTCACTCTATCGATCGATCGATACAAACTACATATAATACTTACTGTTTGACGACGGGTTTCGAATCTGAACTTTCCCGTGTTATAAATTATGCTAACTCACAGCTATGCCGTATTATAAGGTTAACGATATTGACCATTTCAAGGTTTTGCGTTACCAGGTACGAAGGTATTATATTGAATAATGACGTCAGCGTTATTACTAAGGGCGATATTGACTTATATCACAGTGAGAGAGAGGGAAAGTAAATCTTCGAAATCGATAAACTTAGCAAATAAAAATGAAGAAGTAGGCATTGAGAATGACTCATATTTATCGCCCTTTCCTAGTTACAAACAATGACAGAAAACAAGAAATTGCGACTTGACAAGAATAACTCAACGATAAAAAAATATATGTTCTAGATTACAATAAGTTGAAAAAAGAAAACAGATTTTCGAAATCGATTCAGCGAATAAAATGAAATGATGGACATTGAAATTGACTGTATGTATCGTTCTGTCCTGTAAATAAACAATGAAAGAAAACACCGAATTGCGGAAAGACAAAAATGAATGAACGTGAGGAAAAACAAAACCTCTAACCCTCTTAACCATTGTTTCACAGACGAAATCCAGAAATGTACTATCGTATAGTCGTCCGTATTCAGTTTGACATGTTTTAGAAATGTGTTGTATGTATAAATAACGCAAAAGTTCATCCTAACACAATATGAATATGTGCCAGAAAATAATGCAATCTAATATTTCCAGGTAATTTTAGGTTAAACTATTAGAAAGGTGTGCACTTTCAAGGTAGTTTTTCTAGAGCAGAAAAAATAATTTCAGTTTTCTTCAGCAGCGCAGAGTTATCAGGAAGCCGTCAACTTTACTTGTGAAACTGGCCAAAAAATTATGATGTTTTGATGATTTGAAAGAGAAAAGAGTATGTTCACGTTAGCATTGGGAAATTATTAGATATATTTATATCTTGATAGATGATGCAACATTAAAAATACGGGGTGTCGGGAAGGAGGCACATACGGGAAACATATGTGAACAAAAAGAAAGCTGATCATATAAAAATCGGAGAGAAATACAACAAACCTGCAGCAAGTCATTCAGCCAATATCATTTTGTGTTATACTAAGGTATTGCATGACAAAACCCGGGCCCTAAAGCGCCCTCGATTTTTCTACCGATACCCATTTCATCGCTTCACTCCACAGTATACAGCATATCGCCTAATACATGTTACACCTCAGTAAGAGGGGCCAATGGGGCTACCAGGGACATCTGATTCTAAGGCACCGACCAAGAGAGAGAGAGAGAGTCGGAACATTATATAAAATAGCCCATTTACTGAAACCAGAACTTTTTGTTTTACATGAACACACCTTTATAATTGGGACAAACTTCATTGAAGTTGCGAAAATACAATGTATGCTATTGAGTTGAATGTAGCTTTATATGACCGATTGAAGAGTGTATGCAGACACTAAACACACAAAAATTTCCTTTATCTGTGCTGTCAATTATACTCAGGTGTTATGTAATGAAAGTTTTATTTAAATGCACGACAACAACTATTTATATAGACTTTATTTTGTAATGATAAGAAGCATTTATGTGCTTACAGTAATAAAGAAATCTGGACTCAGAATTGACGCGTGTTAGTCAAGAATGAACGGCTATATTTATCCTGATAACGTAATGATTCTTAACGAAGAATAACTTTCACGGAAAACTGACTTTATTTAAAAAAAATTGTCTTACAGTCACTGTTTTCGTGAAGAAACTTTTCCATGAAGATTTTTCTAGACAATACTGTCAAAATCTTCATGAAAATGTGATCAAATTTTTTTACGTAAAAGTTGTGCTCCCTGGCCTAACATGTAAACACCAGACTAGATTTTCTTTTTAAATAAAGAAACTTGTTCTGCCGAGTCATCATTCTTCACGAATAAAGTAACAATCTTTACGAAGAATATTACCTTCTAGATAAAAAATACAGATTGCACATTTTTCTTATGAAACACTTCACTCATTTCGTGAAAATAATTTGAATCCGCGTGAAAGTGCATTTTTTATGTATATATACAGTAAAGATTGTTTATAACATTTCACAGGGAACTGGGATTTTTAGAACGGTATAACCGAGGAACGTTATATCCAAATTCATTTATTTATTTTTTCTTCAAAATGTTTATGTACTTGTCCATGTCAATGACGTTGGACATACTTGTAGTAAACAATTTATACAGGTATGATTACTGTCAGAACTCATATGTAATGGTAATACAATTTCATACAACATACATTTGTATAAATACATGTTATCATGAGAGAACAAAAAAGATTAACCAGTAAGTTCTACCATCTAATGAAAGTGTCAGCATACATGTACGTATACCAGCCGTTGTTCAATAACTCGGTTGCTTCCTGGCTATCACTAATTTCAGAAGCAATGTTACCAAAGTACAACAAATTTACGTTTCAATTGTTGGTCTCACAGGTGTGACAGTGTCACTATCAGAATTAACATAATCCAAGAAATCAACATCCACGTTACCAGACACATGAAGGCATCATGCACCATACGAGGGGAACATCATCATCGCTAACACTGGCAATGACATCTGTTTGCTCACTAAACCCTGCCTTGACAAAACAGTCAGTCTAATTAAAACCAGTCTTACGTAGAGATCTGACAGACACCAATAAGAGGTCTTGTTCTGCTGACCTTGTGGTTGACCAACCAAATCACAACTTTCACATTTTTGAAAGTGACACACGCCATTCGGAATATATCGTTACTAATGATAACTTTCCCTAACACGAAATGGAACGTTTTATCTGATAGGCTGTTAAAAAAAAAATGGACTGGGAATTCCAAAGGTCAGCAAAACATAAACTTGTCTCGGTGTCAGTCAGATCTCCACGTTGGACTGTGGATATTTGATTTTTAATCAGATTGCAAAACAGCTTGCAACGCAATCTGTGAAAACATCACGCCATGCATGATAGATCATATTGAATATTGACTGCGGATAGTACATTTATTTCAAGCAAATTTTTTTTTTTTTTTTTTTGTAAATTTTTTTTGTCAAGGCTCGCTCGGTATCTTTGGCTTAGAGCACGTCGGTACTTTGGCTTTTATTCCTCATACTTTTTATTTGTAGTTTTGTGTCTAAAAATAAATTGGTTTTTTTTGTGTGTGTGTGTGTGTTTTTTTTTTTTACTGGCGATACTTAATTAGTCAACAGTCAGGTATACAACGATAGCTAAAAGATATTTCGAAATTATTTAGTCAAAAAAGTACAAAACAGAAACAGAAACATTTCTTTTCGTGGTTTAATTGCATTCAACCAGCAACCCGTGATTCTGAAGTACCGATTACGAATGAGGTGTGATTATCACGCCTTTGTTACCTTGGCGTCTTTGTTCAGCATTTGCTATTACTGATTACGAATGACGCGTGATTATCACACTTCTGCTGAAGTTTTTCAAGGATGACTAGAGGGAATCTTTGAAGCGTTTGTTCTGACCACTCTGAAATCGCTTTCCCTCCTTTAGCTCGCCATATAAGACCTTCCTTGGTAGTCGCTCTTCGGACATCTTATCCTCATTAGTCTCCTCAGACAGGCCAGGTGAAAATGGTTCGGCTTCTTGGAATGGCGTCTATAAGCCGTCGAGGTTTTGCAAGCATACAGCAGTGGCGGCAACACAACGGCTTTGTATACCATCAGTTTTGTTTGTAGACTGATATCTCTGCCTTCCCACACATTTGTACGTAGTTTGCCAAAGGCCACACTTGTCTTAGCAATTCTGGTGTTGGTTTCATCATCGATGTTGACTGCACGTGAGAGTGTATTGCCGCGATAGGTGAACTTTTCCACTGCCACAAGGATTTGGCAATTTAGTGTGATGGTAGGCTCTACGTAAGGCTGCACTGGTGCGGGTTATTGCATCACCTCTGTCTTCTCGATAATGAATGTGAGACCCAAATTGTCACAAGATGAAGAGAAATGGTCCATACTGTGTTGCATGTCAGACTCAGACTTGGCATTCAGGGAACAGTCGTCAGCAAATACGAACAGTCACTTTCTGTAACTTCGTCTTCGCCTATAGTCTTCTCAATCCGGTATATGATGACAATCCCAGTGTCATAGTCACGGAAATCATCTATAAGCATGGCAGAAAACATCATACTGAAGAGGGTTGGGGCCAACACACAGCCTTGCTTGACTCCGTTGGTGACTGGGAATGGTTCTGATGACTCACGATCATCTAGCACACGAGCAAGCATGCCATCATGAAATTGCTGAACCATCACGATACATTTCTCTGGGCAACCAAATTTTGCCACGATCTTCCGAAGGCCTCCACTGCTGACTGTGTCAAAGGCTTTTGTCAGATCGATGAAACAATTTGTCATTCCCGTCTGCATAGGACTGAATCTAATCTGCCTTATTCTCAGTCACGAGTCTTGCAACTCTCTGAGTTTGCATTGGACAGTCCTCTTGATGTTGTTTAAGGCTGCCTTCTTAGATGATGAAGTGCTGTCTTCTAAATAGGTCTTATGTAGCCGATGTTTCTCTTTCAGAAGTCTCTGTATGGCAGCATCGTTCGCATCAAACCAATCTTGATGTTTACGTGTGGTGGGACCCAGGCGTTTTGATGCAGTTGAGTACACAGAGTCAATAAAGGCTGACTAGTTTTCCTCGACATTCTCGGAGTTTGTATCGATTGTATCCAGTTGGCTGCACAGTTCTTTGACAAATTCTTGTTTCACATTATTCACTTTCAATTTGGCGACATTAACCTTTTTGGGAACTATTTTCCTTGTGGTCGTCTGATAGGCTGAATCCGGATATTGAGCTTGGAGACTTCGAGCATATGGTCAGTCCAGTATTCTGCATTTCTCATGGCCTTCGTCACTCGGACATCCTGCCTGTCTCTTCTCCTGACGATGACGTAGTCAGTAAGATGCCAGTTCTTGGAGGGTGGGTGCATCCATGACGTTTTGTTGCGGTTTGGCAGGCGGAATACTGTGTTGGTGATTAGAAGGTTATGTTCAGCGCATTTTCTCAGTAGGAGGAGTCTGTTGTAGACGCATTTGCCAAAGCCATTTTTGACAATGACACCCGGTCATGTCTGGTCATCTGTGCCAACTCTAGTATTGAAATCACCAAGGATGATAGGCTTGTCTACCTTTGGTACTTCTGCAATAAAAGAATCCAGGTCTTTATAAAATGTGTCCTTGATCTCATCTGGGTTGGTCATGGTGGGTGCATAGGCGCTTATGATAGTTGCATATCTTTTTCCAGGCAGTGGGAGTCTCATTTGCTTTAGTCTGTCATTCACTGTCTTTGGGAGATTTGTGAGCTTGCTAACTAGCTGTGATTTGATGTCAAAGCCAACACCATCTTCACGTTGCTCTTCGCTACATCGGCCACTCTAGATGAAAGTGTAGCCGGCTCCTACTTCGATGAGTTGTCCTTCTTCAGCTAGGCGAGTTTCACTGGGACTGCTATCTGGATGTTGAATCTGGCCAGTTCTCTACCAACTAGATCTGTTCTTCTCTCTGGTCTATCTGCAGATGTACTGTCCATTAGTGCGCTGTACGTTCCAGGCACCAATGGTGATTTGCATCACCTTTGCCTTTTTGTTAGATTTTCAACCGCTAAGGTGGGATCCCCGTCAGCCGCGGTGTGTTGACAAGGGTTAAGGTGAAGCAGGCAATGATTAGGGCACCTTTTCTATCCCCTTCTTCGTGCTACGGAGGTGAGCATGATGATCCTAAGAAGGGCTGCTAAGTCACCCAGGGGGCTGCCGAGTTTCACTGTTGCTTCGGTCCAGTGAAAAGCGACTCTATTCCCTGAGCCGCCTCTCTGCAGCTCTGCAGCTACAGCTCCCAGTGTATCCACACCTGTTGCTTTGCTGCTCGCCCGTCACCACAGGACTTGAAGGTATGTGGTGGGGTGGGGGTGGGGGGGGGGGTAGTGTCATGACTTGCGCGTGAGTTGGATTTAAGTGAGAGAAAGTTGTGCAGAGTCGTATCCACTCTCTCGTCAGGCCTGTCTGAATCGTGTGGCACGACAATGTAGAGACGTCTGGAGACACGTCCGGATGCAGTGGATGGCCATCAGTTCCTACTGTACCTGAGCTGATTTTCGCGCTCTCCACACAGCTCTTGACATCTGCCTTCACAGCCGGGCTGGGATGATCATATCTGCTCGGCCGCCAGATCAACCAGAAGGGACTCTCCAGAGGAAGTCAGGTGTAGCTGTCCACTCTGGATCAGTAGTCACAGATAGTACCGTCTACTGTTACTTACGGTAGCAAGCGATGCCTGACCTGACTTACATATATATGGTGGTAAAATAGTAATATGGAGGCAGATTAGTATCATATATCATACAGGTTAAACAATTATTATTGTTATTATTCAGAGCACCAACAGAAAAAAAGAAGAAATGTAAACTTGCTAGAAATATATGCGTTGTGTTGAAATAGCGTCAGTGCCTGCTTGGGATATTTTAATAATCCTTCCATAGTTCGTCGAAACAAAAGTTCGAAAAAAAATTTCTTAATAAAAACCTGATTGATACAGTCTTACATTTCAGTATTCCTATTCGCACATACACGCATATGTTTCTGCATGTATTTATATATAAAGGTAAGTGATCCATGTATGTATTTCTCTATCTATGTATCTACACATTCCCTTCGAACACCCACATATGAAATAGGCATAGAAAGATAACTATATTGCTATTAATTCAGGATGAACGCAGCAGCGACTTCTTTTGTCAGAGATAAATACAACTCATACGACTCTAGATGAGTTTTTCGTATTTCACCAGCACGATTCGCCCAAAGCTCCTGAAAAAAGTAACATTTAAGCATGATTGCGATGAATGAACAGTCGACACATGTGTATATTGCCTGCTGCTGCTGATTGACCACTACATAGGAACAATCTGTCTGCATCCTAGAGCGTATTTTACTGAAACGAACGGGAACATTGCACATGGGATTGTTATGTATGATGTTTATATAATATTATAAATATTTTAGGAAATTGTAAATGTTTATTCACTTTGATATTTGCTTAAATCTTTATGTTTATTAGGAAAAACATGTATAACTAGTGTCCTTGAATTAGGTTGTTTTGATCAATATGTTTTCTCAATTTGAAGGTCAAGGTTGATTTTGTTTACAAGTAAAATTCCATTAAGATGACTCATGTTCTAGAACATTCTGTCATGTGACCAATCTTTATATATGTCATGTTTGGTGGACATTTATTCAGTTTTGACATTACCATCAGTCTTGTAAAGAGCTATTACAGTTGTGAAAATTCATTCCAAATTCTAAGAGAGGAATTATTTTAAGTATTCATTGGATTATAACAGTGCTCATAAACTTTTGGATTTTGGATTTTAATTGATGATTTTGGAATTTAACTGAACTTATTCAGATATTTTGGAATACTTCATTTTGACATCAGCACATCAAAGATTACTAGTACATCAGGACTTTTGGAGACCATTAGCACATCATAACATTCAAGGACACAGCCGTGAATTCGGAACATTCTATATTTAGGACTTGTGATTAGAACAATCATTCTTATTGGATTATTAGGATTTCAAAACACATTACTGTAAGTGACTTTTTTTGATTTTTCATTTTAATTATCTAGTAATAAATTGCTTGTTGATTTTTACTTGATTTGTTGGTTTCACTTTCTTTCTGTTACATTTTTCTTAGACCATAGAGTCGTAACAGGATCTAAATGTGTTTATTTCAGCTTAGTTTCGAAAACAAACTACAGCATATAGGCGCACTTTTGCTGCTGTAGGAAATTAGTGTTAGACCTCGACGCGGAAGAGTCAAACGCTTCGCTCCATCATAATTTATAAGATCATTTACCATGTCTTACTTCTTCATCTTCAGCCATCACCACAACTACAATCACCCCTTACGCAACTGTTACTGTTGCTGCTGCTGCTGTCACCTCTTCCAGTAGTACTGCTAATTACTATTGTTGGGGCTGGTACTACTGTTGTCTCTGCTAGTATTTCTTCTGCTAGTTTTCAAGCTACTTCTGCTACACGTATCCTGCAGCTTTCTCTTTACTAATGACTTAGCAAAAGAGTGAACAAATTGTTGTTGCTGCTGCGCCTGCTACTACTGTTACTATTATTACTTCCACCACTACTACTACTATTACTTTTGATGCTACTACTACTTCCAACACCACTGTTACTAGAACTACTGCACTATAGTCAGTATGAATACTGCTACTATCAGGAGTTTTGTTAAGAACCAAAAAATAAAAAAATGGACTTCATCGAGTTGTTGTTGGGTTTATTCTGTGAACTTGACAGCCTATGTGAAAAAATACTCATAAAAAGACTTAATCCATAAGTCAGTTCTCACAAACTTAAATAATATATTGTTTTGAACTTGCTTATTATTTTACTGTTGTGAAACATGTATCATTATTATTATTTATAAATTAGTAGTTTATTATTTTACTGTTGTGAAACATGTATCATTATTATTATTTATAAATTAGTAGTTTATTATTTTACTGTTGTGAAACATGAATCATTATTATTATTTATAAATTAGTAGTTTATTATTTTACTGTTGTGAAATATGTATCATTTTTATTATTTATACATTATTAGTTATTAGTTTCATCATGTATAAAATGTAAGTCTTGTATTTTTGAATACATAGTGCACACAAAGCCTACGATCAAATTCATAGTCTCGTACGAGTTATCTCCCCGTAGTGACTTCTAATTTAGGTAAAGCGGTATTCCAGTTTAATATTTCAGGGTGAGTGTTTATAATAAGTTATATTTGTTTAATGTAGATATATGAAGAGACCTTAAAACTCTGCTTCCAACATGGAGGAATTATGATTCTTATATTTTGTCATGGTAGAACTAAAAGGAAATAATTCAAACGCCTCGAGCAACAATTAAAATATATTTTCTAGGAAGAAAGAAATAATAATATAATAATTATTTGCAGGAAACTTGAGAAAAAAAGGAGTTATATGATACATTTAGGGAAAAAATGATTGTGAATTGAGGGAAAATAGGAACAGAAATCAATATTTTATGGGAACAAGGTTACTGAGACCTCTTTTGGAGGGCTTCGTTGATAAGAGTCAGTTAAACAGAAATGGTGCGCCCAATCCAAATATTAGTAAGTATGAATGTAGTATGTTTAAGATTTTGTTTAAGGAGAAATTAATTGGTAGATCCATTCTCAATAGAGTGAAAATATTGAAGAATCATATACTTTATTAGTAATTAAGACCACTATCACAGCATACACATCAAAAGTACATAAATCAATGATATAGTGCATTTAAGTAGAATAATAATCATATCACTCAGAGAAGAATACTTTTAAATATTTTTAAAATACAATTTCATGAGTTCGACGGTAATTTGAATCATAGCAATGCTCTAATATTGTCCTTCGTAATATTTGAAATAAATATGGAGGTAGGCTAATTCCTAAAACTATAAAATAAACGAAATATCTTGTACAGAATACTTGTTATCTTCTTTCGAAAATGTGACACACACACACGTCCATATATATATATATATATATATATATATATATATATATATATATATATATATATATATACTTCTCTTTTTGATAGTTTAGGTTTGTCATTTCCTATAAGCAAGTGAAAATATGTTCTGGTGCCTAGTAAATTATAGCAGGTTTACAAATACCGTTCTGTTAAATCGTTATATTGCGGATAACAAAATACATGCTATTCAGCTTCTGATATGGAGGTATTTTCGTGATTTAAACAATACGCACAAAACCTTATATTCCCTATCTAACCCCTCGTTGTTATCTTGTCTTTATTCCAAATTTGTGACTGAAACACCTGAACAGAGCAAATGCTTTTCTTAAGTAGAATTGCATATCAATACATAAAGGTGAAGTTCAGTGTAAATACAACCTATATTATATGAGCTACTTCGACATTATTATAGCGTGTGTGTGTGTGTGTGTATGTGTGTGCGTGTGTGTGTGTGCGTGTGTGTGTGTGTGTGTGTGTGTGTTTGTGTGTGTTTATGATATGGTATGATTTATCGAACGATAGAATTAACCGAACATGTTATTTTCACACAGCGTTTTACCCTGTATACATTATTTTTGAATACATAGTGCACACAAAGCCTACGGTCAACTTCATAGTCTCGTACTAGTTATCTCCCCTTATTGACTTCTAACTTAGGTAAGCGGTATTCCAGTTTAATATTTCAGGGTGAGTGTTTAAATATAATAATATGATACATACCCTGTCACATACGCTTGGTTTGCCGGAACGAAACAAAAACTCCCAATACAGCCGTGGGTAAAACGCTGAATTGGGAGTTTTTGTTTCGTTCCGGCAAGCCGAACGTCTGTGATGCCATTGATACCAAAAGTTAATCTTTTACTTCGAGCATTATACAGTGTGTAGTGCTGGCTTGTTCCAGTCGACAAATAACCTAATTAACCTGCACTTTTGTTTGTCAAAATGATACATAATCATATTTTTTCTTTTCTTTGTTGTAAAAAGGGTCTTTTATGCTTTAGCTTCAATGAATTGAGGTTAAAGATTTTGATCCTGTCAATGATATATATATATATATATATATATATATATATATATATATATATATATATATATATATATATATATATATATATATATATATATAAAACGTTTGACAAAATTTCCCGCGAACGGCGAGGCTATCCTTTTCTTCCCAGCCACTTGTAAGTGACTTTGGAAAAAGTAATTTGTATTGACCAGAATTTTCTTCATTTTCCAGCGTCTAATATCGACAATGCAGTCTAAGGACATCAAAATTTAATACTTGGGTATGATTGTATTGTACTCTTCTTCATCAATATGTACTATATTATGTACTGCATTTTTATGGTTTTCAGAATGAATTACTTGTTCATTTTACTGTTTTACAGGCCTGTTTGTCAGAATAACAGCTAATTTGTATTGTTCAAACTGTCAAACGGGAATAAAGTTTCTCATCTTTACAACCAGTTACCCCCCTCTCCCACCCGCCCCACCCCACCCCTCAAAAAGACAGAGAGTTCCTCACCGTCGGGTATTTCTTTTCACCGACATAAATGTCGTGGGCATACGCGAATCACCAGGAAGCGGACGGAAAGTAAATTTGGCAAAAAGTGAACGACATGAAGAAAAGTTAGGTTCGGCAGGGTCTAATCTACCGGAATATATCACATTTCTTTACATCTGTCACCATTCAAGAATGCACTAAGCACAAACTCTTAGACTGGTCTGCCAATGTGAGAAATGGCGGCCGCCATTAGGCTCGCGTCAATGACATACAAATTAATTTTCCTGTCGGGCATATCGATCTAACATATTTTGTTTAGTACATTCCCGAAACATGTCAGATGTCTCAAAACAAAATGTGCTATACGATGATATGAGGCAGGTTGGGCGTCCGTTGGCTTTGCATTAAAAGGCCATGTGATGGGGTAAATCGGAATCCCTCGGTTATTACAGTTAGTTATAATGTATTTTTGGGCCGAAAGTCCACTTATTAGGCCGGAAGTTGACGCCAGTCGATTTTTATGACGTTGTATTTAATTTTTGTAACGTCATAACCGGAAGTCGACTTTTTTAAGATTGAATTACCAGGCGTCAAGACTGAAAGTCTATTTCTAGACTGAAAGTCTGCTTCTTATGACGTCATAATCGGTTTTTATGACATCATAACCTGAACTTGATTTTTGGACTGAAAGTATACCATTTATAATTTCATAATCAGTTTTTATGACTTTATAACCTGAAGTTAACCTTTTTAAGACTAAATGTCTATTCTTAGACTTAAAGCAGAACTTTTTATGGCGTCGTAATAAGTTTTTTGACTTGATGACCGGAAGTGGACTTTTTAAGACTGATACTTTTGAACCTATGTCATGACTGAAAGTCAACTTTTTTATTACCAGAAGTAGATTTTTAATAGATTTGTTGTCCATATTCTAATCCAAAAATCGATATTTATGATCTAAAATATATTTTTTTCCGCAATTTTGTTTGTAGACTCTGGTTATGTCATTTTAATGGAAAGTCAACGAACGCCCTATTTTGATTTTTGGAAAAAAATAAGATTTTGGGGATATCGTCTTTCATTTTTGTGAAAAGAAAGACGTTGTCAAAATAAAACAAAAAAAAAACAAAAAAACAAACACTTTCTTAAGGAAGGAACTATAAAATAAATATAAAAAATAACACTAAAAATTAAAATTTAATTGATTAAAAAAAAAAAATTAACTAAAACCTAAGAGCAAAAATAATAACAAAATAATTAATATAAATAGAAATAACGAAAACTTAAATAAACAAAAAAAATAAAAATTAAAGAAAAAAAATTAAAGAAAATAAAATACTTTGTACCATCCTTAGGGGATTGAAAGGAAGAAAGAGTTACCGCCTCCCCTTCTATTCAAGGGATACGGAGGGCTCACCCCCCACCCCTTTGAACAAGAAAGGGGAGGTGCGGTGGAACCATAAACAGAATGGTACTAAAAGTAAACCAGAACATGAAGTACATTTTTTTTAAAATTCACATGCATAGCGAAAAAGAAATTTGCATTTTTTTCCCAGAGAAATTACAAGTAGTTTACGGAATTTAACGGACACTAAAGAAAACCGGAAAAATATTTTTTTTGTAAATATCACCTTTACAGCGAGGAAAGAAATGTCTATGTATTTGCCCGTTTGAAGAGTAAAAAAAAAAAAAAGAACAATTACAACCCATGTATTTAAAATTTCACACATGTAGCGAAAAAACAAAAAGAAATGTTAGCGTATTTTCTCATTTGAAGAGTAAGAACATGTATGTTGCTGTTAAAAATCTATTAATTTCTGTCTATAAGTCACAGTAAAAAATTATTTTGTAAGAGTTCTGCTGTATCAGAATAATATTTTCTGAAGAAGAAAAAAAAAAAAAAAAAAAAAAGACGATGGCTTTTGTAATATTAACAATAATGTATTTATTTTGTGTACGATAGGAAAACCTACGTGTCATTTTTTCTTACAAAGAACAAAATAATTAAGTACTGTGAGATTTGTTTCTTTTATTCCAACCAACAAGTCATAGTAAAAAAAAAAAAAAATTAAAGAGTGTTTTAACATTAGAATAATACCTTGGTTTCTATTCTAATAAAAAAAAAAAAATACTATTTTCGTAATATTATAATTATGTATATATCTCCTACATTTCCCGACCCAGCCATCTTGAATTTACAGTTAAAGAACCTAATGGATTTTTTTTTTTTTTTTTTTTTGACAGATGATTCTGGTTTGAACCGGTCAAGAAAGATATACTGTTACAATTTTGATATTAATATTAGTAGCTTGATAAAAAATTTAGTATTAGGAACTTATCACATAGTTGGCACACTTTACATATAGTGTATGCAGTTTAATATTTCTGATATGTTAACATGTTAACATTTTACTTTATGTGAATCTGATTTGTCCAAATAAGCCCATGAAATTCTTGCGCAGTATTCTCTTTACTAATTGGCTGCGACCGTGGGAAGTTTCCTTACCCCACCTTCTGGAACGTTTTTATTTTACTATTACTATCAACATTTTGGCGGCCATTTTTCAAATTGATTGCCCAAGGGGCATTGATAAAAAAGGTTACATCTGTCGGAATATGCCCAATTTACCCCACAGGGGCTTGTTACAAATAAAATTAAGGGTATCGGTCCATGGATAGAGGGCTGGAGGGGGGTGGGGTGTGTAAAAAACATGTAACAGTGACCCACCCATTGACAAGTGTGGTTGAAATGTTAACCTAAAGGCCTCACCTCTGTTTAGAGAAGAATGTGGACAAATGCTGGTTTCCCGAATGACAGAAAGTTGTCCAACCACAGCAATGATCTAAATCAAATAATGCAAATAAACGGTCACAAATATCGTCAATTGACCCAACTTCGTTGACCTCCTTGAATCGTACGTCATGTTTGTCACAACCTCACGCGCTTGTTTTGAGATCCTAACGTCATTAACTGGGTCAATAGCGTTCGTTGACAAAGATAGTAAGTGCTGATTAAGAAATATTCTATGAAATGAAATTTAAAAACGTACTACAATTCAAATTGAAAAAACACAATGAAAATGGCCAGTTTTACTAATGCCATATTTCCTTCAAGTTTTGTGGCCCTGGCATGAGTGTTAGCTGTTCAAGCCAGGGCCGCTGTTCACATGTTGGTTTGCTTTACCGTTTTATTAGTAGGAAATCCACGACAGAGATTTCTCAGACGGCAAAGGCAATGTAAAAACTTTGTTCCTATAAATGCACTTCTTATATCATGTTAGAAAAAAATAAATCCAATGGAAGAGTATGCAGTATGAAATTCTTTATTGGATTATTGTAATGTAGGGAGAGAAAAATCTTTGTTTTGACATAGCCCGAAGAAGAAAAAAAAACTATTAAAAAATCAGCGTATCTTTAAATACGACAAATCTTTCGAAATAACTTTAAAAAGTAAATAATATAAAAAGGCATCCTATTTTTCATATTTTTTTCTTTGTTTTTTGTTGTTTTTATTATGCTTTTGGCATACTTTTTTATATGTATTTTATTGAGTTCAATATGTGTACGAAAGTAATGAAATATATTACAAATGCAATTAATGATAATTCAGAGACATTATAAACGATCGATTTCCATACTTTGGCCTAATTCTCACATTTCCATCTTACGTCACGTGGCCTTTATTTCAGGGGCACGAACCATGGATAAACTTCCGGAAAGATACAAATTTGACACGCTCGGAAAAACGGTAGCTGACAAAGGATTTAGAAAGTTTATAAACATTGTTCAACCAATAATAAATTATGTAGATATAGTTGAACACATTCTATAATGATTTTAACAGTTTCATACAAGATTATAATACAAGCGCTAAAATTCACGTTAAGGGCACGAACCATGGTAGATCTAAGAAACATTAAATATGGAATTACTTTACTCAGCAACATCTTTCGTCTAGATTTAGTACAATTTCTGCATCTGATAATCATTCCTTTACATGAATACCTAACAGCTGGAATACTACGCCACTTTTTTAGCCGTATACAATATACAGCAGGGGTCCCCAACCTTGTTGTGCCTACAGGCACATTTGTGTGTTTATGAGAGATTGGCGTGCACCAACCATGTAACTTAACCCATTTTTTTTAAAATTTTTATTTTTTATTTTATTTTTTTCATTATTCATTTTAACCTCTTTCCTTTTAACCTCTTCCGCGGGCACACAAACAATCTTGGCGGGCGCCATGGCGCCTGCGGACAGTGCGTTGGGGACCTCTGATATACATCATCCATAGTAGGAATTGACACGCTTTAAGGTGGAAACATTGTAAACATTCTCATTGACGTCGATGTATTGTGCATGGCACGTCTAACCTAACTCGAGTGAACTATGTGACATCACACAGGAATTTCCATCGGAGATCTAGTGTTGAAAAATGAAGTTGTCCGTGTCAGATGTTTTATTGATTTTTAAGGACAGTTGCTCTTTGAATTATAATTGTCAAACATCTACTTTTAAATGTTACTGGTTATGGACCTGTGCATTATTAATTCAACCAGCATATGGGACTATTTTGTTTACGCGCAACAATTGAATGGTGCAGTGTCTGAGCCAGAATGAATAAAATTATTTCTACTTCTTTCTCTCTAAACTATTTCCATTAAATAAAAAGTATGTGATAAAACAGAATCTCAAATGGGTAATGATTTAATATTGAATTTATGAAACTCGTTGAATAATTTCCAGCTTTTGCGAACCTTGCGAGATTTTACGTGTGTTTGTTCCGCTTAAAACAGAGGAACATTGTTTTCTTCTTTTGAGTGGATATAACTTATTCATATAATATGTATGATGAAGTATTAACATCGGTTTGACTAAATGGTAAGTTATTTTATTTGATGTATTTTATCTTCATCTCTTTTTTTGAATACGTTAAGGGATTTCCCGTACGTTTATGTAAACATTTGTGTATTTTTTCTTCTTTCCTTCCATGAATAGATGTAGGTTGAAGGAAGGATAGATGTATGGGATTCCTTATATTTAAGTCAATATTTTTGTATCGTTCTTTCATTCAGTAAAAATGAGAAGATTTCTTGATATACCCTTTCTTCTTTCCTTCCTTAAATGAGAGTGAGAGGATTCCTTTCATATAAATATTTCTGTTTTGTTCCTTCATTGAACAAAACTGGAGGGATTCCTTGATGTATTCTCTCTTCTTTCCTGACAAGAGTGAAATGATTCGTTTGATATAAATATTTATAGATGCAACATTAATGAAGATTATTTTTTTGTTAGAAATGTATTGCCAATACATTATCCCCTTGGATTTCTTATTACAAATACAGTATTCCCCATTGTATTTATTATTATCAATACATTTAGTGTTACAGCCTGTCTACCTAATTACCAGTTTAGGGTTACACCTTGACTGTCCGATTTAATTTTTTCAAAGATTTAATGAAAATTGTATAATATTTATTAAAGATTTAGTGGACATTTTACAATATTTAGACAATTTTTGTAAAGATTTAGTGGAAATTATATTATTTTTGTAAAAAATAGTAAAACTTTTAAGTACAGTTGCAAATTTTGGTAAATTTTCTGTATATAATGCATTAATTTTAACATGATATACTCCTATAATAATTATTCTCTAAACTAATATTGTACTCAATAAAATGTTTTGACAAGTCCTTTGAATTGTGCCATATA
Source organism: Margaritifera margaritifera (assembly GCA_029931535.1). Taxonomy (NCBI): domain Eukaryota; kingdom Metazoa; phylum Mollusca; class Bivalvia; order Unionida; family Margaritiferidae; genus Margaritifera; species Margaritifera margaritifera. Next base: position 1,002,210 of record JAQPZY010001191.1, read on the forward strand.
ATGATTCTTTGTTTATTCAGTACTTCACTGACTGTTATTTTCTATGCTTTCTTGAACCCAACAACGCAAAATACAAGAAATCTTGTAAGAAAATAAATCAGAAATACAAACTTTAAGGTTTTGCTTTATATTAGATCATTATATGGGAATAACACTGATCAAATTGAAAGAAAATAAAGAAATAAGTACTATTTTCTTTCTGCTACATAACAAAAGAGTAGTGTTTTTATTCTATAACAGAATATAATTTGAAATTTTTTCTTTGTTTTGTTTTTTATTGTACGATGTAAGCAAGGACTGAACAAAATTATATAGAAACAGAACATCCTATAGAAACAAAATCACACAATATTTTCTGTACAATTATTAAAAGACAAAGGGAATAAAGTGAGTTTACATGAAATAAAAAATGATTATAAAAACAACCTAGTTATTCAGTACAAAGAAATGTTGTACCAAAAATTCGAAAATCCGATAAATTGATTAAAAATAGTATTAATTATATGATAGATGGTGATTTAGGAGATGAGAGTAATTTAATAGCTCACAATGATGATAACATATATTCATTAGTTATTATATACTTTTTTTACATATAGCTTTGGTAGAACCAACAAAAAATAAAAACCTACTAGTATTATTGATACATTTAAAGTTGTTCTTGAACAAAACAACATCCCGCCTAAAATGTTACATACTGATCGAAGTAGTGAATTTATGAATCACTTTTTTCAAAAATATTTACAACAAAAGACAATTTTTCATATCGGTAGTCTTAGCGATTACAAAACGGCTTTTCTGAACGAGTTACTCGAACTTTTAAAAAAACAGACTCTATCGTTACTTTGAAGATAAACAAAGTTTAAACATTTAGATGTAATACAAGACTTTGTTAAAAATTATAACAGTATGTGTCATTCTAGCTTTTTTCGGTTACAAACCTCATGTAATTGATGCAGATACACAATATCTAATTTAGAATAAATTAGTAGAGCCACGCAAAAGAAAATTAAAATATCAAGTAAAAATAATTTTTATATTATTTGAAATTTGGGATCAAAGTTATAAAAAAAATAACTTACCAAAGAGATTACAAAAAATAAAAAAATAAATAAAAAAAATGGACGGAATACATATTGGTAGAAAAGTCTATAAAAGTCTATAAATGCCGGTGATTCATTACCCTATTCACTCTATGACTTTGAAATGCAAAAGGTATATATATATATATATATATATATATATATATATATATATGTATTGGATTTAAACCGGTTAGAAAACAACAAATTAATTTGTTAGTTTACAAACATCGATCACAGAATTAAATTTAGCTATAGCTCCTGCTGGAGCACACACAGGATTAAATACAGAACTTATTAAACGACAGTATGTCTTCATTTAATACAGAATGTCTGAAAAGTTTCGTTGGGCAACCTGGTATGTGGAAATCGGAATAACGTTCGGATCCAGGAAGTAATTCTTTAATTCAAAATGTCGCAGATCAATAAGAATCAGCTCTGAAAAGAAAGAAAGAAAACTAAAAATCAAGAAGGCCTAAAAAGAAAAAAATACTACTTATGGATGTGTCAATAAGGAAAGATCACATTTAAAGACACCAGGACTTAGAAAATAAAGAAAAAAAGTATATAAAAGGGTCGTCCGCATAAAAACGAAAGAATCCACTACTTAAAGAAAAAGGTAGTAGAAAATGTAAAAGAAGGCAGGCTCAGAGAAAATCAAAGCAAGAAAAGGCGAAAAACTAGAGGAACAAAAAAGCATAGAAGACGATATACCTGAATACTAACTTCAGATACTTATTTATTGTAAAAGAATACTCTTCAAAAGCTCATAATCAAGGAAATGCCCAATCTTATTAATTTGAATATGTAAAACCTTTAGCTCCCATAGCTAATAATTATGCCGAATTTATTATTAGCTGGAAAAAATTCTGATCAATACACTGCCCTTAATTTAACAGCTTTATCATTTAAAATGAAAATTACTAAACCAGCTGGTACAGATATATTGAGGGTTACCAACAAAGTAAGTACTGAAAATAATATCTTACATACTTATATTAAACATATTGAAGTCTATCTAAATGATACAATAGTGTAACGTGCTGACAGGTTGCTATTTTGTAATAAAGCTCAAGAGTTATTCCTAGAATAGAAATATTAAATTTAATATTCTTAATATTAACTGGAATAAACACGGTAATGACGCTGTGTGGGAAGCGTAATTACGTTTCCACTTCCATCATTGAATTAACACATGTTTCCACTTTGCTATCCATTTTTAGTGATTAATATATACTTATGATGTTTTAAATGTAACCTACGAATCCACTTCAAGTGACGTCCATGCCTATTTTATCTTATCTTTTTATTATCGTGGACCCTCATAACTTCGTTGATACCCTTGAATCGTGCACCATGTTTCTCGCGACCTAACGCGCTTGTTTCTAGATAATGACGTCATCAACTGTGTCACCAGCGTTCTTCAAGAGTGACAGCAAATATTTAACAAGTAAAATCAGACAAAATGAGATTTAAATAGGTAATTTCGTGTAATTTAAAAAAAAAATCAGAATGAAAATCTATATTTTGACCAATGCCTTATTTGTGTCAGACATTTTTGGCCTTGAATTGTGTATTATATTGAAAGATAGGTCCGCTGATCACATGTTGGCTTTGTTTACATTTCTTGAACAGGAAAACCCACTTTGGGAATTTATACAACGGCATAGCCAATGTAAATATTTGGTTTTAATCATGTGGGATTCTTACACAACGTAAGAAAAATGTACACTGGAAATGTCTATTCATTAAATTATAAAGACAAATATATGTTTTATTGTTACATCCTAGAATACACTTTACGAAATGAACCATATGTTTATATTGTATTATTTAGTTATTATTTATTCATGCTATATTGAATTGAATATGTCTTTGAAAGCAATACAATATGATAAAGAACAAGCAAGCAGTAATGTAAGTTCACAAACTTTATATAGAATAAATGGAAACTTTTTGTTCATTTTTAATTTTTTATTATTATTTCAAAAACACGGAGACGCTATAAACTAATAATATCCATACCTTGGATATTTCCAGTCATATGCGACGTGACTTTATAGGACTCACGGTACTAATTATAGGGAACAACTGTGAACCAGTCTAGAAATGGTTGAAGATTTAATAGAGTATATACGGGTCTGGTGGTCCATAATTAGTTAACAATGAAAAGTAAAATTTTAGTAAAAAATTATTTTGAGAGCTTATCCTATATGTACCTAAAAAAAAATAGAGACAAGATTCTATTGATGCAATTTTAGTATATTTATAGACTTAACTTAGGAACAGTCAATAACAACAGTAGCACCTGATTCATTAGGTGCAGAATGGATAACACATGTTTCATGTACATGTAGAACCAAAATATGGTGCGGCTCATGTGGTTTTCTTAACACAGAAGCTTGCATCAAGGATGGGTCTATACTGATAAATATAGGTTTGATCATGAGCATTCAGAAATTTAAATTTATTGAATTTTTAATATCATGATGTTTTCATAGGTTTACTATGGGAGTTGAATTAGTACCGTGAGTCCTTTAGTCAGTATCACGAACCATGGAGGCACTTCCGGAAATAAGTATACTTACACACGCCCGGAAAAACTGTAATTCTGAACTAATGTACATGAATGCCAACAATTTTTTAACGATGAATAAATGAAGTAAATATGGTTGAACATATTCTGTGGTTATTTGAATAGATTCTCACAATATTATAACGAACGCTTTAAAATTCACGTTAAGGGCACGAACTAGGCGGATTCAAGGATATTCCTTGCATTGTGCGCGTCTTCTGTGTTCTCCGCAGCTCTGATCGTTCCGAGGAGGTATGTTAGCCGCCTTCTGATTGGTCGCTTGCCATGCGTCTTAGGCGGCTGGTGGCTCTTGAGCGATTGTTAGGATTGCGTGTCTTACTACTATAAATACCGTTGCGTTTGTGGGATTAATCGTACATGCCCGAATAGGCGAAAACGACTCTAATTCAAGAAACGAACAGGATTAATCCAACGAACGAACGAACGGGATTCGGGGAGAGCTTCCCATACAGTTTGTCCTGTAAATACAAATCTAACCTCTCCACCTCAGTAGAGTTCGGTGAACTTGACTTGTCATGTCGGAGGCACAGATACGCCAAATGCAACACAGTTCGGTATGCATACGATGTTGATTAACTAATACAATGCTCTATTCACGTTAGTGTACTTTGTTCGCTAAATTCCCCTTTGGTAACCTTACCGAGTTTTACCGAGTTCACGGAAAACTCGACCTAGTTTTACCGAGCTCTTTCAGGTCTATCTACCCATATTGTGCTGCCTATATTATTATTCCAATGCATGTTTGTTGCAATATAATTACTTTTGGTAGCTTTAACCCGTATGGAGTTCAGCGTATTGCAGCGGTAGAGAAATTCCGACCTGACCTAGTTTTACCGAGCTCTGTCATGCATGTATAATGCACTAGACCGGTGTGTCCCAATGACGTAGTTGGAATCTCCATACTAGTACTTGAACTCGCATGTACTTGAAGTGGATTCGTGGGGGTTTTCCGTGAAGTAAACTTGTTCCTTGCTATGTAATCTTCCACACATTGAAAATCCATTGAATGATTCAAGTCAAAGTAATCTAATGTTAATGAAATCCATGAATAACGAAGTCATTTTACCTTATTTCACTCTTTATTAGTATTCCTCAGGCCCATTATTTGTTCAATATTATTGACTATTTTTGTAGCGTCGTCTCCTGGAAGGGTTCTTGTGTTCTGTGTGTGCCATTCTTGGCAAGAGCATCCTATGATTTCAATGTTTTAAAGCCCAATGCGCTATACTAGTCAGCAATAATAATAATACATATCATTATAAAGTTTTTATTAATACACTGTTAACATAAACTATTGGCACAAGCAGTGCAGATACAGCATTAATGTTGTTAGATGATTCCGATCATCCCAAGGATATAGATCCTACTGGTAACAACATTGCCCTTTATCTAAAATATAAAAATGACTTTTTTATTTATAGTCTAGTTACAAGAAGATTTGTTTAAACTTACAAAGTATTTAATTAATGGAGTGCAAATCCGTCTGAATATAATTGAATCTCAATAAATATTTGTTTTAAAAATCGTTTTGATGTCTTTAAAACAACAACAACCCAAAAAATCTACCGACGTTTCATCACATTTGGATCGATATATTTTCTCCCTCGAATAGAGAAACGCTACCGCTTTTCACGTGCATACGAATGAATCCATTCCAGTGCAAGCTTGGACTAAAATTACTGCATGCACTTACAAACTTGGGTGTATTAAAATCGTGGAGCATTTAAGAACAAGTACAACATGCATTGAAATTAATGCACAACAGGCATACATTTATTTTATTTTGTTTTAACATTTTGTTTAGAAATGAGTGGGATACCTGCAATCTTACATTCTATATTAGACCATTGTATCTTGAATTATAGAAATGGCTTTTGACATGAATCCTTCTTTATATAATTTCAGAATGATTTTGCATTCTTTTGAGCTCGCATTTGCCAGGGCCGGAAAGGGGAGAGGTAGATGTAGGGATAAAGAAAGAATAACAGGGGATGCAAGAGCAAGGAGAGGCAGTGAGGCAGAAAGGAAGCCACCACAAGACAGTGCAGAGGAGGCTCTGCAGTAATCAATAACAGTTAGGTAAATTGTAGCAGAGAATTATACAAACTAGATGTAATTTGATTTAAATATAATAAACACAGTTAACATTAAGTTTATGTTTATTATATTAGAATTAAACAATATCTCATCACCTGAAAGGCCAAAATAATGACCTATGTATCAATATCTACAATATACTTTGCTCCAAATTTGTTTCAGGTCATTAATAGTTATAAAAATGCATGTTCATGAATTCATATGATTGTTCCACTACAAGTTTCTAATCTTGTTAAGACATGACACATACAGTAGGTAGTTAATATTTCCTTTTCAATGATATCACGTGTTTTGAAGAGTAACTTTTGTTCACATTTGTAGTTTAACATACTAAAACAGCTTTTAAATAAGAGCAGTATTGATGTTATTTTCACTTTAATGCTGTACATGACATGATGCTCTTTCTCTCTAGTGTCATAATTAAAACTGAGAAATAATTCATCTTTTTTTTGCATTTTCTCTTTGCATGTACCATATCTTTTCCAACTCTGATACCGTGACACTTTTTTGTTGTGACTATCTTTGTAAATAAATTTATTTGTTATTGCCTGTGAATACTCTAAAGCATGCTTTTTGCATGTTCACTATGTTTGTGATAATATGTATGTATCTTTTATGTAGGAAATTGTTACTTTATGAACGTTTTCTGTACATACAGCAATTGGGAGGATGTCAGTGGAACAGATGAAGGTCACCCTGCTCCTGATGATGGACCATCACCCCAGTGTGCCCTTCAAGATCACTGAACCAGTAAAGCACCGCCCAGGTTACCATCCTCCTGAGGGATCTCCACATCCAAACTGGTGTGTATGCTCCAGGTGCCAACAGAGGCAGAAAATATTTGTTTCAGTAGGATTTTTTGCGGTTGCATTTAAACTCTGCCCAGTAAGAGTCTAGTATGAATGTGGCTATTTATAACATAACTGATCTTCTTATCAGCTAAAAAGCACCCTCCTCACCTTAAAACCACAGTGTGCATGAATAAAATAAATATAAGTATTGAAAGATCACAATATTTGGTGATCGTCTCTTCTTCATAGTAGTCATAAATCCCACTACTTTATTTAACTTGTAAACAGTTCATCACATCATTAGTCTTGTTGGATTCTATGTGATAGCCCAAACTGCTCCACAGGTGGAACTCTTAAAATTCCACTGTCACCACAATTGAAATCTCTCACTTTCTTGCAGAAACGTCTGCACTTGTTTTTACATCATTTTTCACGGGATTTGTAAAAAAAATAATGGAACATATACATTTTGAAACCATAAGCCACTAACTCTAGCACTGTTATTGCTGACTTTCATCCTTTTATGTTTTTTCCTTTTTCTTGAGCAAAAATTAATATGTTTTTTCCTTTTTCTTGAGCAAAAATTAAATAAGAAATTACTCAAATGACAACTCAAAACGAGACTGACTCCCAGACGAATGGTCCCCTGCAGGCTGTGGCATTATTTTCCTACGTTATTTGAGAGCAGTTTGGTGATAGCCTTAATCTTAATGATATAGATGCTTGAATTTATTATAGTAGTGCCATCTGTTGCACATCAGTGATAAAGATAAAAAGCCTTATAAACCAGGAGAACTCTGGCATGCTGCATAATATTGCTGATAAAACTTTGATCTTAAAATTATGATCTTAAATCCTAGCCCAAATTTTGTATTTAATTTTCTGTAGAATCTATGGTGAAACTGTAGCAGTAAACAGCTGGTAAATTTAAACATCTTTTCTCCAAAGGATTTCGTTTTGCAAGTCGAATGTGATAGGAGAAGCTTTCCATTCATTTAAACTTTATAACTTCGTCAGCTTGCATAACTCAAGCATAATCTGAGTGCATTTTGAAATAATTTAAGGTTTAAGAAATTTTCACATAGTGACAACTAAATATTTGTATTATAGTTGATATTGAATTTGAATATAATTGTACACAAGAGCTTTATTGTTGAAAACAATAACATATTTTCGGCTAAAATATATTATAATTTCCACTCTGTCCAACAGGTTCTCTCTTCCTCTCGTTCCTCCTTCTCACTGACACAGATCCAAATAATTTAAATTAAAAATACTGACAGATACTACACTGGTACATATTTGATAATTAGAAGACAAGTGAATTTTATGGAATTCATGTTAATTTAGCAACAACATGAATATTAAAATAGGGTTCTCTTCGCTGGTTTCTTGTGTGATAACTGAACAGGTATGCAAGATTATGCTAATGCTTTTTTGTTACGGAATTATGTATCATTTCTTTTAAATGATGGTATAGTTTTATTAGTTTATGACCCTGTATAATAGTCTAATAGGTGTCATTTTGCAGAGTACACATATACAGTAATTTCAATGTGACCCAGTACATTGGTCCTGGGAAAATCAATATTATCGTTTGAAGCATTAGTCATGTCACGTGATCCAGCACGTGGGTTTTGCACTTGACCTGACCTGGATTTCGCAATTCAGGAATGATTCATTTTGTTGACCAGAAGTTCGATAGTAAGATCGTAATATTAAGATGTTGATTTGAGACGGAATAAGAATTTTGTTTGTTTCAATGACGCAGTATAGAAACTATATAATAAGATGTAATCACAGCGTTCGTCATTCTACATAGTTTCGTCAGCTTGAGAGGTCTTTAATGAAATTGGTTCCTTGTATGTGATATTATGCTTCAGAGATATTTTGGATTTAGTACTGCTACTTCAGGAATATTTTTCAGACAGTACATTTTTGGGATTAACTACTGATATTTAAGAATTATACAGCTCCATTGGAATTATCGGAAACATCTCTAGAACTTGTGTGATATTCTATATTCGCAAGGATTACTTGGAATTAATAACGCTTGATTTATAACTGATTCTTGTTGGTGGTTTCATTCGTAATACACTTCATTCGGAATAATTTGGATTAACATCCGGATCAGTGAACATTAGAACAATTTAGGACTTTTAAGGATATTCTATACTGTAAGTTATTTTTAATTCTTTCACTTTGATTGTTTGTTGAAATATTTTTATATTTTAGGAAATTAAATATTTGTGTTTTAAATCTTGAAAGCTTGTTTGAGTCTTTTCTTTTGTTACATTACCCCTAGTCGTAACATTTTTGATACTCAATTAAACATTCTTTCACATGATATGCAACTCTTGGTGCTTGATGAGGCAATTCTTTGCTGTGCTTATAAAGAGAGCACCTTAGAGGATAATTGAGACTACCATTCAAACGAATAAACCAGAACGAATTATACATATGCTCTTTTCAACAAGCTCTATTTAGAGTACAGCATTGCACAATCTCTAAGCTCTGTAATGTTTACAAGAAACTACATCCAGCTTTACAACAAGGATTAACTTTACAATGTGCTTGTTATCCAATATGTACCTCGGTAAATTATTTGCGTCTAATTTATACTTAGGGTATATGGTCATATCAGGATTTTACTGACATAAATTTTAGAATTTTTTTTTAGTATTGAATAATCAATTTAGGAAAATATATTGTAGCTAATACATTGTCTTTGCCGAGTTTTATAAGTTTACATGTGTCCTCGGTGCTTTCTAATATTTTATGATTTACAGTATTTTAAAACTTGAGAGTTTTCTTGAAGTTGATATACATTTAATATTTTGAGTTTTTTTGTTCAAAATATCGTTCGTATATAGTATTTTGTTTTGATTTTTGTTGCTGGTGTTGTTGTTGCTGCTTTATCTTTGTTAAATATATCTTGAGTGTTTCTTTATTTTATGTTTTACTTAGAATGTGGGTTTCTTTATGTGGATGTAAGAAAACAAACACATGATGTTCATACAGTAATACACGAGAAACTATACTGTATATAAAACCAGTCTTGAGAGACCACAACTTCTGCAAATGAAACATGGTCTCTCATCAGAGGGTCGCACACATTCAACATTAATTTGTGCATTGAAACTCAGGCCTCACAATACAAATGGTCTCCTGGAGCAAATTTGTTTTTTGTTTTCTTCTTTTGCCAGTCATGTTTTATTGTATTAAAAATAGAATAGTAGGTTCTTATGACTCACAGGGGACTGGGCCAAAAATTGATACTCTTTGGCAGATTGTTAAGACATGGCAAGATAACTTCCAAATTTAGTGACTCTTTATACAGCCTTTTAAGAGATGTGGTCCTTTTTAAATGGAGACTACAATTGTTATTATTATTATTATTATTATTATTATTATTATTATTATTATTATTATTATCCAGGTAGATGTAATTAAAAGTATCACTGACTGAATTTCCCTGTTCACTTACTTGGTAAAGAAGAAATGGATAATGAATTATTTCCAATTTACATATTGCATATGATGAATTAGAGTGAATAATCATTTTAGCTACGTCTCAGAAATTTTGTGTTAAAAGGTCCTAGGAGCAGTGCTTCAAAGAATTCCTGGCAATGCTAAGTTTTTACATTTCAAACTCATGTGATTCTTCAAGGAACTCGAAAGCTGAACTACCAGCCATAGTGGTGTACACTCCAGAAGCAGACTTCACGAGCTGCTATGCGTCCTTGAAAATAGGGTCAAGTTCGAAAATGTTAGAAAATAAGCATATCGTATTCTAACATAATTGCTTCCTATTCTCATTTACATTTGATAGTATGCATTACTATGCCAAGCATTTATTAATATTATTTTTTTAAACATAAATGACAATTTCTAAAATATTTTTTTTTACAATAAGTCGGTGTTGTATGCTTGCCAATTAAAAAGAACCTCCGGAATAGAGGGGTATTGTCTTCAGACCAAGTTCGTCCTTCTGTGTGCTCAAACACTCCAGCTATTCACCAATATTCACACGAGTCTTATGTGTATCTAATCCATGTTTTTGGTGCGTGTTGTCTTCTCAGACCCGCTTACAAAATCTGGCCAACCTCTTTCCGTCCCTCGTGATTCATTTGTCATCATAGTGGTATTGTTGTGTCACTGGCGGAATTTCTCGAAAAGTATGACGTCACTAGTTTTGAGCAGTCCCACAAAAAGAGCGGAATAATGAGCAACTTAAGCGATTGAATTAAGAGGTGGCACCTTTTAATTCTAAACTGAACATCTGAACGGCGTTTAAGACCTACAGATTGATTATTGGAATGCACCCTTAATGTCAGATACTTTGTCTTCAAAATTTAGTTTGATGGCAAGAAATGTACAATTTACGAAAAATGGAGCTATTGGGGCTTGAAATAAAAAATATATTTTAACTCGCCTGAATTTACATTATATACTGTTGATCCTATTACAGCCTATACATATACCGTTATCCATAATAATATATTAATCTTCCAATTTGTAAAGTAAAAGAACATCCAAGCTTATTTTTAGCACATCAAGAGCAACTGCAATAAGGCTTATGAATTGATTATTTATTTATTTTACTAATCTCAAAATACAAAGAGGACCTAAAGGATAAACTTCTTTTACATGGAAACATGTTTTCCTAAATACCATTCCTGGACGTTTTTTTTTTTTTTTTTTTTTTTTTTGGGGGGGGGGGGACATGATGCTTCGGTAGGAACTTATAATAAAACCCCTCTTTTTCTTAAAATGCGAAAGTCAAATCTCTTTTAATTTACTCTAACAATCAATTATATAATCCAGAAGGTATAAAACATGCTTTTTTACTTCTTGTTCAATTGAAATAAAATAATTCCCATTAATAGTTATATGACCTTCAGCGCACTTTACCTATAATTATGAGAAATTTGATCAAAATCACACATTATTTACCATTTGTATTGATCCGTAAAATATTATATCTGACAACAGTGAAACCAGTTCCACATACGATCACTCCAACTCACTATACAATCTCTCCAGCACACCCTATGCTCTCTCCAGCTTATCCATTTTGAACGATTATACATTCCATACCTCTTAATTCCATTGCTCTTGATGCAACCTGGGAATTTAAGTAGATTGAACTTGCGGCCTCAGCATTCCACCCAGATGTGCGAGAGTTTCACTAGTTCATATTTGCGTCTAGGAAATTTCACTAGTTTGTGCTTGCTGACCGGGAATTTCACTAGGTTGTGCTTGCTGACCGGGAATTTCAATAGGTTGTTCGGGTTCGAGTGGACGAGTCACGGCGTTTAATTACTGTTACTTTCCATTTTTGACATATTCTTTATACTATTGATTGTTCTCTTCGTAATATACGGAGGAAATAAAGACATCAATCAGTCAATCTCGCCTGTAATGTTTCCATAAATTCTTTAAACAATTCGTTGCCTTGTTCAAAATGTCCATCTGCAAATTCATTAAGCATGCGTGCATAGTGTTGCCACTCGTCACCGGAGGTGTGTTTGTTTCTGGTAATCTCCCTAAATACCCACTTGTGCCATACCTTGGTCATCTCTGCATCATTTGCCCTCACCAGTACTTTCAACACAAAGTTTCTCCAGTCGGGGGTATGAAAAAAGCAGCCCGTACGGGATTTTCAAAACTTCCTCTGGCGACCTTGTTCAGCAATTCATTGACGCGATGATTTAATCGTTGACTCGTACTCGGGTGGTTGTGGAGGTGGAATATTTTACAGTTGCCTCTCTGACGACTTCGTCGAGTACCTGGGTGCCTTTTGCGACCATACCAACATCGTATCAGATTACCTCGACGGTGTCTCACTTAGGCCGTCTTGGAATCTCTCATCGCCTCTGCCAAGCGTTCAATGGCCGCTGCGGTTTCTCTCGTGGTTTACTTGATATCTTTGACGCGTTTGGCTGTCTTAACAATCAGACCAGGGTCTGTTTCTGTTCGCACCATCTTTGCCACTTACGACGCAGTTTCTCCCGCGGGCTTGATCAGCGGCGCAAACGTTTGTTCCAAGCGCGCTGTGATGTCTTCTAGTGCGGCTGATCGCGACTGAAGCTTATCTTTGATGCGTTCGCGGGCACCTATGTAGTCGCGGAGAAGTTCCAGTTATTCGCGGGTGGCTTTGAGGCGTCAGCCAATACCCTGTGCTATGACATCGCTGGGAGGTTTAGATATTGTTGTATGTATTTATCGTTGTCGTTAAATTGTTTTGTCTAAACTGGCGCAATATTCCCCATCCCACACCACGTAGAGGGCGAAGCTCCAATGTTAATCGTGAAAAAACTATACATGTCCCGGGTAACTTTCGCGAACATATTTCAAAACACATCCCACGAAGCGTCGCTGGCACAACAGGTCAAATAAATGTTTGCAAGACCATGTGTATCAAACCCACGAAATTTCATGAAGATGTTGCAGTCGTCCAGGATCACTTGTGCGTGTATCGTTGTGTCACATAGATCAATATTATTGTTTTCCCGGTCAAGGTCGTTAATGGCAGGGGTTTCATCGATCGTGGAAAAGAACTGGACGGCCAGCGACTAACCGCTACTTGCGGACGACGAAGACACAAGCGCGTCCGAAATTCTTGGGGTGCGTAATAACATGTTGGTCGTCCGCGGATGGTGCAGTTACGTACCACCGATCCCACTTTAACCATCGCATGATCAGATTCAGCAACAGTTGAGTTTTCCCGGATCTCAAAGAGCCAATTATCAGCACGCGACGGAAAAATCGGAGATTTTCGTTGTTTTCTTTCGCGTCGAAGACATGTTAAATGACAATTGTTATATACTTATCATCATGCCTTCATATCTTGTGCGATGCCGCATGAAAACTCTTACCGCAAATCCAACTCCGGTTCGAACGCGTAATGGCAAAACCGTAATCGCTGGAAACTGCATCTGGTTTGGAGCAAAGAAGTTTACTTTATGTCAAAACCTCCGGATCCGGACGGCCCAGGTTTTAAAAACAACTGGTGGTGATATCGCTGCCTAGTTAATGAAACTCCCGGGGGTACAGTGGAGTAAGTATCCTGGTGAAAAGCATATCTTTGGATACAATTACTGCGGGCCTGGAACACCGCTGGATATGCGACTGGATTTTAATAACTGACCAAAGCCCGGAAAAGAACCTCTAAATGGCATCAATGCTGCATGCTACCGACATGATCTTGCGTACAAGGTATCAAAACATATCCGTGCGACTCGAAAATCATGGATCTCATCCTTGACTTGAACGTAATCAATCCAACATTCGAAGAAGGGATCGTCAGATTTTTGTCAAAGGAGGCATGATGGCCAATATTGCACTTGGAGGCAAAGCCTCTATGTAACAAAACATGACCAAGAAAAGCGTAGCTTCCGAGCGGACCTTGTCTGTGTTATACTACAATCCGCTAGGTTATTGGAAGGGTGAATCAGCCGTTGGAAAGTTGCCGAACGCGGTAAAATTCACACACTATATCGCCAGAGCGTGGTTGGCCAACCAAGCGTTGTGACTGATTTATTTACCCACACAAAGAAACATTACCCGTGTATGTTTTTGATGTTTCAACGCCCAACGAAGTTCACCTGGGTGATATTTTTTTGTCTCCCACATGATCGGTTATGCAGTCCTGGACGCGGTCGCAGACGACAAAGTGGTCTACATGCATACAAATATGCACTAACTGTCGTAGATGTTGCCAGCAGATACAAAAAAACCGAGTCATTGACGTTTAAAGATTCAACAAGTGTCGCATCTATGAACGTTGGCCGCTACATGACTGCGACTTCTACAGGTGGACCCGTGCAAAGAATGATTTGTTGGCAAAACACCATGTGCGGGTTGGTCGTAGACATGCCAGCGTGCATCGCGAGCAGGCCATTGTGAAACGATTCAACGGCACACTTGCAGGACGATTATTCGGGCATCAGAACGCACATGAATTGTTGGTTCATGAAATCCATCGCTTGGTTTCCAGCGGGGGGGGGGGGGGGGGGGGCAAACTTAACTTGGTGCAATGGTATACATCTATGCTTCAAAGACATTCGCGAGCAGCAACACACCCGTGCGCAAATACAGATCGTGGTAGTTACTGAGATTTCGACAGACGTTGTTTGCGTGCGAGTAGTCGACAGCGGAGATGCCTTTGCGGAACAGCGACGAATAAAAGGCCTCAAACGGTGGCAACTGAGTTTCCGAAAACTTCTCCCAGTCGCTCATGTACTCGTAGAGATATATTCCCAGGTTCAGCGCCGCCGTATCGACAAGTGATCGTATCGTCACCTCCCGCCGCAAGGTTGTTGACGTGTTTGTACAGGCTGGAATTGAGAAACTGCAGCGATTCAGTAAACTGCAGCTGACCCAACCGAAACGTCATTTATTTTGCCATGATGATGGGAATGGCACTTATTGCCGCGTTCGATGCCATTGCTATTCCATGCATGATCAAGGGGCCATCATACCCGCGCAAGTTATGAAGCACAACCGGAATTCTTGTTTTGTTGGGGTAAATCCGCAGCTGCAGTCTGCATGCGGCGCTGTGTAGGGCTCCTCTGTACGCGCCAGTGATGTTACAGTGATCACGCACTTCTTCATCTGTGTAGCTGAAAGTTCCATAACAGATATAATAATGAGTCGCCGCGGAAACTCGCGGATGCCATCGCAGGTCATAATCATCTCAGCGGGCGAGGAAAGCTTTTGCCAGATCCATTTCGCTGTAACCTCGAGCGATTTAATAAACACATCAACCGTGTGTGTGTGTAGGGGGTGGGGGGCGCTAGTACCACAGCCGCCGTACAACATTGGTGGTTCTGTTCCTCCGTCGCACCTGTCAACATTGTAGCAAAACCGACATGAGACTTGTTCGGCAACTGATGTCATATTTGTTTCCACTGACAACCTTTGATCGTTGGAACTTAGCTACTTGACATTTTCTTGCACAATATCATACAACGACTTTCGTCGTGCTCGCTCCAAAGGCGATCCTTAACTCGATTAATTTATCAAGATGTTCCGGATACGTATTTGAAAAATTTTACTGCATTTTTATGGACCTCTTTGATGAATCGATGTGACGCATTCAGGCTAAGTAGTAATTTGATCTTTCCTGTTACGTTCCAAACGCATCTTAGGACGGGCAATTTAATTCCCGAATTAGCTACGCGCATGAATTCTTTGAAAATACTGTATGTGTCGAACCGTAATATATTCGAGGACATTATATATTATTCGCTTGTATTATTTAATATAATATGCACTTACAAAAGGAAACAGTCCCCGGTGGGTTGTGCTTGTATTTAGTGTTTCTTTGAGAATTAAAGGCCCGTTCATATCTTAAGCTGTTGCACATAATTTCGTACAGTGACCAGACGTGTTCCGGGCAGTGTCGATTACGGTGGTGTGATTTGCAACCCTGAGTGAGTCCCTAGGGTGACAAACGACATCATAGAAATCTCAGAGGTTGTTTCAGACCGGACTACCTCTCAAACAATTATGCTTGGTTGGTAGCGTAACCAACATCGTCAGATCTGACTTTCATATTTTGTGTGCACTTCAACTAGAGTTCGACGTTTCCTTGATATAGAACAATATGATTATCTACAGAGCGTTATTCCAACCTGCAATGTCTCGATTAAGTATTGCGCTTTAGCCGATTTGGCCACTGACTATCCTTGAATGTAAGAGAAAAGAACTTCTTATACAAACTTAACAGCGTTGGCGAAAAATTCGTGATGCGCCCCTGCCTCCGATTTAAAAACGAATATTTATTAGAATGGCCATCCCGTTGCCTGTTATTTTTGCTCTTTATGAAATGACCATAGTGTACATGTCTCGTTTTATCAATCATGGAAATTGAATACTTGCGCACACATGTTTTTCAATCACGGTCGCGGCTGGGATGGCAATTCTATATCTCAAAGTTATTAATTGGCACGTTCACCAACAATAATTCGATTCGTTTTTACATCGGTAGTGATCAAGTTTGACTGTTGGGGACCTTAATCCAATAAATGTCTATTCTTATTTGAGACTTAAGGGCACGCAGAATCGAAATTTCATAAATTAAACTATTTCGTAAAATATACAGTCATACTTATGAGCATTCCAGTACAATATTATTATGCTAAGACGATATAGCAACACTAGGTTCTGACGGAGGCCACCATGGGGGTTTTCGGGTCAGAGGTGCTCGCACGGTTTACTGATCGGTAACCAAAGTCTCAAAACCGCCATGAAAAGTTTTGGGCATCGCGGCCGCGGACTTTTGTTTTGGAACCCATGTGGATTCATCGTAGATTCATGGGCATTTACAAAATGGGAAAAATCAGGGAGTATAGAAAGGCCTATCCCAGTTTAGTCAAACTCCTTTTATGCTGCTACTATTTTTGAATCATCCTATGAAAGATCTATCAACGAGAACAATTTTAAAACGATGAAAATAATATGCAGCGCCCCTCGATTTTAAGAAAAGGTTCTTTGTATGTGCCCACTTTAAACATCGGGCCATGTGAGATCTCCCCTTTTAGATCCAGTAGTACCTGTGCGGCGACAGTGATAAAATAAAAATGGTTTTAGGTTCACGCTTACTGTTGTATACAATTTACTCACATGTAGGCTTCTTCTGATAAAAATTATACCGATATACATATAGTGATCATTTAACTCGATTATTATTACAGTGTTGTCTGGGCAGATGTACCCAATTTGATAACATAGAGGAAAATACAATAAATGTATACAAATTTTAGTACAAAAACTGTACATTTTTCATCCCTAACCATTAATAATTGCAGTCATCTAGTTCCACATTTGAAAGTCGAGAACTATTAGTTATACCTTTACGTTCTTGAACTTACGACAAACAGATTTTTGGAACACGTGCTATTAATTTACACTGCTGAAAAATGCATTACATAGTAGTTTCAGGATACCTGTTAATAAAATCCAGCGTGACTAAACTTTGGTGATGTAAGTAAAAACCTACACACAACAGAATACTTATTCCTAAAAGAAATAAAAAAGATTTCTTCTGAAACTTCTTGATGTATCCACAAAAAAAGTAATTTGGTTCATATTTGTATATGTCGCGTAAATTCTAAGCTAAATTCATTTCGACGCACATTGTACCACAACTCTGACAAAGGGAAGTAATTCCGAATCGTTTCATATGACTCTAAATTGAAATCAAATGTGTAAATTGTTTTTCCAGGCATTACTCAACGTGTAAATGTGCATGCATACAATCGGTATCATATGCCTATCTTCCTTTACGGTGGCATCTCTGCCAAATGTTAATTTGAAAGGTGTGCATGTGCAGGGATTGCCATAGAATAGGGAAGTAAATCTTGGAACCCACTCCTCTTTCTTCCCCGATTTCAATTTTCAGTACGTTTGAGAAACAAAGTTAGTGTTTATGTAATACCAGCATTAAATTGTTTCGATTATCAAAATAAGCTATTTCCTTGACCATTTGCGTCACTGTACCCGATGTCTTGGGATAAACAGTTAAACGTTTGCGAAAATGGACGCAAATTATGGAAAAATCAGAAGAAAAATTATGTTATTTTTTCCCAGTAATTATTTTCAGAAAATCAGCGACCTTGTTCCTTAAATATTGTATCCATCACACATAGGTTTCAATCAATAATTAGTTGCATGTGACCTAAAATAAAACTTTACTGTCACAATTAATTAGTCAACAACACTTTTTATTAAAAACTCCTGCAACAGCATAGTTGTCTCTCAATTCCCGTTTTGAAGATATTGACAAATTTATTTCAATTTGGGATTGAATTGTAATGATAAATTGATAACTTTTTCCACAAAGAATAAAATATTTCTTGTGAAACTTCATGATATATTCACAATGAAGTGGTTTGGTTTCAATGTGGCTATGTATTGTGTATTATATGCTATATGAACTTCAATACACATTGACACACGACTCTTACAAAGGAAGGAAATCCGGGTTCGTTTACAGAGGCTGCAAGTCCCTATCAAATGTTTAAATTGTTTGCGTTTCTCCAAACAATACTCAACATCATTGAATGTGCTTATTTCGTTTAATGGTACGGTTTTCTTAGAGTAAATGTACCCGGTTTGACATAATAATGAAAAATGAAATATTTTTATGCAAACTTTGGTATAAAAATTGTATATTTTTCATGGCTCACCAGATAAAAATTGCAATCATCTATTTCCGCTTTTGAAAGTCGAGAGTTGTTAATCATACATTTATGTTCTTGAATTTACAACAGACAGATTTTTTGGGGACACGTGTTCATAATAGTGCTGCTGGAAAATGCATTACACGGAAGTTGTTATAACAGATTAAGCTATCCCAGGATACCTGTTTTTAAAATCCCGCATGACTAAAATGTGTACTCTAAGTAAAAACTTAATCAACTATCCGTAAAATTACAAACAAATTCACCCAAAGAAGGTGATGAAGTGGGCGAGAAATGTCTTGGACATATATTACCCGGATTCCTTTTCTGTGGGTGTATCTGTTGTCATAGGGAACAGACAACTAATTCAGTTCCCATAGACTGTAATCATATAGTTGGTCAAATTACTATACCTTTTTGGCAAAACCGGCAAATCATGATTACATCATATGAACGATGTATCCAAGAGGAAGTTTATAAAACGATGAAAATGACATGCGGGGCCCCTCGTTTTGTGACAACAATTCCCTTGTAGGTGCCCATTTATTCGAAACTTCGAGGTCAATCCTACTGATCATACCTCGAATTTATGCCGGAAGCTGCACTGAGACCAACTCCGCTATTTACGAAACAAGGATTGACCGAGAAGTTGCGAGTACATCGAACTATTTTTTTTTCTCATTAGTAACTTCTTGGTCAGTCTTACATCAGTCCAATCGTAGTTACATCCGAGGTAGTCCGAATAAATTGCGGTTTCTTTTTTGTAGGGAAAGTTCCGGTTAATAATATGCTGTAAATTACTGCGCCAACATACATCATAGGCATGTTTATGTCTCATAGAAATAGCCGAGATTGTGTCAAATGGGTACCTACTTTAAAAATCCATCCTGGTGAGATCTCTGCGTTTACATCTAATAGTACCTGAGGGGCGACAGAGACAAAATGAAGATGGTCTTAGGTGAAATCATCTTACTATTGCGTACAAGTTACCCATACGTGGGATTCTTCTGAAAAATTATGTTAATTTTTCCAGTAATTGTTTTCATCCAATCAGCTGTAAAGTCAAGCTTAAACTTTCAGATTCGAAAAGTGCCGACGTCGATTTTTAGTTTTATAAATAGCGCACATGTGACCTATACACATATTCGAACAACTACGGATGTTACCGCATAAACTGATGACTTCAAGTAAACATCAGTGTGACGAAGACCTACAACCCAGAAGAATAAACATGTCCTGCAGCCAAAATCGGTTGTACAGATGGAATTTAGTGCAACAACTATAAACTGATATGACATTTTCACACCCGAGTGACGGAAGAATGGTTATCCATTCAAAATGATACGTAAGGTTATCGCTACTGACAATGAACGTGAAAGGGGGGGAAGGGGGGTCATACAATCAATCGTCTTCATTACGAACTTTAATTTTTTGCATGACTGCATGTTGTTTACATAACAAGAAATTGCTTTCTAATGTAATTTACATTGTTAATTTAAAAATTCAAAAATATGTAAATAATTTCTCTCTCTCTCTCCACTATAAAAATAATAACCAATTAAAGTATTTTAATATCATAAACTTAATTCTTGAAAAAATAAGGTCAATATCGTTGTTTTGAGTATCCAAGCTATTACCCAGAAGCTGTTAAGTTGTTACAGATAATGAAATGAAACATTTTACCCTGTAAAATCACAGTTTGTGTGTGTATCATGTACCTATCATGTGTATCAATAGCATCGAATTATTAGCAAGATCAAAGTCACATGTGAAGCTTACTCACTTTTTGCATTAGGACTGCCGTACATAAGGAAAATCTAGGTCATCCAACAAAGTCTTAATTTTGAAATGATCAATTGTTCAATTGAAAACATTACCATTACACAATATCGAGTTTTAGCAAATAGTACATACCGATAATTAAACTGTCTTAGATTTGTCAATAATCGGATTAAATATTTCAATGTAAAAATATTTATAATTTTTTGCAGTATGTGTCTCCCGAATTCACTGCTTTCAGATTAGTGGATTTGCATATCTCTAGTACGTGTGTTCAAACTATTCTTTCAATTATTTCAATTTCGTTTGCAGGGTGAAAATCCCATATCTTAGATACTTAAATTAGAAGATAATCAATGCGAGTATTTTAAAGTTTTGCATTTGGTACATTTAGGTAATGCTGTATTTTGAAATAATTTATATAGAATGTAAAGAGCGAATTTTTCCCCATCAATTGAATACTTTTGTGTCCGATTTCACGCAAATTTCTTTATCATATGCATATAATAACATAAATAGATAGAATCCACTGACCTAAAAGAGCATTGTAGAAAATATTATTAATATTAGTATCATCATTATAATTATTATTATTATTATTATTATTATTATTATTATTATTATTATCTCTCTCTCTCTCTCTCTCTCTCTCTCTCTCTCTCTATATATATATATATATATATATATATATATATATATATATATCGTCAGCTATATCATTTATAATAAATAATACATTTTGAGTCGCTGTCCTAGCTCCAAACCACGATGTCAGTAGAGACACTCTAAAAAAAACATTATGATATCTTACACATGATTAAAAAAAAAAAAAAATAAATTGCACTCAAACCAATCATCAGCACACATGCAATAACCTATTGAGTGTTAATATATATAATGATATCACCTTACGATTAACCCTATCAAATTCTTTCTCATAATCAATGAAAGCGCAGTATACTTTCTTTTAAATTATTGCGTTAAGAACAAAACAATCGTGAATATAGTTTTTTTTTCAAAGACCAATCTAATTTTAAGCAGTTTTTTATGCTTTTTACCAAATAGGCATAACATTTCATGTACGATATTTGATTTACAGTTTTGACAATGTGCTGATTACTGTAACTACACTGTAGTGATCAGCATTATAAGTACTAACTGTCTTGTGAAGTTTTCTATACACCTTTCTTAGTGCGTCTGGATATATTGCATTTGCATTAAAAGCTTTCGCAGAATATTAATTATAATATCAACATAATTAACAATCATTGCAGGTATTATATTATATACTCCTGCAGACTTACCTTTCTTTAATGAGTTAATATACTTTTGTATTTTCTCTAACGTACATATACATCTTGGTTGAGTATTTCAGATGTGTCAGTATTCACCAATGACCATTATAATTCAGATATGTGAAGTCAGGCCAGACACCACTTCAGATCATTAAGGCAATCGCGATTTTAATAAATCTTTTTTTTAAAAATCTCTTTTAATTTTTGTACCAAATCAGTTTTTCGGCATAATATAATCTGTTATAGTCTGTTACAATACTATTTCCTATATTTATTGCCGCTAATGTTATGATTATATGTAGTGGTGCATGGTCACAAGAACCAATGAACGATAATACACATAACTCATCTATATGTAGTATAAAATTATGAAGTGCATATAGTGAATATGTCGAATTTAGTGCTGATTCTGATTGTGCTGTTTCATTTTCATATAGTCCGTTTTGGTCGCTTGCTAAATAACCTTAAGATAAGCAGGAGTCACTGCTGCCAGACCGGTCGTGGTGTACCGGGGATTCTGAAATAAATAAATATTGTACTGTCTATAAGCCTTTCCAGTGAAAAGTTCTTACATGTTTAAGGTACTGATTACTGATACTGATACTACATGTGCCAGAGCAAGAAAAGGCGACACTGCAAACACTTATGTATTTACTGATTAATATAAATAAGCTTTAATTCCGACAAAATCTTCAAATTTGTACTTTCACTCACCAGAATAAAAAATTATATCAGACTATAAGTAAACAAACATTAGACACGTTGATCATGACACTTTCGGTCAGTAAATTAAATTGTCTGTATTTCTAAAAAGTCATCGTGAAGTAAATTTAGTAATAACACAAACGCCCATCAAGTTAAATGTTAAGTGGAAATATATTTAAACGAAGCTTTAAAATTTTTATTTACAAAGGAGTTCTAAAATGTGACAAATTATCTGTCCGAAAACGAGACCGAAATGAGCAAGTCATCTGAAAACAACCCAGCTGATACACGTGATAGTTTCATATATAGTCACCAAAATGGAAAAAATAACAACTTATCACCATCCTCCTACTCTTGTAATAAACAAAAACGCTTATTATAATATATTATTTTCAAAAAGTCTTGAAAATTCGATTTATTTTGTGACTGTGTCAAGCAAGTAATTTGTGGCATGAAATAGCAATTTTCTTTCATGCTGATTTGGATGAATAAATCACGATCTTTGCTATTATTAGCAAATATATGAATTTTATAATAATTGGGAAAGGAACAAATTGATGTTGGTATCACAATTGATTAACTCATCTGAGGTTCGCTTTTCTTTCTGCATTGCAGTTTTAATAAACGCCTCAATGTGTAGTGAGTTTGAGGTTTATATTTAGACCGAATTTTCTGTCTTAAAATGTGCCATTGATTATTCAGTTGTATTTTTTTTTTTTTGTTTTTTTTTTTGTTACAAGAGAAATTCGAACAACAATACCGGATAAATAAAGGGCTAAGTTTATGACAGGGAAAACTCGATCTACAATTGTATTGAAACTGTCGAACCATATTGAAATTCAGGGATAATTTGTACTATTCTACAAGACGATGCCAGGAAAAAATGTAGAATAAGGTTTAGGTGTATAATAAAAGCAAGGATGTGAACAATGTTACCATCACAATAGTAGATCAGATGTATACAAAAGAAGCAGTAAAGGTGATATTAAAAAAAAGATAACAGTTATTTACTCTTAAATATTTCTGTTTCAATGTGTGATGATATGTTTACTTTAAGGAGGTTATGTAATTCATAGAGATCGATTAAGTGAAGTTGTCGTCTCTAGCTTGAGATCAGAAACACGAACAACTGACTAGGATAAAAGTATGAAATTGAGATTATATTAGGACGACGTGTATATTCTTCAACAAACCTTAGTGCCACGGTAGAACTTGAAAGAGGACGAAAATGATGCACTATCATAATGAAAGGTTATATTGCTTTTGAAGAGACTAAAGAATCAGCACAACGTAATGATATAGCTTCACCTACACCCTAATTAAATAGTGAATTAAATGGACCATAGAGCAATTTGTATCTGATTCAACAGATGAAAATTCCATGACATTACTATAAGTGGCAGTTTTACACTCTTGACTTTAGCACAACGTCGATGAGTGACATAAACAGCAATAAAATAACCCACCGAAGAAGCTTACACGTATTTCAAGAATGTCTAGAAGTCAGTGTTACAATTGCAGGTATTTTAAACCCGCAGATAACATTAGCACACAAGAACTGCCATCTATAACAAAGGTTTTGAAAACTCTCATAAAAAACGCTTTAATTTGCAATCATAATTCTGCAATCATAATGCAGCAGTAAAATATAAGAGAATATAATGCGTAAACATATTACCAAGAATGTATCGACATTATTAATTCCTTGAAAGATGTTTATCATCAGAATTTGAAATTGTATTTTAAAATGAGATGATGGAAAGCGTAAACAAAATATATATTGAGGAAGACACTACACAGATTTACCATATAAGATATTAGATGACATTTCACCAATTAGTGTACTCAGATATAGACGGAGATACCTCATCTAATAGAAAGGTGTATCGTTTAACAACCCCCCATACGAGATACTTAAATCTTCACCTCTACCATAAAGTCTTGATTTATTTTAACGTATATACCTGTTTTTAAATATGAATATGTGCATTAAGATATCTGTAAGTATGCCTTCAATACTCATGTACTCAATCAAATACAAGGCAGTATTAGCATTAGAATGCAGAATGAAACGCTGACATACAATATGTTTACTTTTTAAGCAGCTAAAGAAGGGTAAAGTTTCAAGATCGAAATCCAGCACACTGTTAGAAGACGAGACGTGTTGTTGAATTATTGTTAATATATTTGCACGTTTGTGGAAAGAAACTCCTATCGCATGCTGTATTATATTTTATACAAACATTTCTTCAGGGTCAGGTTTACTGCATTTGAATACTATAGCAGTTATTGTTTCCAGGACACATTAAATGTTTATTAATTATGCACATTTTGATTATAACCGTTTGATCTTAATATTCATACTACAGTTATTTTATTTTGTCTTGCCAAGAGCTAAAATGTCAAGAACAGTAACTAGATCAGATCAAAAACAAATTATCCACACTTACAAAGGGAAATTGCTTCTCCTATTATCAACTTAAGGATGTAATTTATAACTTAGTAATTACTCTGTAGAGAAGGGTTAATGTATATTCTTCAAAGCATGAAGTGTTTTAGTGACAGAATCTCGAACATATATTCACAGAAGATTGCCATTACAGTGATGCTCCATTCAATCTGATGAGTCAATATTTCCGTAACATCCGCTTTATTAAAAGACAAATTGCGATGCATAAAGACGAATAGAGCTATTAATTTGTAATAGGTTAACAATTACCTGCCAATACACAGTCAAATGCAACTTTCTAAGGTGAAATTTGTTCATGTCATTATCTCAAGATAAAATGTTTCTGTATGAAAATAATGTGGTATGCCATGATATGGTTTCAATGGATAGTTCATATCAACATAGATAACTTAAGAATATATAGACTTTGGGATTTTACACGAAATCGTGATTTTATTAAAGAAGTGGTCAATGTATGATATAGAAGTTCTTTGGGATTGCCCTGTGCTGCAGGGTTCTGTGATCTCGTCATATGGATGTGTTGTGCACATGATATGCATTGTATCTGATTTAATTGTTCGGACAAGCCATCACGCGACTATCTTGCTTTTGCTCGCTTTTTAAAAGCTGATCGAATTTCAGTTCTTCGCTTGGAGCTAATTGTTATTCAGATGTATAGCCTGAAATAGCAAATGGTGACAGGAGGTAAGGTTGTGTTATTCCACGTGGATTTACAAATTGTCAAACATAGGATTTGATCTGGAAATAATATATACATATCGCCGAAAGAACCCATCAACCGACTGAAGCGCAAGAGCCCCGAGAAATGCCGGTAAGTTCCTAAAATGTAGAATGATGTGTTGCGGACAGATTTGTCTGCACAAATTGCAATATTTAATGAATAACTGAGATCAGATACAACCCGTCCCTCACTATCGGTACAGGTTCAGGGGCTGGTTTATCGGACTAGAGGTAAATGTGGCCACAACTCTACATATACACAACGATTTGCGTTATCAGGTGTTCAAATTGCAGAAACAATTCAAGAGTATCACTCCGCATTCATTCATCTAATAGTTTTCTGATGTAATCTCTCTCTGTCTCTGAAATCTATGATGTTTTTGTTTTTTGTTATTTTGTTTCGTTTTACAACGAGAATGAATTCTACATTGAACAGATGCGTTGACATCTTTGTACCATTGATCCCACTGCACTCTACAACAGTAAAGGACAGACTGTCTGCCTTGTTTTTGTAACCTTAATTAGTTTGTACAATAACTTTACTTCAAAATGAAAAATAAACGACAAAGCAACTAGCGATATTTCATACCATAATGGCAGCATACGTGTGTCTTGCCTTGTACGAAAATAGTTGTACAATGCGTTATAATGAATTCACAGCTATAAAGCAATACATACACGTGCTACACATTTACAAAAACTGCTAGGATCATGTTCATTCTTGTGCTCTTTCATTGGAAGTATTTAAATTGACCCCATGTCTCGAAATAAGTTCGGTAATAGAAATTCGGTGTAGATACGGCAAATTTAATTGCGTGATTGTCCAACGGTTACCACTTCTATGGCTAAACCTTAAGGAAATCTTTTTTACAGAAAGTAAGTGTCAAAATTTAAATCATTTAGACTATCCTTAATAAGTACCAGCAGCTGCATTATTTTCTTTATATGAGTAAAACATAGAAATTGATCATGAATTTTCACACTCTCTCCGTAACTTCTGCTTCAGCCATATTCATCGCTGACAGTATCTTGGAATATCGCAGATACAGTCTGGGTAGATCTAGTTCAATTTCAAACATTTTAATATTTTGATATATAATCTTACAACATACCAATGTCAAAGGTCACGAATAATGTTATAATGTCATTGACTTGAGAAACGTAATGTCTAAGACCTTTGAATATACTGCAAAATCTTTTAATTAAACTAATAATCGGATATTGTAGAATACCGTTGCTGAGTTTCATTGTGTCATAAAAATAATCTGACATGAGTACTTATCTGGAAAGAAATGTATGCCAAGGAAACATTACACACACGTTCCAGAGCAATCGCCATGGATCTCATATTAATATAACTTATTCAACTCATTTCCTACATTTTACTCGAAATGAGTACCTACGCAAACTTCTCTATATGGGATATCTTTACCATTAATATATTAAAAAGATACTTCAAGATTGATACGGAATTATAAATGAGCTCACTCTTAAAGTTTTATCATTTTTCTTACTACTATGTCGACCTGTTTAACTTTATTATTAAGGCTGAAATAAACAACAAAGATATTTGTATATACGTTTTTCGCACAATTTATCAATTTATAAAATCTTTAACATAAACCCACCCAATAAATGATGTAATATTTCAAATTCATTCATATAAAATGTCATAAGCGTTAGTCGGAGATAAAATCGAACCTCATTGGCAAATAAAAACTTTACGTTAGGAGAAGAGTTTGTCATAAGCCATTTTTTCGGCCGTTTAGTGACCGGTTATAATATACACGAGCTTTTGTAATATTCGAAGATAATGTTTGCCTAGTAATCAATTTATCTGACACAGATGATACACTTCCATGAGAGTCCACGTTAAATGAGTGTAAATTGTGATTTGGCAGAATTGTTTTAAAAAATTCCTGTTTTTTATAATATAAAAGTTTGATATCGTTATAGATTCTTGCTGCATTCTTCAACAATACTTGCAGTTTGACACATGCAATCGACTGCAAAGACAGCAATATTGTTTAAAACGTTTATCCCTATCATTTTATGTTTATGTATATATCCACATATTTCTGTATTAATCAATCAATGTCAATGTTACTATTTCCTCCAACCACTAAAATAACGCGTGTTTGGGGCGAAGAATTATAAATTATCTGGAAAACTGGGCATCAGGAGAGCTTCTGACTGATTTCCCTATGCAAGGCTACATTTACATTGGGAATTGAAACTGTTTAAAAGCAATGACTCATACTTCACTCTATTCGGAACATTTTCGTCTCCTTATGATGAGAGTCTAGAAAACAATGAGGCAAACAACAAGAGCAGGTATTTCTGCAAGAAAGCTGCAGGAATGAATTGATGGTGGCAGTGGAGTTTGAAAGAGGTGAGAGCACCACCTGGGACGCAATTTGTGTGCTCTTTAGAGTGGTTCTGTACAAGGCTTAATTATTGAGTAAACCTTCTGAAACAGGGAACCAAAAGGTCTACTGTACACTTACTCCATCTGGAGGAGCAATTTGTTGGTGAGTTCAATTCGAAATTGCTAGTGCACAAACTATTATTTATATATTAGTTTGTATTTGCATTGATATGAACTATCTCTTGACATCATTCAATGGAAAGCTATCTGTACAATGTATCGTCAGCATATTTGTTTTGCAAATCGTTACACAATAAGTTACCTTGATAAATCCATGCTATATTTTAAAAACAAAATATAAATGTGTATCCATATTAATTGCTTTTATAACAATCTACGTTCTTTTTTCTGTCAGCAAACGTGATTTTAACTCTAGTTAGTTCCATGTTCTGCTATAAAAGGAAGGTGAGTAGAAGAAATACTAGAGTCATCATGCTACATCATCCCCGGTTGGACAAAAGAGAAAGATGGAAAGAATAATACACGAAACGTTTTCAGCGTTCCCCGATTGCGAGATCTCACTTTAAGTAACGTAATCAAATCCCGATTATATGATGTAATTATTCATATATGATTTCTATTCAATTGTTTTACAATACCTCGTCTTGAAACTAATCATTTAGAATCATTCTTATAAAGAAATAGCGTTATTGTCGCTAAAAAAAAGTAAGAACTGTATTGTGATTGCAGTCATGGATGATACCTGCGGTTTGAGCTACAATATCAAATTCTAGAAGGTTTCCTGTGCATTCCTTATCCGTATTGGGCTTCATGCAAACTGCACTGACAGAAAGCAAATTTTTCTTACATAATAAATGTATAGATTCATCCATCCAGATAGACGGACTCAAATATAAACAGAGGTAATCTGGTTTTACCACCAAAATAATCATAATCTTCAGATGGATTATAAACTGGGCCAGAGTGCCTAACCACACCGTTGTGTGACCTTAGTTTTACAATTTATAGATAAATTATATTTTTCCTTGTCAGTGAAAACAATTACAGTAAAAGAGATTAAAAACAGGATCGGATCCATATGTGTACATACAAGGTGAAATTCTTGAAGCACATCTCAGTCACTGTTTCTTCCTCAAGCATTCTGACACCCGTAAAGGTAGTAAACAAACCACACACACACACACACACACACACACACACACACACACACATATATATATATATATATATATATATATATATATATATATATATATATATATATATATATATATATATATATATATATATATATAGTGAGATAGACAGAGAGTGAAAAATGTTGATAGAGGATCTGATGTCTTTTCTGGACAATTAAGTATATAAATTCTTTTTAGTGATTAAAGTTTGTTTTTAAGAATTTGGTATTTGCTCTGCCATTATGTAGATTCACAGGAACAGACTTTTAGGAATCACTTTTGCAGGATAAAAAATAGCAGTTATAATCAGATTTTGTATTACTTTTTAACAAAAGTTTTAGTTTTATTAAGTTTTCGTAAATTATAATTATTTTGTTGCAAGAGCAGGAGTTTTTCAAAATAAATTTTGCTGTAAGATGATATGCAACATATACAGGTACCTAAAACTATAAAAGTCTCTTTTCTGCAGAGCACCAAAGATAATATTAATTATACCTCTCCCCCTTTTTAACTGTTCATATTATACATACTTCTCGCAAGAAGGCTATGAGCGCTGAAGTGAAGGAGTTTGCTTTCCGTTTTGGCCGATGACTCTTCATACTTGTCACACTGTTGTTAGATAGTCTAGTAAAGTTTGACATGTTATCGACCTAATGATGGATACTGTATTGGATTTTGTTTTGCAATTCCTCTATTATTTCATATCCCCGTATCCACTCATCATTATGACCATACCCACTAGTTCACTAGTACACGAGCAGGACCCAGTCAAAGATGTTTAATATCCAAGTCACGCGTTAGTGATAAAAATCCCTTTTCCTTGGGAACAACGTGTGCTTTTAACTTTAGCCAGGAATGCTAAAAGATTACTAAATTCGAAAATCATACTTTGTACGGGCAAAACTCCTCCATTAGTTTTCGTTTTGTATAGATTGTGCTCTTCTGGTGTACATCAACTTTGCGAACAAAATTAATTGAAAGCAACGTGAATAAGTAAACGAGGGATTGATGTGTCAGTATTAATTTTTACCCAAAGCCTATTAAGACACGGATTTGAAATGTTTGTGAGCAAGAACTTCGTTTTTGTTTGAATAGACTGCATTGTATTACCTGTCCCCAATACCTTCATAAGACCTTTATGATTTCAAAATTAACGATGGTGATCGATGGGATGTAGCTTTTACTCATAGCTGACCTTTTTGGATTAGTTCATGTAAATCGTAGAAGATTAAACATACAATCTCAATGATTATCGTAACTTAGACGGGCTAGCAAGAATACTGTAATCAATATATTGTATAAAAAGGAGCGAGCATAACTTACGTGACTTGCGACTTCTCCACTCAAAATATGCCATGGTGACGAGAAAAAAGGATGTCGTCATTATTACAAACAGTATTATCAACGCATCTAACTTTACATTACTGGTTTCGTTACCCTCGTAATTTGTACCTGGAAACAAATATAAAAAAAATTCATCACTCTAGCATGAGCTGAAAAAGATAATATGCGCTGAGTTAAAACTTTTTTTTCCAAAAGATGAGATAATTTCGAAGAAAAGTTAACTATTAAATATAACCTGAATTAGATACCACTGAAACCCCAGCCTGCAAGAAAACATTTTACACATTTCAGATCAGCGAGAACAATTATCGTCAAACTTATTTCGGTGTATTGAAAATAAAAAGCCAGTTCACATGACATGACGAGACCATAAATTCACGATGTCAAAGGTATATATATTTAGACTGGAAACGTCTATAATGAACAGATATTTCTGATTAAACTAAAAACGAAACTACCAGAAGCGGAAACGTGGCGTTTTTAATTCACTCATTAACACAAAATTTTTACGACAGAGCAATTTAAACCATAACGAATCGATAGCATAAAGAATGCACGATACACGAGACGGTGTGAGGTGTTTGCATCAGAGCAGAAGCTTGAATTGTTAAAATAAAAGGTAACTTAACGTGTGTGTATATATATATATATATATATATATATATATATATATATATATATATATATATATATAGAGAGAGAGAGAGAGAGAGAGAGAGAGAGATTACAAGTTACGGATAATCAAAGGTTGTTGATATTTGGTCTGAAACTGCTTAAATCGTATTGCCTCCTTACCTGCAATTTACCTCATTCAAATCGCACATGCTTATGGGGGGATATTATTCACGTATGTGTGTGGGCTTATCCAGTTATTTTTGATGGTGTTATGTGCGTTGAAACGAATGTTCACATACATATGTTATGTACCTTTTACGGTATTGATTTCAAACTTACACCTTGTCTGAATATCTTCTTTAAAAGTGTAATCCATGGATGGAATGGGATTTGGCATGCACAATTCAAACTGGTCGTCATCATGGCACTTCAAACCACGCAGGCAGCAGAACGCCTGTTCATTGATCTTAGCATTGATCGTTAAGTAGCTCCCAATACCCTGCAACGAATTTATCAGAATTTACAATATTTAATAATTTTGACTCACAGTTTTAAATATAACAGGCAAGATTTTTTTTAAAAAATTAGCCAGAAAGAATATTTTTAAAGAATAATTTTCAATTATTTGAAGCTGGACATTTTAAAGGAATAAAAGAAGGCAAGTAGTTTTGAAATCTACCTGTGACATAAATATCCATTGTTGCGTGATTTAAAAAATGTATCAGTGTTTCTTAATCTTACACACCTAAAAGAACTACTGATGGAAATAGTGTAAACCATCAGATTTTTGCTCCTTTACGGTATGTGACGTACATTGGGGTGGTCATTTCAGAAATAAGACTGAGAGCTTCCATTTCTATTATTATTTCAGGTATTCGCAAATGTTTCATGCTTTAAAATAACAGTTTTTCAATAGTTGAAGAACAATTATACAAATACCTAAAGGTATCGTCTCGCGTGCGACAGTGTCAGTGCCGCCTTAGCAACGCACGACAAAACATTACATGTGGCCTTGACCCCCGACCGTTTAACCACCCCACTCCTCTATTTAACTAATATGTTACAAATTTGATAACAATCCATGCATGGAAACATATATAGAGCTCTTTTGTATCGCTCTCATAAACTTAACCCTACAAACTAAATAACAATTAATCCTATAAACCTGGAACTTTGACCCTTAGAGTGTTAATTACTTTCCCCCAGAACTTTAACAAAACAACAACTGCTACGTTGACCCTTGAGCTTTTTATCGCACACGAGTAACACTATTTTATTTCCCATGGTGAACATACTTGCTAGGTCTAATGCCAATTCACCCATGGAAATAGCAGACAACACTGCCAGATCTAAACATTTGAACAACTGGCCATCCACCTAAAACGTAAACCGTTGCTCCCAATGCTCTTTAACTTTCACATCCTTTGCCTTCCATTTCTAGGGATGTTGCTTCTCCCCATCTCCCCAACGCATTTGTAGGCAAAGTCTGATGAAGATCTGCTAACGAAAACAGCATTTTTCTTTTAAGAGAAACCAAACAATGGGTACTGTGCTGATGGAAGGACGACGGATGGACGGACATAGTGACTGCTATGTTTCGCCTTTGGCGGCATTAATTGCAGGCAAGACAAATATGGTGTATAGAGTAATCGATTCATTTAGCTGACGTACCACGGGGTCTCCTGTTCCGTTAATTATCCATTCTGGTGATAACTGCGATCTTTCAAAGCATGTTGTAGAACAATACATGACATTTGATGGATGAATTTCAATGATTGGTTTGCATTGGTGTGGCACTTGTTCTGCAAATAAAAATATTTTAATTTTTTTTTAAAGAGTATGTTCAGCAGGCTAATGTTAAGATACAAACGTGCCATATGTCTGTTCTTCGATAGTATAAAAGAGTCCTTTAGATAACGCGTCAAACGTTTATTGTCAATATATCCTTTGAATGCGTATATATGTATCGTCTTCTGCCCTGACTATCCAACTTTCTTGTGTAATCTTGTATCACAACCTTACTATAATGCAAAGCAGATGCTTTATAAATAGAACATCTTTGTCATTCTTCTATTCTTAATTTGACCTAGGAACAAAACAAAAGCCGTACATAAGAAACCTTGAAGGATAAAAACAGGTACGATACAAACCAACAACGGTAAGTAAAATGTGTTGAACATTCCGTATCTTCTCCTCTGCTAATTTCACATACAAAGTGTATTGTCCTGCGTCGTTCGAAGACACGTTCTTCAGGGTTAACCCCGCTGTTCCGTTCCGCTCAACTCTGCCATCGTACGAAGTTTCCACGTGAAATTCGATTGTTTCCGAGTCTAAACATATCAGCATTGTCTCGTTGAAAAACCATTGTAGTTCCATTATTCTTTCGTTCACTCCTTTGGTGAAGTTCCACATCAGAAGCTGATGTTTACATTGACAGCACGTATTTGACAACGCTTGTGTGTTCCATTTTAGTTCTTAAATAAGTAAATAACAAATTAATTTGTAAATGATCATTCAAGCTATTTTTGATTTTATGTTGCATTATATTATATAAAACATAGAATAAAGACTAAAGTTTAAACGTGTTTTGGGAAAATAAATAAAAAATGCACTTTAACGAACGTATAACTACATAGGTGTATAGTTATATTTACGGTAAACATAAATTGTGCAAGTATGTTTCAATTATTTTTTAATTGTAAAATAAGGTAACATTTACTAATGAAATATAAGTGTATTGATGCGGATGACTTGAATTCAATATGTGAAAAGTTTAATCTTAAAATAATATTTTTTCAAAGCTATGACATGTACATTAGTAGGTTACATGCACTAACTGCTCACTAAATCTGTGATTTTGTAATGCTAATATTTAGGGATATACAGGAAATTTAATATATAAATTTTCCATGTATTTACGTAAATATTATTGTAAACAGAAGATGGTACGGTCCAGCCTTTAGGGTGAATGGGTTCTTGTATATGTTTATATTATTTGATGTTATTATATTTGTATTTTTCATGTTATTTTTTGAAAATTTTTAAAAGTTTTTTTTTGGATTTTTTTTTTTTAGGGTGTGGAGGTACTTATAAGTTTTAGACATTTGCAAAAATATCATATATTTACATCAGTAGATACAATTATTCCCTAGACATGAGGAAAACACCGGCTCATTCTGCTTATCATACACTGGGTTGGAAGGTTTTGTTGATTTCACCTTGATTTAATTTTATATATAACCGGTTGATTTACGATCTTGCGCTTGTGTTCTCCACTAAATAACCATCATATACAACAGCGGGAATATAACTATTTCACTTGCCTATGACTGTATTTGTGCCAAATAGACCAGAACCACATTTTTATTGGATGGACATATTGTGCCTAAATTGTCTCTTTTTTGTGTGTAATGCAGTAGAGATGAAGTATTCGAAAATTACATGAAAGTCATGTATTCAGTTAATTTATGTTCCCTATATCCTCTGTGTACACTTGCCATGGAATCGATCAGTTTGATTCTTTATTCCAGATTTATCTTCCGTGATCTCGATAACAGATGCTTTTGATTTAGTTATGACATCAAAACTCAAGCCTTGGTAGCAAACCTTGACACTTTTGCCCACAGAATAAGTATGTGTCAAAACCAAATTCACTTAAACGCCACAACAACACTTGTTCATTTAAGGTAATCTTCTGAGACCATTCAGTACATCAAATTTACTAACATCTTGAGGTGTCACAGGCTCTGTAAGTGGCTGGTATACATGTACAAAAAAGGCTTTAGCTTCTCAAACACATTTTGGTATATTTCTTAACAAATAAAGTTAAATTGGCGGTATGTTAAAAAATATGATGTTCACATAGAAGTTCATCCTTAATTCACCAACATAATTACATTAAGGAGTTTACCTAAACTGTGTAAGTTAATTCAGTTCTTGGTGAAACGTTGCAATGAGTGTATTGCTTAATATATATATATATATATATATATATATATATATATATATATATATATATATATATATATAAACAAACAAAAACTAGGTGTGTATTTGATAATCGTTTCTAATCGTTTCTAATGTATCAGATATTTTGAAGTATTATCGACCTTCTTTTCATAACGTAAAAATAGTTAAGCTTGAATAAAATGAGAAGACTAACTTTAAATTTATTCTATCTGAAAGTTAGAATATATACTCTTTATATTTTACTCAACTTTGTAGGTACAGGTCATACAAAGTGAGTTATTGTGGAATTATTTGTCACAATCATCAACTGATGGCCCTTGTATTAGCTGCAGGTTATCTTCATAATGTCAAAGGATTGTGATATATCACCGCTTCTTTGCTCGTGCGGAGTAGTAATGTATTACAAATGCATGCAATTGTGAGGGGATGGATGTAGGTATAGAGGTCCTCAACTATAATAGACATGTGGTAACTGTTAATGGTCAAAATAGTATTAGCTGAGAAAAGACTTATATAAACAAATCACCATCACTTTTCTTGACTATTCTACTTAGTGCATTTTACTGAAACTTAGGAGTAGAAGCTTTTTGGTACATGCGGATTTACATGCAAAATGTACCTTTTAGTATTTATGACAACAAACGTCAATACAGGGTGAAAATATGAGTAATACAATTTTAAGTAAAATGTCGCCTACACTTTCTAGACAAAAGGAGGATTTTACTGAAAGATAATTTGCCAAAGCATGAGTTGGTGCAACTGGTTTTAAGATTTTGTCAGCTTTCTTTGATAATAACAATGTCAAATACTAGCCCAGCTAGGCCTGAGTTGCACCGCCGATGTTTGTCAATGACAGTAGTTGGCAGCGATTGTATCTTTTGCAGGTCTTTCCACATATTCAGCACACAAGAAACGATAAAAAAGAAAAAGATACCACACACATTCAAAGTTCTTTTATCATTAAAATTGAAAATATTGTAAGCGAACCTGTTTCCGATAAAGCGACAATTACGTTAGAAATAATGCTGCAGGTTAGTGTGTGTGACAGTGAATCATCCATGCACTGCACGATGTACTTACCCACAGTAATCCTAGCCCTCACTAAGATGCTCAACAATAACAATGTTAATTGCTCCGTCTTTGTAACTTTTAAAAGAATCTGAAATTACACAATATTTACAGAGATAGAGAGAGAAAGAGAGAGAGAGAGAGAGAAAGAAAGAGAAAGAACATCATTCGATACAAGAATAACAAGGGCATGGGAAATAGTAAATACCAATGTATGCCATTTTGACTGTTTAAATAATTCTCTTGTTTGTATTTACATTCAACGAAATCTCAAATAATCGGGAGTGGTGGGTTTTAAATCGATTTGTAAATACGCATGAGGTGTTTGAGTGGCATCGTTGTACGCATAATTCAGCCAAGGAGTGCCTAACTGTTTGGCAAACACTTGCACTTGAGATTTATCTCTGAGGCTTTTAAATAACACCACGTAATATGCATTGAGACTGATGGTACGATGGGTTGAAATAAATTTTGAGTAATGTAAATGATCTGGCATTACGATGATGTCCTTTTTGTGTAAACCAAAGTTTAATTTCTTCTTCAACTTCTCCTAACATGTCATCGAAGATGACAAGATGTGTCGACTCAAGTCAGACACGATCCCATCGTCTTCGCGATGAATGCCTTCTATAAACGAAATGGATTCTCCTTGACTTTCTCGAAGTAAGGTATAAGAGGATTGCCACTCTTTGTAACACCACACGATACGTTGAGGTGGACGATCAAACAAATGCGATTTGTGTTCGATCGAACGTTTGACAAATTCGGTTTTTCCTGAACCACTAGCTCCAGCAATCAGCGTGTTAAAAGGATGGTCTGTGCTATAAAGGATGCAATTGTTCTATGCGTTTCACTTGATTCTGAACCAACTCTAGGTAAATGCGTTATCGCAGCTCTGGAGGGAAACGACGAATGTACTCTTCTAACATATCCATATGGACTCATATTCTTGACCCACCAAAGGTAGGTAACGACAGCTCGGAGACCATCTGGAACGTTCACGGTAACCTGAGTCTTTATACTTCCAGTCGTGAAGTGTCACACCGCAACCGAAACACTGTGCTTTAACGCCTTCCCCATGTAGACCAATCCGGCTCTAGCTAAAGATTCGCTAGTGGGTCCAGCCAGATATATAGGCCATTTATCTTTGAACGAGTGTAATAGACTTTCAAACTCTTCATAACCAGGCAAAGCCAGGGGAAATACGTATTCAAAACGCATGGGTGGCGATAATGACCTGTGAGTGTGTGGATGACGATCCACGTGAACAAAACGGATAGGGGAGCGTATCCGTACTACCTCACTCTTGTCATTGTGAGCATGTTGATGGCATCCGCAGATAGGTACACGCTTAGCATCACCTTCACCAATAAAGAAGAAAGGCCGTCGTGCTGCATCGCTTTCGCTAGTGGGGAGGTAAGGCACACGAATGGAATCGCTTTTGGGTCCCAGAGAAGCGGCATGCCGCATAGCTGATGTCAAAGCGTACGGCATCTGTCTCATCTCAAGACACCGCATCGCACTCAGTGGTTTTGTGGAATTAGTATTTATCTTCTTTTTCTTGCTCGGTCAACGTTTGGAGTCACAATGAATTGTTGGTCTTGGAAGTTGTCCCTTTTTATACTGGAGCTCAGCGTATCCATGAGGTAAAGTTGTGTGGTCTGGAAGTCGCACTCTTTTCTGGTACACAATTTGATAGACTTTTTCTAAAGGGCGACTGACGATTCTGGTGATTTGGCAAACGCACGATTTTGTCGGGTTCTAACGTTTTCACTCGAAAGTCTTGAGCATGTCCAGACTGTAAAGCATTTTTCAAGACATCAAAGTTCACCACTTGGCTGGCTCGATAAATCAGTGTCAGTCCTTTGACTTTGCATTTGATATGAAGTTGGCCTTGTCGGTCTCTGTATCGGTAACCGTAATTTTTAGGCCCTGCGCTAACAAAACTGAGGATCGTTTCTTGTGTGTGTTCGTCCATCCATGCTCCTAAACGATCTCCTTCGATGGTGGGGTGTTAGCTACCAGGGCGATGGATGTACATACAACTGTCGGTGTCAAAGTACAGGACTCGATCTCCCAACACTTCTAAAGCCTCATCGTACAATTTCAAGCGAGCATTGGTTGTCACGTAGGCTGCAATGACAACATTGCTAAAGTCGTCGGGGTGAACACACTTGGGTTCTTCTTCGTGATTGACCAAGATCAAATCTTCACGGATGCTTTCCACGTGTTTCATGAGTTTTCCTTCGTCGTCCACCAGTTGAAAGTAGCGACTGGGATATGCCAAGTATTCTGTCTTGGGCAAGATCGGACGTTGTACCATTTTTTCCCACAAACAATTCAACATGACTTTGGCAAATGATCTTCTTCCTTCGTTCTTTTCTACGTCTTCCAAAGTGATGCCTTCTACGGCACGGTATTGTACTTTGAATTTGACTTGGTCTTCTGGAGTCTGCCAACAATTGGGATAGCCACTGGCTTCTTGTTTCAGT
Source organism: Margaritifera margaritifera (assembly GCA_029931535.1). Taxonomy (NCBI): domain Eukaryota; kingdom Metazoa; phylum Mollusca; class Bivalvia; order Unionida; family Margaritiferidae; genus Margaritifera; species Margaritifera margaritifera. The sequence continues at coordinate 1,040,991 of JAQPZY010001191.1, forward strand.
TTACGAAATTCGTTGACGCAGCTTGAGAAAATGCCTGGATTCGAGGCGTCGTCCTTTTGGTATTGTTGGGTGGTAGAAAAGTGCAAAGTTTCGTACTCTTTTAACAAGCGGTATCCACGATGCAGAGCCCGAAACAATTCGACGCTAACCCACATTCCTGTCAAAGCGCGCTCTTCCTTCGTGGCAAGGGTGATCTTGATTACATGTTTCAGCACACGTACGGCATAAAGGAAACATCAGTTTTCCTTGCCAATGATGGGGTAAGACAGGATGGTACAAATTGGTCGGGGGTAAGACTTTGCATTTGATCCATCCTTCGTATTGACGAATGTGTTCCACGTCGACGTGTTCTGTCATGATTTCAGGGTGTCTGATAGGGAATCGATTATATTTGCGCACCCAAGGATACAACGAACACACGTCCATGTATTTGATTTCTTCTCCTCGAGATTCGTATACGTCGTACAGCAAGCGAGTGGCATTGGTTCGTCCTCCAAACAAACTGTGGCGTGGGTCCAAAGGTTTGCTGTCTACCACGTCGTAACTTTCGGCAATGCGTCTAAATTCTGGATAGGTTTTGAAACGTCGATCGTACTCGTGCTCCCACATTTCTATCAAACGGTATCCTTGACTTTCTAACTTCAGGCTGCGTTGGTATGTGTGTTCGTACAACTCTTCCATGGTGAACTCTGAAAAAGGACTTTTCAGGTTTCGTTGAGGAAAATAGGTAGGGCACCCGTGAAACAAACATTGCTGAAATTCGTACACCGTCTGAGGGTTTTCTAAATCCCAGTCATCCACAGAAAGACTTCCAATTTTCTTTTCTCTCCCGTTTCTGGCATGTTGTATCCATGTGTCTTCCTTTTCACACAAGTAATGCAACCAACGCAATGCTTTGGCATAGTTTTAACGGCTGACCGAGACCGAGAGATAAGTTTTAGAGACTATGATGGCTAGTTCGTTCTGAAGTTTTTTCTGTACACTAATCCACAGGCTACCATAGGGTACACGCTTCCTTCATAGAATCGATTTCTCCGTGATCTAGAAATAATTGTCGAAACTTTCCACAGCAACGGCGTAAAATGTCCACATCGGATCGGCAATACTTATGCATGTCTTCTTGAAAATCAAATGGGTCTGAATCGTGAGTGTGGTACCAAACGTAGAAGGCTTCTCGCTGTTCGGTGTGCATCCCATCGGGGTCGTAATAGTGAAGATCAGGCAAATGCGGGAGCACTACGTGTTGATTGGCTTCGGTATTGAAAACGTGGGCAAAATACCCTTTGGCCATTTCTGTCATTCCAAATGTTTTAGGCATTGGACTCAAAGGCATGGTCAAATAACTCATGGAATCTTTGAATTGTACTTGTCCCACTTGCATGTAAATGATTTTGGCTCCGTTCATGGCGACTTGGGACCATTCAGTACATTGTTCTGAATAATATTTTAACAGAAACTGTCCATCGTATCCCGAGAAATTGTGAGCCATGACGGTAGCATATCGATGACAGACCCCGTAACGTTGAATGTCCTATTCGCTCCAAGTGCCGTCGATAGGATCTAAGATCCATTGGGCAAAATGTGCAAAACTAAACATATTCGACATCTCTCTCCGCAATGAATATGTTTGTCCCGGCTACAAAATCCTTTGTCACATTTCTCGCAGTAGTAAAAGTATCCAAGAAATCCTGTGATACTAGTGATGACATCGAAATGTTCTTGATGATGATACACGCGGATGTATTTTCCCTCGAGGAATTCGGGTTCTCGAAACACCAGAGCTCCGCGGACCTCTTGAGGGTGTACTTTCAATGTGTACCGAGGAGCCAATACATCTTGAAGTTGTTGCATTTCAGAAATGTCACACACGGTCTCTTTTGATATGCCTGCTTGATGAGCCAGTAAATGTCACAATGGTCAGTAATTTGACATTTACCGGTGACATTAACGCCCGTAAATGTCATCAGCACAGGGAATCGTCACACATATACATTATGACATTTTTTGACAGTATAGCCCTTTCCGTTGTTGCAATTTTTTCTATAGTCCCAATACATGTATAAACATCCATGAATATCACAAATGCCATTGAAGAGTGAGTCTGAAACACAAAGACAAACCTTAAAAATATTGCCGCCCTTCGCAGCTGAAACGAAGAAATAGTCGTTGTCCGTCGTTTTGTCCGCATTGAAGACTTTTGAACATTTCTTGGCCATGCCAGCATTTACATTAATTTATACTAGATGCATTGTTAAGAGTTATCGGACGGTTTTAATGATACACAAAATTGAATTCGTCCATAATGTCCTGACTAATTGCCCTTCATAAACTTACGTTGAACATTTATTAAGCTTGTAATCAGTTAAGATTTGAAACTAACAGGACCATTTCTCAACGGCAGTTAGCATTTATTATCAATTTTACGAATATTTCTGAAGAAATTGTTTTTAGTAATTTTGTGAATATTATCATAAATAATACTTTTTAGCCTTTACAAACTACTAAAATTCTGGAAAATATATGCCATTCATAGATAGATAGATATATAGATAGAAAGATAGATAGATAGATAGATAGATATATAGATAGATAGATAGATAGATAGATAGATAGATAGATAGATAGATAGATAGATAGTTAGATAGATAGATAGATGGGTGATATAATTTATATGAAAGTAATAAGATAGAAAAAGAGATATACTAATTATCCTTGTGAAATATCACATGAGAGAAAAATACGAACAGATGGACTGACGGATGCAAGGACACACGCACTAAAAACAAAACAAAAACAGATGGACAGACAAGGGAATAAATCCACAAAGGAACTGATATGACAAACTACTTACACAAATAAACAATATTTATCTGAAACAATATGATATTTACAGTTGAAGAGCTGTACTTTATTTAACATTAATTGTCACAATTTTGGACATTTGCAGTTGCATGATCGACAGCCAATGTCAAAACAAAAGTAAATTTCACACACTGCCGGCTTTGCATGCGATGTCACCGTTAAATGACACTGATGACATTTTCTGGCGTTTGAGACATGTACAGCCTCTCCAGCGCCTTGTAATTATGCAAAAGTGTCGCTTGTAAAAAAAAAAAAACATCATCTGTGGTCTTGGTGAAATAAACTTATGTAAAGTTTGATCTTATCAGAAATATAACCTCTCGAGTGGTAACCAATTCAGCCAGTCAGACGTTAGAACGCGCCGTTAGCATTGGCAAATAGCGTTATTAATATAACTCATTGGAGAGCTTGATGATATTCGCTGATATAGCTTGTTTGCTTAAAAACTTATCAACATTATAGTCTGAAGAGCGGTAACAGGATCAGCCAATCAGATTACATAATGACTAAGATGTCGCTCATAACTTTCTTCGTGCGAGATCTTAAAGATTCCTTTCTACAGTTTCGTATTCTGCACAGTGTTGAAATTGTGAATAAAATACAAATCGCAACATTTGACCTAAGAGAGCATATGTAAAGAAAATCTAGCATGGGTTATATTGCATGAATTTAGTTTATGCATTCAAACTATCCCATATATTGCGGGTATCTTACCTCTGCGTACGAAGGCACAACAATGCCATCAGAGTATATCCCCAGTTTTAGAAAGCGAACAATGTGTTTTACTTTTGTGATGAAATTACAAACTTTATCCGGGTAGATTTCTTCTTGAAATTGCGGCTAGGGCAAATACAAGTAAGATGCATAAAGCTCCACATCAGTGTAGATGTAGGAAAATGTGTTTCTCAGAACCGAAACAGGGCAAAGATACACAATTTAGGCTATTACTTCATCATTTTGTGTTTGTTCGTTCTCAGCTGTATTTAAATGGATGCGAACCAATTGTAACATAATTATACGATAAAAGTATCAGCTAGACCGATAGGGACTTTTTTGATTTTGCTCATAGAATACGATATTATGATTGCTGTAAACATAGGGAAATGGTACATTTTCCCTCTTATCTACGTACGCTGCATGACAACATTGACTTTTAATCAGTATGTATGTGAGCACAGCCTCTACACTTTGGTTTGAGCATATTTTTAGGTGGTAAATTGTCATGGTCGTCAAGGACATGGGTTTAAAATGGCAGAACCCATATTTGGTCAAAATGTACGGAGGAAAAATGAGGTTCACAAAAGTTCTCGATACAAAATTTATTTTTATAGAAATGGTCACATGTTTGAATATTTTGTTATATGACCATACAAGTTTTCATTAACAGTATGTCATTTCATGTCAATTAATTTTTTTTACATTATTCTGATTCTGTGTGATGTGTGTGTGTGTGTGGGGGGGGGGGGGGAGGGAGCATGGACTTCGTGAAAAGTTTCCTCGTATAAAATTAATCAAATTCGGCCAAATCACCAAATCGATTGCCGGAGTATTTCGTCTTGTAGGATGAATACTTATAATTTAAACTTTGTGCAATATTCTGCATTAAATTGAACCAAGAAAACAACGCTCAACAAAATGAAGAAAACATAGGCTTGTTTCAAAGCTAATGGAACCCCTATCTGCCCTTAAGGATCAAATTATATGCAGGATAGACTGAGCAAAATGAAATACAAATCCCGACATAGTACGTATTGGATTACATACTATTCAAAGAAGCATCTAGGAAGAATGCTTATATTGGCGTGAGTTGTTTTTATTTAGGTATTTCAGCTATACTATCTAATGCAGGTATCTTGCCAGAATGATTACCACATAGTTCGAATGCGAAACTCTGCCTTCATAAATGTGCATTTGAAATTATACATAAGTTAATAAATGTACATATTTAATTAATTAAATAGATAGTTTAATATTGCAAATAAGAAAAACTTTCTGATAACACATAAATCAAAAAGATTAAGCTAAATGTGAATAGTGATGGTACAATTCCTAAAGATAGCAGATAAATACCTCTGTGCCATGACTTCATGCATGTTCTGACCTTGTTAGCGTCTTACAATAAAATTGCATTAATACGCTTTTAATCTAATTAGTTACACATATGCGGTAATTTTCCCTAAAGTTCCTTTGATGAATAAGTGTACCAGGAAATATAAAGTTAAGAAACATTTAGAAAAAGATACTCAAGTAAATAGACTTTTTTCTGTAAATAATACATCACTAATGTTTTTGTTTTTTTCTTTTCTATAGCGACTGAGAATGAAACATTTTAACATAAAGGACCTTATGTTTATAATCTTTGGATGCTCAGCAAAAACATATATATGCAGTGTATATACAAATTTGCAAATTTGTGAATATATACGGTAAAAGCAAACGTTTATCAGGAAACAACTAAAGATAAATAATATGTACCACAAAGAGTCATTGTATGACCATTTACATGTATACGTCGGCACAAAAATAATCTCCCATAATCTTTAAGTTAAACTAACCATATACATTAAAATTCTGTTCTAATATGGCAGAAGTTGACACACATGTGTCAGTACTTTCAGAAGTAAGCCTTTCGTCAACTGTGACCTTATAAATGGTAGATTATCTAAGTTATTTCCATATACAATAAACTGAACAGCTTCAAAACCAGTGTTTTGTGTATTAACCGTTCCTGATCCCAACTTTCTCAATTTTTCATTAGTTATACCTTGTTCTATTTTTCTTGTTGTCATATACGCTGGTAACCACACAACTTTGAATGTCATGAAAATATTGTAGTCTTTAAATTTAAAATTAGAAATGTTTAGGTTTCTAATAATCGTCTTCAACTGCATCAATAGCATCTTCGTTCACTGTTACTTCGAACGATATTAAAAACCATCAAATACAATCATGAAATTTGGTTCCAGCATACCACTTAACGCATTTGTTCAGCTTGAATACTACTTTGATAGCGATGCTTTGTTGTGGGCTTGCTTGTTTCCGAGGAGTTATATATTTGCCACATGTTGCCTTTCTTGTGTGCTATCGCTATTTACCACTTGTACATTTTTTAAGATGCTTGTAGCAGACAAAACCTCTGACAATGGCAATAAATACATACTCATAGGTTACGTACTTATCAGAAAGCTGGTAAAAAACATTAAGTTTATGTTGTCTATGTTTTTCTGTAATAGCATAAGGGCGCTTAGAAAAATAGAGAGCAAAACATCGTCCAAATTACTAAACATATGAGCAACCGAACCTTGTTCTCTCAATCTTTCGTTCAGGTAGTCGAGAGACTTTGTTCAGTTTTCGCTGAACTCTTCGGTACCCCATCGTATCTTATTATCTTATCTTATTATTCCTTCATTTAATCCATCTGGATCAAACGATTGAAACATATAACTATTTCCTTTAAATGCTAAGCCGTTAGCTATTGCTCCATTAAAGATTACTGCTGTTATTGTTGAGAGTTTTGAATGGTAAACAATTTTGATGATGCTTTTAGTTTTGATAGGCCCTATAAGCGTTTCAGAATATTAGGTATTGTTTGGAGACATCATTAACAAAGTGTAAAATATTGTCCTCTTATAAATAGTATGTCTGTGAAAACTGCATTGGCTTTCTTCTCCCCACCAGTTAAACCCAATGAATAGTCAAAATGTTATATATTCACCGTTAATTCAGTTTACATTTATTTTTTGCAATCGTAATTAGTTTTTAGGTCAAAATTCAATTCAAACTGCACGTCAAAATATCGCATACAAGTCTGATTTTGTGTTACTTAATTTCTAAATGATTTATTTCTAGTGGTACATATCAACAAACGGTGCGGAGTCTAATTAAATCCATAACGCTCAGATGATCAATGAGGTGAGGTTTTATAGTTAAGCTTGTTCAAAAGCATACTCTTTCAATGTTAAGCGCCATCCCACAAACTTCTTTGTTATATGTAATCGGTAATCTAACTGTTGCACAAGGTTTGTAAAGCAGTATATTTCCGGGTATTAGTTTATCATCCAACTCCTTTTTGCATTCATGAAACCTTTGTAATCTTTTAAATTTTAGTATTAGATGCCCATATCTGTGTTTAATTAAATTTAGAATGTCGTTATGCTACCTTCTATTTCTGATTTAAATGTATCTTTTCTTGCAATTAACGCAGAGTCTTTTTAAAAATCTATTTCAGATTAAAACGAATCTGTTTCTATTGTAAACTTTTGTTGCGTATTATTAAAATCGTTCATTGTATCTTAGCGATTCTAATTACTTTTTTCAATCAAGGTTTTCTTTTGTTTCTGTTTTTTTTCTTCTTCTGTTGCGGCAGTAAGTCTATTTTTAACAGTTGTTAAAGTCTGTTGTTTTATATTTTAATTTTGTCCATTACATCAGTGACAGGTAAGTTGAAGATCTTTCCAAGAGACCTAATCATACCTTCGCTCATTCTTTTTTTTTTTCGCTTTTTTTTCTGTATATCATTTTTTGTTGCTCTCTTTGCTGTTGTTTTTGTTAAATCATTCTTTTTCTGCAGCTTTGACAATGTATTAGTGTTAGCAGTTATATATTCTTACAATTTTGCTATAGCACCTTAAAACCCTTAGATTTTATCTCTTATTTGTTTAATTTTCTTAAATTTGAGCTTTTCCTTAACCAGTCAAATTGTGATTGCAAAGTATTTGAATCTTCTAGAGATTTTCATTTTTTCCACGTAACTCTCCTATGCATCTATCTCTCTCTGATATAGACTTTTGTTTAATTGGTTACAGGTATTGTTATATTTCATCTGATTCCTTCTTAAATTTGTTCATAGCTTTTATATCATTAGACACGGTATCCAATCTCTGCTCAGACAAACTATTGTGCATCTATTATCAATTGCTTGTTATCGTCAATCTTCTTTTGCAACTTTTCAATTTAAGTGACTATTTATATACCGCTCTGTTTAACAGCTGTTAGTTTTTTGTTTACTTGTTCTCTCTGTGTTTTTATATCTTTCCAATTATTCTCTAACGTACATGTACATCAACACGGCTTTGTACAAAGTGCCTAGTAGCTGCATTAGTGGATTTTAGCGGATCACCTAAATTTGTAATACGGTTGTTGTTTAAGTTTAACTCATTAATTATTGATTGGTCTAGTGCCTGACTCTCCCCCGTTTATATGCAGATTTTGAACTAAAAACTCTATGAGATCCTACAAATATTTATCCCGCCATGATAGTAAATGCTTAGGCTATTTACCTAATTTGTAAACGCTTGATTGTACCCATGGTTTGCCACCGATGTGAAATATATAAGTTACGGACAAACCGTGAAAATCTATTACTATTTCATCCTCGTCTGTAATGATAATAATCAGGCGTTTACGGTTCCTCTTTGTAATTGTTGTCATGTCCATTAACCTTGTATTAAACAGAGTCAGGTGAGAAAAAAAAATTAGTAGGTAGACATTCGAGTAAACATGAATAATCACATTAGAGTAATTATCGCATTATGGATCTGATCAATAGAAATATAATATTTTGGGTTTCGATACCACACCAACCGCATCTTATCTGTAAGACGTCTGTATATATATATATATATATATATATATATATATATATATATATATATATATATATATATCTTACTATCAAATCCTATCAAATATGAGTTGTCCTTGGATAATTATTGCTCTGATTTACAAGCATTATTTTAGAATTGTATTTTAATAATTCAATATCAATATTTTCTTTATTATCGTTATCAGCAGTCATTCCCGCTTCATCTTTATACATTTCAACTTTAACAAATGAGTCTGGAGTTAAAACTCATTTCGTTTCATTAATAATAATAATAATAATAATAATAATAATAATAATAATAATAATACCCTGTATATATTCAGGGTGACATAATTAACTAACAGCTAGTTTACATTATGGCTCTGCAATTAAAACAAATATGCGTGTACTTAGTATAGAATCTAAGGAATACAAATATAACATAAATTAATACAAATTATACACGGTTAACATACAGTTATCTCACAGTTATATCACAGCTACCACGTTATGTGGTCCTACAATGAGGATTGTTTCTTAAAATATGTGTAGGGTTATAATTTCATGAAAGCTGAAAAATTAGGTGCTTGTTTAATATCATGGTGCAAACTGTTCTATAAAACTGTACAGGCGTAAACAAAATATTTCTTAAAATACCTAACGTTTGGTATATATAAATGATTGTTTTCACTCGACAGCGTAGTTCTTGTGATAAGGTTCCTTACAAGCTTAAACACATTAAGATACTCTAGCACTAAATTATTTAAGACCTTGTAAGTAAGAACAGTTTTTCTAAAACTAAAGTAATCCTGAATTCGCATGCATCTAAGAATGTTGAAAAGAGATGATGAAGATGTTAAAATATCTTTGACATTTAAAATCACCCTGGCTCTTCGTTTATGTAAGCTGTTTAATATCTGCATGCAAGAAGAATTCACACATTACAGCAGTGAATAAATTGTGAAAAAAACAACTGAATTGTACACCTTTAGAATCAACTGATCCGACGTAAAGCCGTTAATTCGTTTCTATAATTCCTAATTTCTTCGGTACTTTATAAAGGATGTTTCAAAGTGGTTAGGCCAGAATAAAATTTGTATCAGTAAGGATACCTAAAATTTTAGCACATACAGCAGTTTCAATTTTTGTATCATTTACTTCTAGGTACAATTCTCTACATTTGGCTGCTCATTGTGCTGAGCAGAAAATCATTAACTGGCTTTTCTGTAAATTTAAGCTAAGTTTATTGTGATACATCCACTTCATAGCCCATAATAGAACTTCAATTGGTTTGCCCTTAACAATTTTAGCATCTTTATTACTAACATAGTGTGATGTATCATCTGCATATATTGACACTGAATAAGGATTCAAAGATCTAGATAATTATTTGCATACAAAATGAAAAAAGAGGGCATATAATTGATCCCTGTGGTACTCCAATGGAAATTTCCTTGACTTCCGAGACATAATCTTTCCAGCTCACAGCTTGTAATCTACTATTGAGACGGGATGAAAACCATCGCAGTGAAGGTTTTGTAGCATTATATGCTGATAATTTATGTAGTAAAACTTTATCCTTAAAAGTATCAAAAGCTTTACGTGGGTCTAAAAAAGATAAACTCCAGTTAATTTCGCGTCATCAATATGCTTTACCCAGTGATCAACCAAACCAGTGAGTGCTATCCAGCAGGAATGATTTGGACGGGAACCTGATTTACATATGGTAATCAAATTATCTTTTGATAAAAAGTCATAAAATGATTTGAAAACACGTCTTTCTGGAATTTTGTTAATAATAGGTAGAAGATATACAGGTCTATAATTATTGACAGTCAATTCGTCACTTGACAAAAAGGGTGGGGTAACTCTAGCTTGTTCCAATCATTTTAAAAAAATGGTTGTTCCTACTAACATATTAAATATGTAAATGGTTTAACAATACAGTATAGTGACAGTTTTAAGAATTTCATAGGAAAGCCATGCCATACAAACCATTAAGTTCATGGAAAATACTGCAATAACCGACTACAAACTCAATTAACTGTAACACAATAGATGATTTACCATCTCTGCTATCAAATGAATTTGTAAAATGTGTTTTTCTATCAGGATGGTCTTCTATGGTAATATACATTTGTATTTGCATAGAAGAAATTTATACAACCAAGAGATAAATATTTTCGATTTCATTTGTATCTTTTGACGTGCTTCGAATAAGCTTTTCTAAAATCTGTTTCTCCTTTATTGTCTTTTCCACCTCTAAGAAAGTATTTTAGTTCTTCAATATTTTGGTTTTCCTTCTGATTGCATTCATTAACTTATTTTTTGACACCTCATTAATGTTCGAACTCTTTCATCAAATCCTTATAAATTCCGTTGAGTTTTATCGTCCTAATATTAATGTCATGTTTTGTCAGCAGTAATGTTGAGTACATTAATGATGCACTTGGTATTTTTTCACATTTATATGCACGAAGTAGACAGCCTTTGCCTTTGCTTATATATTTGCGAATTGCAGCACGATTTGTATCAGTCTTTGTACAGTTTTTCTCGCAGTTCTTTTAGGCTTGATCATAAGCTTGTTTATTAGCATTGAAATATATTTATCCTCCTTAGGTTCACTAGATGACTTTTTATATACTTCCCTATTTTATCTTGTAATACCCCTTCTACTATCAAGTAATTAATTGTAAAAATGAAATCGGAATAATCAACTGTATGGCTTCTTCAAAATCCTTGTTTGTTGGTGAACCTATTGATATTTTATACATCTTCTTCAAGCACATGATGTAATTAACTGTAAGAGGAGAAGTTAATGTGGAATGGTAGACAGTGTTAATAATGCTGTTTGTTTCACTTGCCATTCATTATGAAAACATTTTTTCTAGTTTCTTCGCTTGCTCTCCCTCTCACACCATTTCTGGAAATGGATTTTCCTGTTTTTTTTTAAACTAATTTAATAATTTTTTAGGTGACTTCCATGTAAGATATAACAGTTAAAAAAAAACCTCTCTTAATGCATTAATTTATTTCCAATACCTATACAACAAGTACACCAACCATCAGGTAATAAATTTTCTTTGACTAGCTTGCTTGTGCTTCTTCCTTTATGAACTTAGTTTCATTCTGTCCTTGCTTTGCTCTTTGTTCTTGTTTCAAATTTCTCTGCTTTGGCTTTTTAAATTCTAGCGTACTTTTTCCAAGTTGTTTTCCAAGTTCAACTCTAATTTAATATTTCTTCTTTCGTGAAGTTACCCTCTCTTGTGATTTGTGAACCTTGGAAATTTCTAAATTTGTTTTTATCTCCCACGAACTTGTTGATTTCTTTAACTAAGTTCATTGTCGATTGAAACAGAATTATGGCTTAACGTAAATATGAGTTTACTTTTAGACACGAAGCAAATATTACTTCCCAATTATTTAACACTATCTTTAACTCAAAGTTTTTCCAACTTAACGTCATCTTAAAATTAAATTGGAAGCAGCCAGTTGCATAATTTTAGTAGTTTAAACTAATTGAGAAAATAGCGCAAAATAAACGGAGACAAAGATGTGCCCAAAATGCTACATATACATATGTGTTACTAACTTTAAGAGCTATTGTACCTAAATGACAAACCCAATAAAGTATCTAATACCGTTCGGTGTTATAAAATCTTCTTTCAAATCTGTGATTCGTTGAAATTATAAATCGGAGGAATTTACTCATCAGAGATGCTACTCCTGGTATTACTAAATCTTTCAATGATTTTGATATCTTTCTGACCTTGCATCTAATAAAATTTCACCTGTTTTCTTGATTTGTCTTCGTCCATTTTCCAAACTCCTGTCACGTACATGTTTGCCTGTTTTTTCCTTGCATGACACATATGCTATTCTAATTTTTAATTCTTCTCTGTATTCTTCTTTGCTCACGACCTTGACGCCATTGCTTCACGTCGTGTCTCTCACTGTGGTTTTTTAAATTTTATTTGATGCAAAACCTACATTTTTTCAAGTAGTTTTTGATCCATCTAAATAGTGTACAAATGAAAAGAGTTGTAAGTAGAGATTTTGATCATATTTTATATAATCCTGTTTACGATGACGATGATTATGTTGACTCAGCTGGTGAAATAATTGATAAACCTTTTACTGATATTTTATCTAACAATGAATATGAAATTTCTCAACAGCCATCTATAAAAATAATTGATGAAAGCAAAGAATTTGTAAAAATCCTCTTAAACATCTATGAAGATCGTTATAAAGTAAATAAAACTCATTTACAATTAAGGGGAAAACATTGATTTACCAAGAAACAGGTTCAAGAACCCAACACAATATACGAAAAATGTTACTCGAAAGAGAATGTATCACCTAACTCCATATCTACTTAAATAAGCGTAAGTTCATTTTTAAAGTCTTTAGCTTGGAAATGCAACAAAATATATGGAACCAAACAAACAAAGAAATTCTGAAAGTTCACAAAGTCTGCAAAAATGTCCATGTTAAAACAGATACAAACATTAAATAAAAAAATCTAAAGCGAGGACAGTCAACAGTTACATACAGGCCAACAATAGAAAATTATGATGAAACAGAGCTGCACAAAATTTAAATAATGTAAGCGAAATACCTAATAATTGTAAAAATGGAATTTTGTTTTTGAGAATTGAAATAAAATACTGGAAGATTAAGTAACCTATTATTCTCAAGAAGGAAGTGTTATTATATTTTTTAGTCCAGAAAAAGAAAGGGCATTAAGAGATTACCTAAATATTATTGATGCAGTAACTTTATATATGATATCAATTAAATCAGACGACGAAATCTTGGACAATTATTAAAAGGAAATAGCAAAAAGATACCAGGAAAGAAAAACACGAAGAGATCAAAGCTAAAATGCAAGAGATATTGCGAACGTATGAAAGTGAAAGGGTACATATAGTTGTCCATTTAAAAGATTTAGATAATAACTTTTGAGAAAATATTATTTACAATTTTTTCAAAAGATAAAGAAATAATTACCATTATAAGTAAGGTTAAATCAAATGTTGAAAGAAAAAGGTGTAACAATTACTACGATCTTTGCAGCTATAGTTAAGACAGTAGCAACTCTTGATCTAAACATATAAAATTTTGTGAAAGAAATAACAGGAGATGGTGGAAGAGGAGTAACAACTTGTGTTGATAAAGTTAGTTCATTCGTTCAAAAGGTTACAATAGGTATGAACGTTATTGCTAATTATTCTTTTTGAGCAACCTAACAAGTACCAGCACCAGGGCCTGCTATTATTGGCGGCGTTATAAGAAGGCTTTTTACGTTGGCTATAACAATTTGTTCTCTACTGGCTGATACTGTCATTTTGCTAATTGTTATTCACTAATTCGCTTGTTCTTTGCAGTTTTACTAGACGGTTTATATGTGATAACAAAAAAATAGAAAAAGAAAAAGGGCGAGTGGAGTAAAACTTAATAATCTAACTTAAAAATGAAATACACAAACTCCTGCAGCCATATACATAACTAAAAATACATATACTTGCTTATTTTATCGTGAGTGAAGCTAGGAGGAGCAATGACAATATGTTTCCGATCTGAGGTTGCGTTTACACGACTCTCAGATCTTTGATTTGCTTCTTTCTTATCTATATGCTTCCTACTCACGTTTTCTTTGCCCCTCATGTTTCTTGTTTTGTTTTATTTTCTATCTTTTGACGCATTGTAAAACACTATTCGTCAGTTGCAGTTGCTGGTATTATATACTTTACTTCATATTTATGCATGTGTTTAGAACTAGCTTAAACGTATCTGATTAGCTTTTTGAAGTTGTTGTATTCAACAATGATACCTGTTTTCATCACAATATCACTGGGTAACAAAAATATTCCATAGCCACCAACGACATTGTTTAATTTAACTTTTGAACCTGTAATATATTGCTGATATCGTGTAGTGATGTTTCCATCTTAGCCTTCTGCACCTCAAATTATATTTTCAAGCAACTTTTGTACAGTGTCTTCCACAGTGCAAATGGGCTGCGTTATGGCTGTTCTGTTTGGTACTTAAGCACCTAAAACATATGTGATAGATATTTGTTTTTAGCCTAGATATTTTTCTTCTGTTAGTCCGTTGCTATCTTGTCAACAGTACACGTGCTCAACCTATTTTGTATCACTTGTTAACATTTCATTAATTACGTCAGCAGGCATTCTTCTCCAGTATTCATCTATTCCAGCGTCATAATTATAATGTCATTTGCAAGCATATTTAACATCAGCTACTGTAGATTCTCCAAAACACTGATGTATAGTGTTTTATTCTTGGACATTATCAATGAATTATTTGTTGTTTCCATTATTATCTATCCAATTATGGTAAGGAGAAATACTAACATTATTACAGTTTATGATACATTATTTTAGATCTATATTATTTTTGTTTGTTGGAATAAAAGCTTGATTATCAGGTAATAGTATTAAGCATTCAGACAACTGCTTTTACTAACTCAGTATATCGCTTCTCACACTTATATGAATTAAATGCTAGTACAACGTTCCACATCCAGCAGTTGACATCCATACTTCCCAGTTTAATGTGTTTAAAATCACACTGTACACTGAATATATTCATTCATTCATCATTGTAAAATATAAAGTGTAATTGTCAAAACTTTAAATGACTTTTACGTAAAATAATTGTTTTCTGTTTCGTATGTTTGTATCTCGTTAACTATTTGTGTAACGGCTTTATTAACTTGGGGGTTAAACTGGGTTGCAAGACAGGAATAAGGTGTTCTGCTTGTTAGTTTTAAATAGTAAGTCAATATTTTATTGATCACATATTTTAATTCCCTAAATACATCATGATCTTTGTGACTGGAACTTTGCGTGCACGATTCCTTATTTTAAATAGTTCATTCTATTTTGTCTAAATTTGTGGGTTTAGTGCTGCCCCTTAGCTAGAAAAATATCGTGCTTAGCCCGAACGCTTTGTGGCAATTTCCTTATATTAGTGCTGTTGATTTTTGTTACTTATTGTTGGAAAATACTGTTTACTGAGTGGACGGATCATACACACGCACTAGTGTCTAATCACAGACTTGGTAGTTGAAAATGTTGAGTATGAGGACTCTTGATTTTTGTTTTGGGATTATAACATTACGTGTCTTAATTTCTTTTTTTTCGGGGGTGAGGGTGGGGATTTAAAGTTTACCAAATGAATAAATTGGCACTTGGGCTCGACACAAAACATAGCGCATAATTACAGGTTATGTAAACATAGTTCAAATGAAGATATAGGTTGATTATGGTTTCACTATTTTGGGGGGAACAGTGTTTACGAAACAAATCGGTGTTTTGCGGGCCTGGAGTATAGCGCAAATCGACTGATCATATAAAAGGTGTCAAGAAAATCAAGAAGACGCAAAAATTTCAAAAGAATAACGACACAGACAGAAGCAAGGTTCAAGGAAGGTCTAATTATCTGGTGGGCAAATAACATTCCAAGAGACAATGCAAGTAATGGCAACAACAATAAATTTAAAAAAACGACATAGCCAACTAATTAGGCTTTGATAGGAGCCAGATTTCCAAAACGTTCGGATTTCTTTCTTTTTGTCTTGTTTATCTGTTCATGTATCTATATGACTATCAGATGCATTTCATGTGCATGATGTGTTGAAGCTTTGCCTGTCGAGATTGAGACCAAACATATTTTGCGAAAGATTCTTATTTTGTCAGCATTGATGGACACCTAACGTCATTTAAAGATATCCTATAAGGAAATAGGTAAAATTGGTTTAAATTTACTTCCACAAATATGATAGAGCTCACGAAGAAAAACAACAAACAAGTTCCTCCTGTTTCAGTGAAACTGAAACTACGTCTGATTACAAAAAGTACTTTCAATCGACATTATCTCAGCCAATTACATTTGATGGACAAACATCCATTCTTTGTGAAACATGAAACTACAAAATCTAGTTGTATGACACATATACAAAATTTCAGTAAGCCATGTGAAGGGATAGCTATGACAAAATGTCGCCTGGATTGTGTACAGCTCTTTTTGGTATAAGGATTAGTATTTCTATATTTGTATGAGGATAACAATATAAGACAAACAGAAAGACAGACAATAGATACGGATACATAGAGGCATAAAGATATTGATAGATAGATACATCGATAGATATACACCTTGTAACATTTTGCAGATATTTGTTTTAGACAGTTACTTTATTTGCCTTCTTAAGGTTTACCTCATGAATTCGTTTGAAGGTGGTTACAAGGTCATCACAATAAATTCAAATGCATTTGGTCATATGTTAAGACGAGCCGAATCCAGCGAATTAATCATTTCATCATATATTAAGTATCCATTGCGTTTAAGATTACAACAGAAGGCCAAAGAACTTACAAATGTAAAACGTTCCGCAAATAATGTTTAAGTGACTCCCATTGTCCAGTAAAATATATACTATTTCGGATGATCGTGTGTATGCACAATAAAATTCATGTCTGACGTCAGAAGACCAAGGAGCAAATAAAATGAATTATTTGAAA
Organism: Margaritifera margaritifera; assembly: GCA_029931535.1. Classification (NCBI taxonomy): domain Eukaryota; kingdom Metazoa; phylum Mollusca; class Bivalvia; order Unionida; family Margaritiferidae; genus Margaritifera; species Margaritifera margaritifera. The sequence continues at coordinate 1,057,989 of JAQPZY010001191.1, forward strand.
AAACAATATTCTTCTTTTCAATTTTTTAATATTGCTGTTTTTCACTATTCGGTGGATCATCACTGCCCACTTAACCACGCATGCAGAGACTAAGGCATTGGGAAAAGGGACATGATATAATTTATAAAAGTTGATCTTAAAGACACAAAATATGTTTTAATTGTTATGAAAGAGAAGATAAATATTCTGCTTATCGATATAAAACAGGTAGGATTCACGCGTGGTTTCGGCGAATTCCATACTTTCAATAGGGAATGCGCTCTCACCTCTCACTCCTCTTAGATCGGAATCCAAATATCTACAACCAGGTGGCAAAAGTCAGAGAAAAATCGGATTAGTATTTTTGATGCTCCATGGATTTTTAAAAAAAAAAGTTTTTATTTTTATTTACATTCAGCACAGTTTCCTAATTACTGTTGCGTGTATAGTCATGCAACTTTAAATGTGCATTCACCTCTATCACATACGTTAGCAGCCATATAAAGGAAAGTATGTATTTTTGACGTATTTTAATCCGATAAGGCATCGTCTATTTATATACAGAGATAGACATAGATAAGTATGTAGACATATATACATAAAGAATGAGAGACAGACAGACATACAGAGCGATCATATATATTATCATTTTGCAAGTTCGCTATTCAAATATATTCATTCTTTGGTTTTGATAAGAAATAAATGTTCGTCAGCGCTGGAAGTTATAGATAATTTTATTTTCTTTGATACATATTATACAGGGTTTTAAAATCTTTAGCTTTTAAATGATATCGTCTAATATTTCGTGTTTGCGCTAATTTGGAAGCTTTTATCTAAGACTATGTTTACATTCTTAGAACTTGACTTTTATCTGCAGCATATAGCCAGTATTGTACTCATGTATCGCTAAATCCTACTACTACTATTATTTATATATGTACTTAAACGACTCGAAACAAGTAAAGTTGTACATTCACTTACTCTTGCATAATTTATCTCTGTTATAACGTACAGTTATCAACATAATGATAATGAGTATACGGATAAATGTGAGATTATATGAAACACTCACTTCTTTCACAGAAGCTGTTTATTTCGGTGTTTATTGTTGCTGCTGTTTTCTAATGTCTAATCACAAGTAGAAAAGCCCAAAATGGAGATGACTTACAGTATGAAATAATAGCTAAAAAAGCCGCATGATAATCCCTACTATTTTAAGAAAAATCGAATTTTATACTCACCCCGCTCTTTTTGTCCATGTTCCTTCTAAACTTCTACCACCACTCTGGCTACAGCTGGAGCATATCAATGCTAATCAACATTGTTTCTACCGCCAGTTCTGCAACAATATAAATACACGCACGATAATTGAAAACCTATGTGCAGGTATACAAGTACAGGAGAGCGAGAAGCGAGGGGGGGGGGGGTAATGACGAAGGTATTATGGTCGTGATAATAATCATCACAAAATGTATTATCACTGATTAATGTATTTAATTGCATAACGATCCTTGGTCAAGCGAGCATCTTACACACATTACTGTTTAGTCTGAGCTCTTCTAGTATGCATCTATGTATGGAGAAAACTCATAGAGATAAGAAACAAAGACTCCCTTTTTGTTGAGCCCACATTTCTTTTACTAGAAAGCAAACAACTTTAGCATTAATCTTAATCCAAACAACTTTAATATGGACCGTAATCGAACGTGTGGATGGATGGATGGACACGTACCGAAGTGAAGAATAGGTAAAGCTTATCTGAGAGAATACTTAGAGATAGAAACAGAAGATGTTGAATAGGGAAACGTGGCCAATACTGTTTTATAATTTTAATGTATAAATAATTAATTATTAAGAGAACGGGTATATCTTTAAAAAAAACAAAAAAAAAAAAACCCAGGTACTTTTACAATTCAGACCAATTGCTCACACTATCAAAATATAATACATGAATGGTGATATAACAGAATACATTGCTTGAATATTAAAGCTGCAACGTTTACCAAAATTTGTAAACGTGTACACGGAATACAATAATCGAACGATCCATTTAATCCAAACGATTCGTGACTCAACTGCTCTTCCATATAAGCACGCTAGGCTAACAGCTGGCAGTGTTTTGTATATGTAAGTCACTGGCAACGTGAATACTGTACCTCGTTCAACGATCGATTTTTTACTTTTGATGTACGTCTATTACCTCTTATTATGACTGGATTCAGTTTGTAAAACACGTGTGTTGCATATATCGGACAATGTAGGTACAACTATGGAGGGGGATTACCGCCATAATTCTATGCATGTATTTTCTATTCTTCACTGATGCAAATTGTAAATGGCGGCTTGCAAGTGGTACTTTCATAATTCCCTCTATGTGTTTTCTATTTTTCATAAATGCAAACTCTACATGGCATCTTGCTAGTGCTACTTTCCTTCTGTATTAACGACTATTTTCACTTTGTAACTTTGTATCTTGCAGTTTGCCAACTGCTGATTTCATTCTGCAGTATGACAAATGTTATGTCAGTTATTACAAGTTTGTATACTCTATTTAAAAACTTGATACGTTGCAAATTTTATCATTCCAACTGCTAAGTTCATTCGGCGTTCCTACAGATTTTGCCTTGCAACAATGTAAATTCCACGTTTTCTCTGTATTGTCTAACTCAAATCGCCATCTGTTGTCATAATGGAATACTACAGTATTAGCATCGCATTATGACAACAGATGTCGCTCTAAATAGAAAATTCTAAAGTTTTGCCCCAAGAGAAAGATTGCTCCCCACATGCAGTTAGATTGCTTTACGGCATTAATTTTGCGCGGCAAGCAGAATCAGAAGTTATTAATATTAGATCTACGTGTCGAAAAACTTTGTATGTCTTTCAGTCCCTTTCTTGTGTCAATTAGCGACTAGGTTTTAATGGTTGTCAGAAACCCTGTGCTGTCACGAAGATCTTTCAATAATCTGGGCAAGATCCATTATGAATCGTATATAGTGGCACGTCCTATTACTGTGGTATTTAAAAAATATTTGTTATGTCACCATGCGTAACATCTGAATAACCTGCATGCTAACATAATGTCAGGAAGTTCACACAGCTGTGAGTATGAAAGCTCTGAAGAATAACTCTATTCAGGGTAAACATTGTTCATTTGCTTTACATGTACAAATGTAAGTGATAAAACCCCATTTATACCATAATAAGGTACGAAAAAAGGTATTTGAACTGAATATGGTCAGTTCCAATCCCTTTTTTCGTGCTTTACTATCATAAAATTGTGCCGAGCACAATGTCTACAAATCGTGTGCTTCACAATTTAAACAATACAAGTAGAACTGGTGACCTGACTGACGCCCTTGTATAAAAATTGTTATGTAACTTGTAGGGGCCCATTAAGGATGTATTGTCAAACTCGTTAATTTGTTTCAGTCTGGGTAATTAGATCATTAGCATAAAGTTAAGTTAATGAACCCTGTTATTCCTTCAGATTCATAAAAGGTGTTTTCAAAACATCGGGCCTACAGTTAAAGTTTACGGGAATTGGGGTTAACTATTAATATACGTGGTAATTTTATATAAGAATATCATGAATCATATTTATATAATGGATTTGCTACAACTCGGGCATATACAAATCTTGATTAAATTTATGAATTTAAGGTTGAAATTTTCTTTTAAATCTATGCTTTAACATTATATTTCCTGATCTATTTTTTTTTTACTTTAATACTGTACAAACTGACGGTCATTGTATTTCTCAGTAGGATGTTCTCTTTAGAGCGCCTCCTGTTATAGGTCACCTTGTAACATCCAGCACTTTGGTGATCCCTTTGATCGGAAATTAAAATCATTCACCGTGACGAAAGCACACATGTTGATTACTGATGCAGTAGGATAAAAGATAAAAAGTAAGTATAGTTAAACTTTTTTGGGTATGTGTTTTAGATAGTAATTCAGTAATATGATGTACCAGCCTACCACCTATGGTCTTCGAAAGCATTTACCTGGCACAGTTACTATCTAGCCGAGGAGTATTTAATCCATTTAAGGCTTAAAAATTTCAAACCAAACCTTGTTCCGTCAACGCAAACGTTTTTAATTTGAAAAATGCAATCGTCAGCAGTGAGTGCAGTGTTAATGAAATGCTATTTTCAGTAGATGGAGCAGCCTAATATACATCGTAAGGTGCGTGGTTATGACGCGGATGCGCGCGCGGTTAAAAATAAATGTCAGTGCATTTACAGACTTAATGGCCCAGAGAATGACCATGCACATTTTTGAAAGCGAGAACGTTGCACCTGTTCAATTAATTGAAGCATAGCACACTTAAGCCACTTTAAAATGAAATACGTCAAAGTACATTTATCATGCCACTGCATGGTCAGTCCATTTCAACTGCACTTTTTTTTCCCCTAACATACCTACGAAATCTTCGACGATAAACTGGTAATAATAAATGCTCCATACCCCCTTTGCATGTGTGTTCCACAGCAGCTTTTAAAGGGAAAAAATACGTACATGGTAGAAGCCATCTTTACTACGTCACTGTTCTGCCTGCACCATCTCTTAAATTGGTGCAGTAGGAACATGTGTAGAACACTGTTCCAAGTTATTTTATTCATGTTCCGAATGTGTTAGATGTTCTGCACAACGAATCGAGCAGCCCCATTATTTCATGAATAGGGGGAATAGTTTACATCAACATCTGTACAGAAGAAACCATATATCTTCATTTTGAAACCATACAGTATTGGTAAGAATTTAACATGGCTCTGAGAAAAATTTATTGAAAAGTCCAAAATATGGAATGTGTCGAGATTTTTCTATGATTTCTCATCCTTTTGTGGTAATAGAGCTATATTTTAACATACCCCCTCCTCATTTTCAACCTGAAATGCATATCTGTTCTCTGCCTTGAACAGCTGGTTGAGGTAGCAGATAGTGTCAAACTTGCTTGATATGTATGGTTGTTAAATTAATGTATTAAAAAAAGATTCATACAAATTTATACTTGTATCTTGCGCAGATGTGGTTTTCTACTAGAATAAGGTGACCACCACCCCTCTTGCAATTTTTCTTTTGCCTGTTCAGGCTGTTGTAACATCCATCCCCCTACATAACAGTTTTTGGTTTTATTATTATTTTACCCTTTTTTAAAGATAATTTGATATTGTTATGTCACAAAAAATATCAGAGCACAATACAACTACGAAATAAAACAAAAAACGGTAAAACTAAACAAGTATATACAGTACTGTATTAAACTTTCAACAAGAAATATTATAGAAAAATAAATATTTTTTTAGATGAATTAGTCTAAAAGGGTTCCTCATACAGCAGGCATTTATAAGGAACATATACCTGGATTGTCTATTGTTACATTTTTCTTCTTGATTTATTTGAAAAGTAAGGAGACGGATGCTATTAATGTCTTTTGTTTGTCACTTTCACATGAATAAAACATTAATAAAAGTGTTATTATTTGTTTTGTTTTTTTGTTCTTTTGTTTATTTGAATGTTAGTTTTACCCATATTTATCACAATCAGTCTACTTTTTTGAAAAGATAAAAGTGTTTGTAACCCTTATCCTTCAATATGATCTCCTAAACCATACAAAACCATTTATATACCAGATCAGTGTGTCAATTATGCCTCACACACAGTCTAGTTATATTCAGTAGTGACTAACCCCAAAAAACATTCCATTACCTGATTGGTATACATTATATACACTGCAAAAAAGGCTCACTTTTTGAAGATTTTTTTTCTCCATGTGATAAAATAACTTTGTGCACTTACTATGAGCAAAAACCATGAAAATAATTATTTTATTTGCTAATTTGTAATTTGTGATGCTTTGGCCTTCACAAAAAATGCCATATTTATGAACTCTGAGATGAAATTTGTTATGCTTACCTAATCTTGCAATATTTTCTAATTCCATTTGATGTAAATCATTGCACCATCTGCTGGTCTTTTATAAAATTTTGTGTGTGTGTTCTTTTTCCTTTTTTTGTAGGTGTCTGATCTTAAGAGATAACAAAGTCTTCCATGCATTTCATACTGAAAGTTGAATCTAGTACTGCTTGTATCAAAAAGGTCTTCCTAAAACACAGTAATGTGCAGTACTGGAAATGAAGATACAGTAATGTAAATTAAATTCCAGTACTGGAGCAAGAAACTAATCATTTTGCACATAACAATATTGATTATGGGTTTTGCTGAATAATAAAAATAAAACTTTGTGTACTGTTTGTTGTTGGTGTTGTTCATCCATTGACATTAATACGTTATATGATGGTACTGTTGCATTACAGTAATGGAACACTAATTGAATATACAGTAAGGTAGACTATACCTTGGTAGCAATTACAAATCTATGTATGCATGTATGTGTGTTAAAGAAATTACAGTAATGGACCACAGACTATTATGATTTTATTGTATGGACTTAAATATGAAAATCAAAAATAACAAAGAAACCAAAACTGAATTTCCCGGCGTGTATACATAGTTTATATATATGCATGCATAATGCACTTAAAAAATGCTTGTTATTACAGTATATTCAGTCATCTGCTCATGTTACACCTAATATCTTGGAGTGCATTTCACTGTCAGTAATGAAATTTATTAAGTGTATGCATCACAAATAAAGTAACTCAGCCACACCAAAGTTAGGTAACGTTTGGTGATTTTGCATGCTCTAGTGACTTTTGTATATTCAGCCTTCTGATCCTTGCACTCTCAATATATTGGACCCTGTTTATCTTTTGTCATGAAAATAAGTGGATGCAATGAACAAGAGTAACTAACCTAATCAAACTAATAGGTCGCTGTGACACATTCTTTTTAGGCTTGCATAATTGTAGTATTTTCAACCTTCATTTTAAGGTACTAACTAGTCTTTCATCAATTGGTGTAATATCAACACATCAATCCATCAATCAATATTCATTACCCCTATTTATTTCGCAGGTAATTCAAATGCTAAGGTTGGTGATGTAATTCATGTTGACAAGTAAATCACTTATGTGTAGCAGTTTAATTTGTACAAGAAAATATAGTCCATGTTTTGGGGGAGGGTTCCTTTATTATATGGCCGCCTTTGCATAAAAAGTTTTCACTTAAAGCAGATTGTTATTTTTGACCTTTGGACTATATTGTGTTTCTCTTTGTACTATTAATATATCCAGTTTGTATATGTTTTAGGTTTAGACAATGAGCAACCAGCAGCTTGCAGCTGAACTGTTGAGGAAGGCTGCGGACGCCGTGTGGTACTACAGTCCCAGTAACTGTAGCAGGTGATTCAAGTGCCATAGTTGGCTCTACCCATAGACCTATTTGTGACATTAGTGCAAATGTACGAGCCATATTTGCCCCATACAGTCATCCCAGAACTGATACAAGGTTCCTCAATCCTGGACGGGAAAACGGTAAAAGCAGGGCAATGGAACCTATGTCGTATTGAACCCACGTATTTTGCTTGTTGGCAAGCACATCTGAGGTATGAATAAAAACCATGACGTCTTTTAAATTAGAGGTCTTTTTTCACATCTGTAAAAATAAATCATTTCTATTGTAGGGAAACACAAATGACTTATGTCCCTTAATCTTTTTGGCAAACATTCATAGCAGTTCTATGGCACTTCATTAGTGATGTTATTATGTTGCTAAATTTGCATCACAGTATCACCCTTGGTTGACAGTATCATTGCAATAATATTAGTGATGTTATATGTTGTGTAATAATCATCCAGTTTTAGGTGAAGATACTGGAAAAAATAGAGCTTGATAATATCTTTTTGTTATGACCTATGTTTTACCTCCCAATCAATAAGTTTGTCTCTCTTCCATTGCAGTAAGGCTAGTCCAAGTAGTACAAGTGAGAATAAAAGAACACCTTAGGGATATCCACATTAAAAATGAGACTCAGGTTTCTGACCACTTTAACCTACCTGACCACAACATAGACTGTGTTCAGTATCAGATAATAGAAATCATTATATATGATCCAGAGATATCTAGTAGCAACATTAAATGGAACAATAGTGAACATTATTGGATACACCAAGATGTACTGTGACTTTAAACATGGAAGTGTGCACATTGCAATGCATGTATTTCCATGGTAGAAACATGATATAGTAATATTTATGATAATATTGTCATGAAAGTGTCAGAAGTTGGTAACAATACCACAATAACATCACTACATTTATATCTGACATGTATCATGTGAAATGGAATGATGCACATGACAGTGCTGATTGCAGTAGATGTACTAACAATTGGCTCGTGTAGTGACTTTGAGACTAATCGGGGTTGGTGGGCTCTAAACTTTAAGGGTATTGCTGATCCTTACTGTTGTCGTCTTCGCTTCTTATGAAAAACATGACGTGCCACATTGGGCTTCGATTTCGGTGCTAGTGAGGGTCAGTGTTTTTTCACATACACTAGCATAGATGTTTTTCTGTTCTTCAAGACAGTGTTCCCAGCAGGGATGAAAGAAAACATGCTGGTCTTGGTGAAAAAAGATTAGTTTTCGCAAGGATAGTGACCCTGCATATTTTAAAACAAAACTGGAAGACATATTTACAAAATTAAAATGTGCCGGAGGATTTGAATTGTTGTGGTCGGGAATTATCAGCCGTGTATTCTTGGAAAGGATCCGGATGCCACCTGGTGGATTCACCAGTGCTTACCTGGTAGATGAAAGTAACTTGGGACAAGCTGTGTGCTATATAAGACCCATACAAAGAGATCTTGATCTATCAGCAATGATAGATTGCCTGGAGGCACAGGTTTATAAAAAAGACAACTACACAGCACTACGCAGTGCATTAACATTGCTTTTAAATTTCCTTCATACAGTGTTTTATTACCTCACCTGCATAAGCGTGGCAATGTGTAGTAGTCACTTCCAATGGCAGTAGCATTGTCAGCAGTGTTAAAGTTTTGTGTCATAGTTTTCAACATCAGTTGCTGTATTCAGATGAAACTTTGGTAAAATATTGCTTAAGATCCAAAACTTGTACACTACTATACTACGAGTTGCTGTATCACCTGTTTAAGCAGATAGGTACTTGTGTCATTATGAACAGTGTTTAAGTTTTTGAGATAAGTATACCTTCGACAGCAGTAGCTGTATTAAACTGCAACTTTGAGACAATATTACTATAAAAACAAAGCTTATATATTGGTATGAATACACTTTCATCTCCATTCACCACCACTTTCTTCTTGATCCTGTGTTAAGGTCAAGGTCATTTCAAAATGAGCATGTTCTTGTCTTAAGCAGGGATCAGGCAAAATAAATAATTCCTTAAAATGTCATTATCGTCCTAGTTTGTCATCAGTTACTGAAAACAGTAACACTTGATAGAGTTCAGATTTATTCATTTCCTTAACGTCCGGGGTGGGTGGGTATTGACTGTAGTATACAAAATCATGCAATGTAATCAGTATTTGTAGGACTAAAATATACATGTAAGTGTCTGTTGAACATTTACTATCAATTCTCTTCTTTTGTGGTGCAGATATTTTTTGTTTCCTCGTATCAAAAACATCTTGACACATTCACAGATTGGAGTACTCATATAAGTGTCCATTCTTTAAAAAGAACAAAAATGTATAGCTATGAAAATGAATTCATGGTAATTTTTCTGACGCTTTCTTATTGATCATTTGCAGGTATTAAAAGATGCACAAAAAGAAGAATATTTCACATGTGGGCAGATGATTGTAGTAGGAATGCTTCGAGAACATGTATCTTCCTGCCAAAACGGTTCTCATGTAAATGGTGCTTTTACTTTTGAAACACTCAAACTTCTATATTTTCCCCATATACACCCATGTTTTCATTTTCCAAGACAAGAAGAGGTCTGACGTATATACCCGTAGTACCAATACTAGAGCTCCAGATAATGTTTATGTCAAATGAGTAAAGTACTCCTCATTTTGAAGTTTAATGAGTTACCATCAAATAGTCACAACCCATACTATTTTCCTATTGTCGTCACAACTTTTTGGATGCGTTTAGGTAGGCAATCATTTTATTAAAGACTTCCATAATGAATACATAGATCCTGGCTTTGTTTTCTTAAAACTTAGCAACATGAGTACATAATGCACTAAAAATGTTTTTCCTCTGTAAAATTTTATATAAAATCAAATCAAAGGTCAGTGTCTTGGTCTTAATCCTCAAAATAATGAAACTGTGTGGATGGATTGTACTTGGAGTAAGAAAGACATCCTGATTTAGGGGTCAAAAGGTCAAAGATTAAGGTCACTATCACTGAAAGAAGAAAAAATGTTTCTGTACAATAATATTAGCTCTACATCACAGACCTCTACCAAACATTTTGTGAATGGCTTGCACTTGTGATAAGGAAGAAACATTTGAATTTTAGGTTTGAAAGCTACATGGTCAGAGTCTCTGACTAAAGTTAGAAAATGATTTTTGGAGAATATGTTTTGTTATTGAGAAAGTTCCTTAACCAAACTTTGTGTAAATAAACATATACATTCTGGGATCTAAAGTTCAGAGGTCATGGTCATGGTAAGTCTAATAGAAAAATAATGGTTTCAGCACTGTACGTTTACTTTAAGACTGCATACATTGACAAAAGGTCGCGGTAACTGAGACCGGTTAGTCAGTAATCTCCAGTTAACCATGACCTACGAGTGCCTATATAGGGACTACTCAACATAAAGCGGGTGTATAATGTGCCATTGGTGGTATTCTGGTCAACTTTTGAAATGTCAAGCAAAAGTCTTCCTTTTTATGAATGTAGGATGACTTGGATGAGTGCCCATCACCATGCAAGAGGAGATCGCTAACTCCAATTCGTCAGTATGCATATGTAACTATACGGTCACTCGCCAAACTACATAAAGAGTGGTATTTTTAATAAAGCTACTTGTCTTTATGATTTTATGATATAGACGCCTTTTTTTCTGTTTATTATTTACATTTACATTTTCATGTCATGAATGTAATAATGTGTCATTTTATATTATGATATGTCTTGTCCTTGTTGCCATTGAGTATCCACTAATAACATAGAAAGGCATAAATATTGCATACTGTTTGCAGTATAAAGTACTAACATACTTCATGGGACCATAAGATTGTGACATGTAATGGCGGCAGCTGCCGTACTGAGAGCTTTTTAACAATGACTTTATTAACATGAAACCATTATTAACATATTTTAGGTAATCTCACATCTTGTTGTAAATACATATGGTACCATGCTTCCATTTCAGAGTACTGATAAGACTGAAAAACCTGCAACAAGCCAGAAGTAATCATGTTACATTTATGAATTTTACTTTTAAACCGTGTTGCATTGAATTGCATGGTTCTATTCTATTTTTAATGTTTTTATTTCTACATTTAAGACCCTCTTTATAATCAACACATAGAAGTGATGATCCTAGCTTAACCCTGCTAGTGCAGTATTGTTTTTGCATAACCTTGTTACCTATGCTGGCATGTTTCTAACTGCCCCAGCTATGCATGCTGAGTTGTTTCAGAACAATACAGACTTTTTGAGCCAAATCAATATAACTGCTTAATAACTAGTATTTATCTTCAGACTGAGGGGAAATTGTACAAAGTGATGCTTATATGCATGCACATTGCTGACACCAAAAATGTTACCCTAGCAACCAAACAGGGAAAAAGGGTGGAAACGTATTTGTTTTTAAATAAAATATAATGCATACTTTTCCATCAAAATTTAATTATTCAAAATGTGTATATGGATAGTTAAATTTTCGTCTACATGTCACTTATATCCTCAGTACATTATTTCTAGGTCTAAGCTGGATAGTTAACGTTTTACTTTCTAACATGTTCTTACATTTCATTATGTTATAATATTTAGATTAATTAATATTGTTTTAGTGTTCAATTAATCACAAATTGTCTTCATATAAAATATAACTGTTAAATTATCTATTAAACCAATACTAATCATACAGAACATTATAAGTAATTATAGAATTTCTTTTTGTTGCCATGGAAGCCAAAAATAATCTTAAAAGGATTGAAAAGACTTTTTAGATAAAATTTTAGGCAGAATCTTTAATCCAGATATAAACAACATTCGTTTTCAAAGAACTCAATATGATCACCATTTTTTAACTATAAAGGTAAAATAATTAATATATGTATATATATATATATATATATATATATATATATATATATATATATATATATATATATATATATATAATATAATACTGTTTATGCATTGAAGAAAAACAAGGGTGAATAGCAGAAAACTAATTTTCTCATGTGAAAATTGTTGAAAGGCAGATGTCTCAGATTTTTATGTAAACACATCTATATGCAAGTACCACTGCTAGCAAGAATAATTCTGAGATACAAGTAACTACCGTAATGACAGTAAGTCTTGGGACACCCTTAATTATTTTCAAAACTAATGTTCTTTTATTACCTATAAAAGTTGGGGCACGAAATTAAAACAATTTTGTCATGTACAATACGTCTTGGGACACCTTAGAAATCTTTTTACAACTGATAGCTTCGCATATTTTATCGATTGTAATGTGAATTGTTTTACATTAAAAAAAACTTCGCTGTTGTTAAGATGGAAATGTTATAAATTAATATAATTTGTTTTAAAAAATAATAACATTTATTTAATATTCCTGTTTTCTTATCATTTATACTTATTTCAAATATGTATCAATTCATCAGACAATGACGATCATTGAGCATTAGCGCAGTGTTGTAACCGTATTGAAAGTAACTGCTCTCGTTTTTGCTCTATTTTCAGTTTATGCATGGTAATCAATGCATGGTAATCAATGATTGCATTCAGATTACTAAAAGTCACCAGCAATTACATTTTCTGACTTGAAAATTTAAATACCTAACTCGTTCAAATATGATACCAGTATTAAAACAACGAAAATAGTGTTTGCTTAATCGGCCACATTTATAGTGACCTTCTTTATATCATGGTGTCTCCGCATGTACATAGAATATTTTAACCTGTGGTGATTGAAGTACAGCTCTTGGTTTTAAATAATAGGCACCACTGCACTAAACTTCAATAATTTCTCACATACGATAAAGAAGGCTCAGAAATAATGCTTTGAAAATAATTGCAATACTAATTTAGTGGTACTTTGCTTTGATGTAAGCGACCATTAAATAAGTACATGTTTACTCAGGTACGGTAATCATGCTAATATTGCATAGTGAAAGGCCAAAAAAGGATTAATGTTGTAGAACAAAGTGGTACCGACATTGCCTTCGGCCAAAATACCCCATTTACCCAAGCCATTTTAGGGTTTAAGTAATTAACTGGCCTGGATTTCTATCGGAAAAGAAAAGACAAATCCACCAATTATAATATAAAGGAGCCGCAAAACAACCATCAGCATGCCAAAATCAAAAGTGGCATGAAAACACAAAACTAACATGGATCAATGATAATCTAGTCAGTCTATATTCAGAATTATACTATAGTCATTCTTTAGTTAATATATGACAGTTATGTGAACATATAGTATGCTGGTTATGTGCCTAATATATTTATAAATATTCATTAAACATGTGTTTTTTCATGTAGATTACATCACCTTGAGGGTCGCTTATATTGCTGAAAACGGTAAACACTGAGAACGTGAATCAAAGTTAACTAAACCGATATAGACGTGTAGCTAAAATGTAATCTGGGAGAATGAGATTTGGTGAAAAAGAATGAATAAAGCAAAATCTGCATCTAATATATTTTGGAATAAACAAGTATATCAGTGACGCTAAGCACGATATGCACTGTGTAAGAAGGCCTACAATATACTGTAATATGGGTATCCCTGTTAAAGTTTAAGTGGCCCGTGAATTAAGTTTGTATTTGCTTTTATTTTATTTAATATTGGATTAATCAGAAAATATGCACATGCAAAATAAATAAGTTGGCGATCTTGCCGATTTTGTCTCAACATTCTTGTGTCTATAACTGTTGGGAGCCTGAAAATGTTATATTTTTTACGTGCATATAATTCTGCGGACATGAAAAATAAAAATTATTTTTTCCCGTCCCAAGACTAACCATCATTATTGTATATACATAGGACATGTAACAACTGACACAAAATCCAACTGCAGTTTGACCATCAACTGCAATCGACTCCATTTAGTTTAAAACATTTGTGCTCGCATCATGTAGAAATTGATCAAAAATCAAATTTTCTTTTAATATATAAAAAAAAACAAATTCAAAAATTTAGGATTTTATTCATGGACTTTTCCAATGATCTCATAGCAAAGCCAGTTTAAGCTCTATCTTGTGGAACTTGAATTTCTTACTGAATGGGATGGATATGTCATGGCACTTGCATATCAACACGTGATAAGCATTTAGTATACTGCTGTAGAAAATCAGTTTCAAATTCGGCAAATTCAATCCATTGTTATTAATACCTCAACATTTCCACGCAACGCCCTTATGATCTTTATTCTAGTTAAGACTACCCCATTCATACATACGGTAATCAGCGTCAACCGTCTTTGAGACCGAAGCAATATTGCAACTAGGTGGCGCTCTCCAGTTTCGTCCTTTGCATAGGGTTGGATTTTTAAAGAAAAGAATTCCCCAGGTTTTCCTCACTGGTTATCCTGGCTATTTAAAAAAGACCTTGTATATCTTAGGGCCTTGTTAAAAGAACTTTTAATTCCCTTTATTTTGGTGTATGATTGATGGGTGCAATTTGGGTTATACATTATACAGCTTGGTCTCACTTAGGATGTGCACCTATCACAAAACTGCTAGCTCCGCTTGGTCATTTTCACTTCATGGATTTCAACGGTAAATATAAAAAAGAGGCGATCACTTTTTTTTACTTTTGATACATTTTGTAATTCATTCATTATACTTTCAGAGGCTGGTATTGCCTACTCTGGCATAATTCATTTCTCTATTTTAATAACTGCTGAAAATAATGTACTTTCGACTAATTCAGGCTGAATTTTTGAGTACTTCAGAGAGGCAATTTCTGTCTGCTGCATGTTTAGATCTTGTACAGTTTCCACAAGTACAATATGCAAAGACATTTCAGCCACAGTACATGAATGTAGCATAGAGGTATGCCAACATTCTATTATTTGTGCATGTTGCGAATGCCAACAACTTCACCTTACAACTGTCACTTTCTCAGAAGTACGTACCATTTGCAGAGCGCCCACCTACTGAACAGAAACCATATTGTTTACATTGATGCCCACTATTGACAACAGACTTTCCCAGCCAATGGTGTGCTGTTACAGTGAGGCAAAGCCGGTATCTGTTGGACTATATATGTTATCTCCGTTATATTTTTAGCATACGATTAATGTTTGGCCAAGATTTAACATCTGTCAGCGTCTTTGTTCTGATCCATATTTGTATGGTATCCACATAAACACAGGTTCTGTTTTACCAGAAATGTATGGTCCCCAGATACAGAGGTAGATGACGTCATCCATAAATACATGGTTCCCGCACTACCAGGGTTAATTAAATCGAGGCTGATCCCAGCATGAAGAAAGTATCCAGATTTCCAATTACATGTATCCCCACCCCCACCCCCAAAAAAAAAAAAACCTGTGCTGATCCCAGTCTACAATACTCGTTTAGTCTGAGCTGATCTCAGAAGCTGACAGCGAGTTAAGGGGTAAATAATAACTTATTGCATTAGTCGCTGTCTACCTGACAACTTCAAGGTATATGTATACAAGTTTTATTTATGACTAGAAAATTCCAACAAAATTGTTGGTTATTAGTAGGATAAAGCCTTTTATTACCTGGTTATGTGTAATTATAATTAATAAAGATCTTCAAGTTGTGTATAAAGCATAATTAGGTAATTACTGTGTTATTGCTGTAAAGGTTTCTTTCTTTTCGCATTGATTCATTTTTGTCTTCTTTCAATTTGAAGTTTTCTTTCATTTCTCATTTGCAGCATGACACAGTAAATACAATCATTTTTCAGTGTCCATCATTTCATTGTATTCTTGGAATCAATTTAAAAAATCTTTCACAACCCGATGGTCCAGCTGTGGGTTACCAGAATTTAGAAGACACAAAAGATCTGATGAGAAAGCTGCCATCATACAGTAAGGAAAATTGTGTTGGCAGAAGTATGTGTATGCCGGCTTTATAATGTGTTCTTACTTCCTTTCATGCTCTGTAACATTTGTGCTGGTAGATGTACCATCATCAACCTTCGAAAGATAAATCCTTGATACATTTCCTATATTATATTTTTATAGTTCACAGAAAAAAACTATTCCATTTCAGTGCCAATCAGTGTAAGTCACAGGCTAAGGAAACTGCCGCATGTCCTATGTGCCAGCTAGTATTTGAAGTCTAGAACGTAGAACAGCATGCAGCAATATGTGGAGACATCTCAACAGAGATCAGTGATAACCAGAACAAGAACGTAGGGTATGTATATATCACATTTTGTTCTTACATGATAGCCTAGTCAATGCAACAGTTATGAGTCTAGTGGATTTTTTTTATCCTTAGGGCACATTTGTTTTTAGCTCTGTCAGTCATAGACCACACTAGCTTATGGGATGGTCTGTTCTCCCTCATCAGTCCATCTGTTAGCACAAGTTTGTTATTGCTACTCCTCCTAAACTACTTGGGGAATTGCACTGAAATGTTACACTCATATTCATCATATGGTCTTCTTGGTCCTAAATGAAAATGGTGCCGCTTGGACATCCAATATGGCTGCGACAGTGGCCAACTTGAAAATCATGTTTTCGCTACTTCTGAATGGAAAGTCATATTGACATTGAGTTTTCACCAGAAGACTTCTTATGATGTCTAGTTGGTCTTAAATGAAAATGGTGTCAATCTAATATCTTACATGGATGGCACAGAGGCCAGCTTGAAAATCTTGCTATTGCTATACTTCCTGAATCAATGGTCTTATCAACATGGGGTTTTGCACTAAATCTCTTCCTGTGATGTCTAGTAGGTCTTAATGAAAATTGTGCCAATCTGGTATAAAATATGGCCATCTTGGAAATCTTTTTTTTTTACTATTCTTGAAAGGAAAGTTATTTTGACCTGGGGTTTTCATCAGAAGACTTCTTATGGTGTCTAGTTTGTCCTAAATGAAAATGATTCAAATGGACCCTCTTGAAAATATTGTTATCTCTACTCTTCTCAAATGGATGACTATATATAGATGGGGTTTTTACAAGTAGATTGCCTATGATACCTAGTTGGTCCTAAATGAAAATGGTGCCAATCATACATTCAGTATGGCTGCCGTGATGTCTGTCGTGAAAATATTAATGTTACTACTCCCCCTGAATGGATGGTCATATTGACATGTGGTTTTCACCAAAAGACTTCTAATGATGTCTACTTGGACCTAAATGAAAATGGTGCCAATCTGACATCCAATATGTCTACCACAGCAGCTAATTTGAAACTCTTGTTATTGCTGATAATATCAGAGATGGTTTCAACACTCAGCAGTTAAAACGAAAAATAAGCTAATCTTGCATTACTGGAAATCATTTTTACCCAGTAAGCATCAGTATCTTTAAGGAACTCTTGTTATAGTGTTAATATTTGTTTCACTGACCATTCACTTCATTTTGTCTATGTTTCCATTAAACTTTTTCCAAGTATAAATCATTACTAATTGTATACCATACTCATGCCACAAACTCAAATGAAGAGGCCATAGCAGGGGAAACTCCACCTCAGTGCATGACATATATTTTTGTCTGTGCTTCAACTTGAGAATGATTCAAGATACATTTTCATGAAACTTTACCCAGTAATAACACATGACAAGAATATGTGTCACATGCAAGAGGCATGTCTCATATGTTATGGTCAAATTCAATGTAACATATATTTAAATGAGTGACACATATTGTTGCCAATCTGTACACTTTTAAGCCAATGAAGATATTTGAATAAAACTTTACCCAGACGATTTCTCACGCACCACAGGCACACAGCCCATTTGCAACTTCGAAGTCAATTCTACGAATCATACCTCGAATGCATGCTAAAACCTACCATATTGGAACAAATCCAGGTCATTATGTAAACCAGGACTCAGTACCAAAATAGTTTATTGTTTACAGTGTTTTCAGACTTTTATGTCTGACTTTTCACTCAAATTTTGATTTAATTTCACTTGAACCAATGATTTCCTCCTGATGCCAACAAATGTCCAATTGCACTGTCAATATCCCTCTTACTGAATGTACCAACAGAGTTGGTGTTTATATGCGTTTGACTCTTCCCCGCCTTTATACAGTTTATCTTATAGTTTTGATATTGTTCATGAGATTCCATCAATTCTTAATAAAATGTGGCATGAACGTATGCAGTTTGTAACTCTGACTGTATGTCTTAAGTTTTGCCTTCCGAACGATGCATTGTCTGTGTATTTCATCTTGATCTGTATGGAAGAGTATTTGGACGACTTGGAGTATCTCAGTTTTCAAAATGCTGCAAATATCTTCACATGGTGCTAGATTGCAGTTGAAAACAAATCAATTGAAGATCCATAGGTCTTGTTTCTTTCAATCAGTAATAAATCATAGCATCAACTTTAGTGCTTAGTTTATGTCATTGTAAAGTGGATGTGTCACAATTACAGAAAACACCCACTCTCTATATTAATAGAATTTTCTGTTACAAACTCTTTGAATTAAATGCATTAAAATACAGTGTAATTATCTCTGTTCCATAAAGTTGAAAAACAATATCTTGCATGCTAATTCTCTAGCTTAATTGTTCAGCAGTAGCATAGGCACCTCAACATATGTAACTAGCGATGCATTACCCATTAAGCAAGAACAAGGAACAGTTCTTTATTATTCATGAAGGACAAGTGAGTGCTACTTATAGATAATACATAGAACAGAAATAGTATTGTTCACTCTTGATGGTTAATGTGCTTTAATTCGTACACAAAGTTTGTAGCTTTCGATGCAGGTAAGCAGATGATCTTTAGAAGAGTGAGAGACCTATAAATTGAGAAATGTCAGGCGGTAGAATATTATTTTACCGGTGTCTTTCAAGAACTGTTATCAAATTGCAGCATTTAGTCAGTATGCACAAGGTTTTGTCAGGAAAAATATACCGTTTCTTTTTATAGAAGAAGGGCACAATCTAGATTTAGAGGGACCACAGCCTATCAATTTGTTGTTACCTCTCATTGTTTAGAGATGCCAGAGCATTCATATGAACTTTTTTTTTATTGATAGGACACTTTTCACACTTCTTCCATACACAGTGGGCAGCAGCATTTGTTTTTCAGATTTTGGTCAGTAACATATTGCTCTAAGTTTTATTGGATAGTAGATTAATTTCATAAAGGAATATTTACTGACAAGTACATAGCTTCCATTCAAATGAAATTCATCATAAGCTATACTTATAGATGCTGTTACTTTTGGTGATTTACATTGAACTTTTTGTTCAACACTCTTATTGATTTAGGTCGTTCATCCTTTATTCCAAAGCATAATTCTTACCTGAATGTTTTGATTGTTCTCTGTTGCAGAACACTGAAGGAAGCATTAGAAAAAGTACAGATGGGTGTTGATGTTTGGAACATTGCCGTCATTAGACGTTTGTTTTTGTCCACAGCCACACAACATCTAAACAAGCAGATGAGAGTGACTGGAGAAAGCAAATAAAGGTGACATTTATTGGAGAAGAGGGCCTAGATGCAGGAGGTCTTAGTAGAGAATTAATTTCCCTGTATTTCAAAGAGTCACCTGCTTTTGATAGAAATTCTTTCAGCCTAAACTCAGAATCATTGGAAAAGAGAGAATATTACCTGATGGATAGAGTTGTTTACAGAGCTGTTCTTTTTGGTCGTCCAGGACCAAAATGTCTTCAAAACCACATCGTTCAGTACATCCTGACAGGGGAGGAGCCAGATTGTACAGCTATCCCAATAGAGCAGTTGCAGAGGGAAGATATAGTTACTGCGGTCAAAGAGGTATGCAGAGAATTTTTGAGCTTCCAGTGAAGGAGTTTTATTTTGTTCAGTAAACAAGGTATTTTGCTGGGGAGCAGAGAATTTCTTGTATTATCTGCATAGGAGTTTTGCTCATGTCAGAGTGCTAGATCTGCTTTTAAAAACACCAGTGCTTACGAGGTTTTGAAGTATAATTATACAGGAAAGATTTATTTCTTTTCGTTTCGCCTATGAAGTCAGTACTGTATCATTGCTGTTATCTTCTTGATTTTACTATTCTTGAATACGACACGGAAGAATTTACCATGAGTTTAAGCAGGATATCAACCATCTGGGGAGTTTCACTTTTGTCGTACAAATTTTAGTTAATATCTGTCATTCATATCAGCTTCTTTATATGACTGAAGAGCATTTCATTGTGAGTTAAACAGTGCTTTTGAAACTTGTATTGGGTGACAGTCTGATATATTTTGTGTTTGATAAGCAATTACACGAAATACTACAATTCAAGTTCACTGCCATGCAGTGTACTGTACCATGTGACAAACGAATACTAAGTTTACAAAATATTATAGATTATACCCAAAGCCTATAAAATGTGATAGTTAAGTTGGCACTTGCATTTTTAGCAAGGGGTAATTTCAAGCCTTTAGGTTTAATTCACACCTATCAGTGACTGCAATGAAAATAGTACAGGGGTCAATGTTCTGAAGTACACGCAATAGTAATTGATGTGTCTAGTAATCAAATGAATGCCAGGTCCAGTGCATTTCAGCAAACTGTGACATAAGTATATTGGTACTGGTCCAAAGTGTATCGGCATGTTTGAAAGGGTAGGAGGCACACTATTCTATAAAGCCTTACAGAGAACACTGTCAGATTGGTTTGGGAATGAGACACCTGCATCATACCCGAGAAGGGGAGGAGCAAGGGGCATGGAACGGATATGTGATTTACATACACTGTCACGTTTTAATATCAGATTGATGCAGTGACAGAAGAAACTCAGCATGACATGTTATCAAGACATGCTGACCTTCTTGAAACTGTTGGATTCAGAAAAGTTCTAAATGTGCAGAACAAGGATGAAGCCATAATGGCTGTTAAGAGCCACTACTACTGCTACCGATGTTTGCCAGCCATATTACAATTCATGGATGGTAAGTAACCATGAAAATTTTCTCATGTATTACAGATTGACCATTAAGAACTGAACATAGAAAAAAAGCACATAGCAAAAAGCTTTGTCACTTTGTAGTCATCAGTTTGCAGTATTCATGCTTGTATGAGTAGAATGGTGGAAAGTGCAAAATCATATTCAGGGCTCTCAGGGACCCGAGTTTCAGGTTCAGATACAGGTGAAATTCTGAAAGGCTGCACCCTTTGTCAATGTAATGCGTCCCCGTGATGCGATGCACCTCATTTTCCCACTAGATGCTCCCCATTGTTACATTCTGATCAGCCATGGCTGATCTGCGGAACAGCTAAAGGCTAGATTTAAGTAAACAGACATGAGGCCAGTGTGAATAATTAAGTTAACCTTTTTCATTCTAATTATCATGTGAAAAGGACTGCCCCTCTCAAGGCTACTCTGACATGGCTTCAAAAAAACTGATTTTTTTAGTGTGTATGTAAGCACCGACAATTATTCAGCAAATAAATGATGCCCTTTTTGTTGTAATGGTGTTTAAATTAAATTCCTGATGACGTGTATCTAAATCATGAAAGTTATTCTCAGAGTTTGATTGGGACAATATTGTTGGAAGGCATACAATCCTGTATGATTTTTAGAAAACTCAAAATTGGTGTGGAAAAAGATGACTGCAAAGCAGCACTGTTCCGTACAATTAAACTGAATAAATTAATCAGAATAATAGATGAGCATCCTGTACTTGAAGACTTTTATAACCACTATGCCAAACATTCATTTGTTAAGTCAAAGAACATTCGAATGAAGCAACTGATTTGAAAAGCTAGCTTGCAGATGATAGAGTGCAGTATGATAATAATTTTGTTTTGATAATTACTGAAAAATAGTTTCTCTCTAATGTGATATTATGAGGCTGAGAATTTAATCCAGATATGTAATGAAATAATCATGTACTTTTTTCATTTTCTGTCTATCCTTCTGAAAGTGAGGGACTTACAAGTTTATGCCAGGGACTCTCAGAAATTGGCAGGGTTTTCCGGAGTTCCATGAGTGAAGAATCTAGGACTCCTCATCCTAAAACTCCCTTGAGGGCTCTTATTTTCATTATATGTAACTTTATCATGCTTCAAGTTTTGCACTAAATGTTAATGATCAAGGTAAGGCAAGAACGTTAAGTACGATATTGTTATTCCCAGTCAGGAATGTGAAAGGGATATATTGTGTTATCCTCCTGCATATATCTATCCCACTGTAACACCTTGGTAAAGTTTTTAATTTACGTCAGTCGGGTCTTGAAATAGCTTGGCATGTTTTGTATTGGAACACATATTTAGTCAATATATAAACACAGGTATGAACTTCATAAATAACAGTGGATTGATGATATCTCACTCCAGCTGATGTCAGCTTTACTTACGGTTTGCACTGAGCTCGGTGTCTTTAATACCTCTGCAGTAATAATACATGGGATGTTCTTTGTAACCAGTATTGCTCAGGAACTATTCAACACATTCTGATGCAGTAGTTTATGAACATTGTTGCATAGACTTTGAAGTGTTATGATCACCTGATTGTTTGTCTGCCTTACTTTCATTTCCGCAGCATGACGTCACTAAGGTTTGTTGCATTTCAACCAAATTTTGCATGCAGTTTTATATCAATGAGACATTGAACGAGTTGGAGTTCCTGCTTTCAACACATTCTGATGCAGTAGTTTATGAACATTGTTGCATAGACTTTGAAGTGTTATGATCACCTGATTGTTTGTCTGCCTTACTTTCATTTCCGCAGCATAACGTCACTAAGGTTTGTTGCATTTCAACCAAATTTTGCATGCAGTTTTATATCAATGAGACATTGAATGAGTTGGAGTTCCTGCTTTCGACAGATTAATTTAGAAGACTTATGGCCACTGAAGAACTTTCTTCCGTAAAACTTTGATTTTGCAATAGAAGTTCTTCTGTTAATGTCCATGCCCATGAAAACTTTAAGGAGCTGGGCCCTTTGTAATACACCAGATGCTATTAGTTCTGGTGTCATATACTTTGGCTGCAGAGTCATATACACTTAAATGTAGATTTTCATCGTGAAGAGTAGTACAGTATTTCATAATAGGTTATTGTTGTCTACATATTCCACACGCCAAAGAGGTGCATTAAGTTTTTTGTTTATTTTAATGTCTTGTATGCATGTAATCTATACTTGTGTCATGACAATTTTCATGAAGGCCATAGCATTGTTTACGATTTTCTTGTTCTGTATGAGCAACCACAAAAGCTGGTAATATGGTAACGCATTTTAAATACTTTTACAGAGGTATTATGAACATAAAATAACTCTTGCATAAAATGTAAAATTGCTTCCAAAATAGAATTTATGCCTAATGTCATTTGTTCATGCCAGCACCTATAACATGCTATTTTTGTAGGTGGGAGTATCAGATCAACCTGGCTGAATTTAGAAGATGGAAGAGAGGAAAATGTACAGATAAACATGGGACATCTCCTTCAGTCACGTGTTGGTAGCCCTTCCTTGCCAGTGAACATAACATCAGGCATTATGGAATTCGATCACACACTCAAGAGACTTACCACTGTGAACACTTGTGCTCCATCAATTATTTTCTGCAGTACTGTAGAAAACCAGGATTATGAGAAATTTGAAGAGTCTTTTTTAAACATAACTGTAGCTTCATATGAGTTTGGAATGTCATAACTTAAAAATACTGTGGCAAAAATACCTTTGCCAGATTTCTTATTTGATCAAGGGATTTAATGCGATATATATGGGTGTTTGTAACCTGTTATAGAGACATGCCAACATTTATTCTACAGGTTTTCAACCACTGACTCTGTATGGGCTTAAAGCTAGAGGCATCCTCACTGTGTGAATCTTAGAACATTACAGTCAGCTTCCAATCAATTTTTAATTGTTTCTCCACCTTCTGTCTCCGAAAGTGTTTAACTGGCACAATTTGAATCTAGCTAAGAATGATTTAATTCATTCATACCTTACAAATTTCAAACCATACCTTTTTCCGTCTGTGCAAATTTGTGTCATTTGAGAAAATATAGTCATCAGTGGCAAGTGCAATTTTTAATCCATTTTGTTTTCATGAGAAGGAGCAGCCTAATGTTCATGATAAGTTTTCGTTTCTGATGCAGATACTGAAGCAGGTTAAAAGAAAAGTCATTACATATATGTTGTATACACCATGCAAGATACTTACTACAATAACAGGTTAAATTACAAGGAAGGGAGATGAAAGTGTCTATATATTTTTTGTTTAATTCATATTAGCAGCATTTAAAATGTTGGTTTTTTGACTACATTTTAAGAAAAAAACTAATTTAGACTATTATTATTATTATTATTATTATTATTATTATTATCGCAGACAGAAGTAGAAACACATGGATGTGGAATTTAGTAATAATGAAAATGTTCAGATGATAAATGTAATTTACAAAATCAATAATTGATACAAGTAAAAGCAGAAATGTTGAAAATAATGGTTAATCTTTTTTATCATAATTTTTATATTAAGAAATTTCATAAAATTTTGAAATCAACTTATTTTAATAGTTTATACATTTGTCTTTTTCTTTACTTTTTTACAATTATTTTTGTTTGATGGCAATAATAATAATTCTGATAACAATAAATAATAATATCTGCATTACATATTCTTTTTAAATGTTACTCAAATTGCTGACATGCTTAGTAACATCCCAAATTTCTAGGGATCAGGACACTTCTGTTGAGACTGCTTTACTATGTTTGATATAAAATAGTACATAAAATCCATACTCATGTGAAATTGTTATGAGTCAGAGAATTTTGTCACTAGTTTCATCTCCATTTTAATTGTAGTCATTATAGTGGTAGGTATTTTGCATGGTATGTACATCAAATATGTACTTACATTTTTTTTTCTCAAGAGAATGAGCATCACAACTGTGCAGCTTATCATATACACGAGGCTGCTTTATCTCTTAAAACTAATCTGGATGAAATATTGCACTTGCTGTTAACTCCATTTTTCCAAAAATTACAAAAGTTTGCATGGACGGAACAAGGTATGGTTTGAAATTTAAATATCATGAAGGGAATAAAAAAAATTGTTGTATACATTGTAATTATGGCAGGTAAATACTTGCAGAGAGAGAAGGTGTGATATGATTCATTATGGATTGGAGCTGACAATAATAATGTTTAGTTTAAGTATTGTAATACTTCAAGTTTTGTCTCATTCTCAAATAGAAACCAGAATGACAGTTACTTTTTCTTTCTTGTAGGAAAAAGGTGTGTGGGTGAACAAGGAGTAACATGTTACAGTCTGCCAGTATTACTGTAGAAAATTCAAAATTTGCTCATAGAAGTCAACACCAAAGCAATCAGACTCTTGGCTTAAGATGTGCTGTATCTGTGAAACCAGCAATTCTGATATAGGGGGAGTTTCTGGAACTTGAACAGAATTATAGGTAATAGCAGCAGGCCCCTCATAATCAATGCCATAACTCTGAAGATCAGCCTGCCAGAGAATTTTTTTAATATATTTCAAACAAGAGATCCAAGTATGACATTGCTAACCTGGCATAACATTCTTTGTTGTTTTGTATGCATTAAATGCTTATTGAAAAAATTGTTTTTTTTATCCCTAAATAAGTATGAGTGGGTTACATAGCAAATCATTGCCTCTAATTCCAGAGACTTTATTCACCTGAAATTAGTCAAACGGTTCTGAGAAACTGTTAAAAGTAGGTGCCCCGATTTGTAAAAAAGAAAGCAACCAAACTGACTATAAAGTTTAGGAGCAACGAAGTTTGATCAAAACTTGATCCAGCAATATTTGAAAAGAGAGCAAACATTACATTTTTTAACTTGCTTGCTATGTATGGGTGCAATGGAAGCCACAGTTGCCATTAAAGCCAACCACAGCATAATTTTCAAGGAGGATATTCAAAAACACCAAATTGGGTGATTGCATGAGTAACAGTGTTCTAGAAACTAAGCTAAACATACAAGGTGTATGTAGTCACTGAAGTGTTAAAAGTAGGTCAAAGTGACATACTTTTAGCATGGTGGTGTACTGATCAGACTGCATGCATATAACCATTTACATTACTATATTGGTAATACTATTGGAGATATTACCTTAAACCATAAAAGGTGTGTATTTGCTAATGTAAATACCTAGAGTTCTGCATACACTCTCTGTAAGGATGGAGTAAATTAATAAAGTGAGAGCATAATTGCAAAGAAAGAATGATAATAATTTCATCCTAATTACTTCGTTCAGTGGTTCCCATGTAGGATTTTGTACCTGGTCTAAAATCCAAAGCTGCATTGGTGACCTGTTTTTTTTTCGTCCGTAACGGTCTTCTTTTTGATGCTTCGCAAAACTGGTCTAAATGTGTTTGTATACTCATCCTATACACCAAGTGTAGCGCCTGGAAATGCAATTCATTTTCATCTTGGAGAATTCCAAGATCTTCCATGTGGAAGAAAAGCTGGTAGTAAGTTTCAGTGAAGCCACTCCACAGCTCTCTCCATAACCGATCTATTCTAAAAGAAGCAAATATTTTACATACATTAAATTAGCGGTAGTCCACTAGCCAAGGGCCACTAAATTTTGTGTTAGACTAGTACTTTGCATAATTTGAATAGTCCGATGGCTAGTAAAGTATCAGTTGGTACCAGTCAGCATTTATGCTGTCATGCATAATTTTCAAAAATCTGAATGATTGGACAATGTCGAAGTTTTCTCGGAGCTAATCCGATAAATCCCAGATAGTCAGTTGCTCTCCTAGAGGGTTAAAACAAGTGAGGATTTTACAGATTGTATTTCAAACTGAGGCTGTATAAATCTTTAACGGTTTTGTTAAATTTATATCGTAAAGTTGTATGTCAAACACTGGTAATCTGACTTTCCTCTGACCTTTCCTACCCCATTTTGGATATTTAGACATCAATGTTGGGGTGTGAAGTCAGCCACTTACTACTGGGTCTAGCAAATTTAAACAACATAACATCGAGCCATACCCATATGAAATCAATGGGAAGATAATTAATATTCTCAGAAATTAAAAGTATAACATTTGTGATATCTTTAATTTGTTGACAGATGAGACGAAAGTATTGCGTTAATGAAATATGACCTGGTTCTCGCCATTTGCATTGCTAGTCACATGACTAAGCAAATCTGGCAGCCTACATACCCATGACATTAGAGGTCCAATAGTCATGTGATACCAACACAAAAACCCCTTTTCAATGTTTTACATAAAATTTTGAAAATATGAAATGAAAGTCATGTAATTTGGTTTTTAAAAAAGACACATAATTTTCAACATATTTATTCTGAAAACCACTACCAGAAACCTGTCACTGTTGCAGCAACCTGGAAAAAGTCAGATTCATCACATAGAGAGCATATGTCAACATAGCAGTCCTGTGATACTAACAAAAACCGTATTGACATGTGCTTTCTGCTGACGAATCTGTCAACAAATTAAAGACATAACAAATATTATCTGAGAAGATAGATCATCTTCCTATCGATTTGATGTGGGTAGGGCTTGATGTAAGTTCATTTAAGTTTGCCAGGCCAGGTAGTAAGCAGCTACTCTATGCCAACACCATGTGATTTCGTCCATTGCCATCTTTTCAACAGTCAGTGAGCTCTGACCTCACACCCGAACATAAATGTCAGAATATCTAAAATGGGGTACGTAAGGTCAGAGGAAGCTCTGAATAAAAGACTGTAAATCAGACTTACGAACTTGTTAAACAGACATTGAGGGGAGGGGGATATAGTACATGTTACTGTCTGTCTGTCCATCAAACTTTCCCTTCTACTTTATAAGTTTATTGCCATATGAGATTAATTAATGTAACATTGTCTACTTGTACTTGGTCACTAGAAGGTGTGTCATGTACCACACCGGGGTCCCATCTTCAAGGCCAATGTTTAATATTTTATGATTTCATCACACTTTCCCTTCCACTCCATAACATAAAAGCTGTTTGAGATTAAGGGGTGAAACTTAGTACGATGCTACAAAATCATTAGAGGGTGTGTCACATACCACATTGGGGGTCCTGTCTTTAAGGTAAAGGTCATGGCTACGTCATGCATAAATATTTTTAATTCTCCATCGCCCATCACCTTTTGATATAAAACTTTACACCTGTTTGAGATTAAGGGATACAAATTTGTATATTTATACATTGTCACTAGAATGCGTGCCATGTACCACAGTGGGGGTAATGTATTAAAGGTCAAGGTTACTGTTCAATATCTTGCCAAGGAGTATATAGAAAGAAGAACATAGATCTCAATTTGTACAGTCCAGACTAGAACAAAGGTAATTTGAAGAGATAATCGGTCTATAGAACTTTATTACATACAGACATTATACTTTTGATTGTGCACGTTACGTCCTGCAATGAATGGATGACTTCTGGGATCCTGGTGTTGTAGCATGTATTCTGCGACCAAGGTATTTTCCCCACCTTTGTCTGAGCGCACTCTCTTCGGAAGTCCATAAATCTGGACAGCTTCCACAAAGGCATCAAGCACAGTCCGGGCATTGTTGTTGTTGCTTACTTATATATAAACAGGCAGTCTTGAATACCCATCAATTCCACCATAGATGATAAAGCGCCATCTAAATTAAGAAGCAATATAACTTAATGTTGAAGGTAGTGTTCCACCTACATCAAGTGCTTACGGTAGTTAATATCTTTTTTGAGGCATATGTTAGATTCTTATGTTTGTGTAACTTTGCAACATTGTTTTCCCTCCAGAATTATTCAGAATCTAGTTGTAGTAAATTATATCACTTTTCGTTTATATCACTTTTAATGTATCATTTGTTTGAATGACAGTGTACAAAAAAAAAGACAACAGCAGTAATCCTATAAAATGTTCAATATGTATATGACCAAGAAGAAAATCATTCTGGACATTTTGACAGAAATATACATACTATTTCCACTAATGGTTATTTACTCTTGCCTCGACATTATTGCCCTTTTTTCTTTCATTCAAAAAGGCTTATGTGTACAATACAGTCACGTGGAACAAAAAGTTACTCTGGTAATAATCAGGCTGATGTTATATGTGCCTTAAAGAACAATTTAAATTCCTGAACTATCTTTAGCCTGTATGAAAATAAAGTATATTTTTCGTACCGCACAAGTTTATGAGTTTCATCAATGTGCCATAAGGCTTGTGGGACACTGACATTGTATGTCCTTCTTTGTACACGACAGGTTGCAATGAATAATCTTCGGACAAGAACACCTTGTGGATCAGCATTCTGCATAGCCTGTTTAGCTCTATGGTCTTGAACACGGTGACCACGGGAAAACAACATCGCAGAGATAGTGCTGTGTCCAACAAAAGGAAACTCAGTTGTCATGTTTTTTTACTTCTTGGTCAAGCTCCTCATCACTAAGTTGACTATATGTCTGTCTGACTTCCAAACTTAACTGGAAAAGTCTTCGTTCCACAGTTCGTTTGCTAACACCCAACATTGTTGCCATCTCCTCTACTTTGAAACCATTTTCAAAAAAAAAACTCGAGTTTGTATTGGTATGTAAAAAGCAGGACGACCCAAGAAACCATACTCAACTTCAGGTTTAGCGATTGTTCATCGCTAATGTTTCCATCAACACAGACATGTTCAAGTGCTGTTCTGCAAAATTTAAGCTTTCTTCAATGTCTGTAAATTGAGATAATTGCACCATCATTGATATGGCTACTTCTAAGTCTGTTCTCAGATTTTGGGTCCTATTAGTCTACATGCACTGCGCAAGAAAAATAAGTTTCTGACGTACCAGCTCCTTCATTTCGGACACTGCTGCTTCACCATCATTAGATCTAATACACACAATTGATGTTTAAGAGAGAAAATTTTTTAAATTTCTAATTTTCATTTATTGGTGTTAAATAGCACATCCGGCAAAGAAAGAATATTTAATGCAAAGGCAACAGAGATGTCCGTACATGTATACTGCAGTCACCTATTCTGTTGAATAGATGATGGAATCATGTATGTATTTAAAACCTGCTCTGGCAACAACCTGTCTATAAAGACCTACTTCCCACCTATACAGAAGATATATAATTTTTACTGATCTATAAAAATCTTCGGCTCACAGAGACCATTTTCTGATAATACCCTAAGTGGTTTTTATTGACAGGTTTTTAGGATTTTGTTTGGAACTCAAACCTGTTTCAGTATCACCAACCACAACATCTTTGCCTTATTTGTTTCTTATGATTCAACGAGTCAATGTAACAGATGAACACGTCATATAATTATGTGCTCTGCCTTTTTGGCATGTATATAACAAGTCTGATATCTATTGCTATGAAGATCTGACATTTACTTAATTCAAAAACAAGAAGAAGAGAAAAACATAACATTTGCATCAGCTTATCAGTGTTATTCTTTCTGAATTCTATGTGCAAATGCTTTACACAAAAGGTATTACCAACAACAAACAATAAACAAAAGTAAATTTGAAAAGAAAAATTTATTTACATATTCATATTTAGTTGATGTCTAATTAAAGTCTATATAGTGCAAAAATAAACGTTACAGATCAGTTGCTGCAACTGAAAATCAAGAAAAGGCGTTTTGTTATAAGGTGCAACCAGGGATGGGCAACACAGAATGTTAAGTGGCAGTTATTAAGTAACAGGTCATATGATAGTATAGTATATTTTGATTGTATTGTGTTGCAAGTCATATACAAAGTCAAGATTGATAACAATTGCCAGAGTGAGAACAATAACAGAAGTTTAATTGATCAGTCATTTTCCATATTGATAATTGTAATATTTTAAGAATTGTAGTAGCATCTTCGTATGTAGTCTGTTACAGTTCTGTGTATATGATGATACAATGTTTATGATAAAATATGTCCAACATATTGCACACATTCAATTGTATATGATGAAAATTGCTGAATATTCTTCTTCATAATCTCTAATCTCTATGATTATACTATGATAATAAAACAATGTCCAAAGTGTTACGCAGCAATTCTTAAATGATATTTCATGGAGACGACACTTTTTCATACTTATTTGTCAGACGATTTTCCTATCTAGAAAAGGACCTTCATCACAGTGTTAAAACAAAAGTTCAATATAATTTTCCCTTCTCATCATTTTCTATATCCATTTCTTAGTTTCTTATTGAAGCAAATTTTAGGGTATTGGGTTGAAACGTTTTTTCACGAACTGTGGAAATTTACGAAATATTTTGTCAGCCAGCTGCAAATAACACAGACCCTGATCTGCCGTTGCATTATGAGCAGATATATATGGGTCTATGTTGTTTGTTCCACTGATTACTCCTAACAAACTGCATATCTGCCGAAACATTATGCGACGGCAGATCTGTGATGGGAACGTTGGCAGTCGGACTTGACTTAAAAGCTTGTATATAGGGTATATAAGGTTGCACTGAAAGATTTTGTGTCACATGTGACATTTACTACCTTACAATTTACGAGTAGCGCTAAAATAAGACCTGCTATTCCAGTGTCTAATATGCCGCCATGGATCAACATGAACTTAAGCATTTTTATATTACATCTGAGGAATATATGGACAGAATTGAAAAGTTGCAAAATATCCACTTCATTTCATGTGCCTTTCTCTCTCTCATGCTTTGACTTTTGACCTGATCGATTCGCATAATTTCTGATTTGGATTTTCAGCTGTAAGCATAAAGGTTATTGTTTTCTACTAATTCTAGGTACTGCATGTAGAAGTCATGAAATAGTAGGTTGAATGTCTATATTTTAGCCCAATTAACCCAATATATTCACAGAGTTACAAGAATTAGAGTAAATAATCATTTTTTCCACGTCTCAGAAGTTTCGGTTAAAAGGTCCTCGGAGCAGTGCCTCAAAGAGTTCCTGGCAATGCTAAGTTTTTACATTTCAAACTCATGTGATTTTTTAAGGAACTCGAAAGCTGAACTACCAGCCATAGTGGTGTATACTCCGGAAGCAGACTTCACGAACTGCTATGCATCCTTGAAAATATTGTCAAGTTCGAAAATGTTAGAAAATAAGTATATCGTATTCTAAGATAATTGTTTCCTATTCTCATTTACATATAATAGTATGCATTACTATGCCAAGCATTTATTAATAATATTTTTTTAAAATCATAAATGACAATTTTAAAAATATTTTTTACAAAAAGTCGGTGTTGTATGCTTGCCAATTAAAAAGGACCTCCGCAATAGATGGGTATTGTCTTCAGACCAAGTTCATCCTTCTGTGTGCTCAAACACTCCAGCTGTTCACCAATATTCACACGAGTCTTATGTGTATCTAATCCATGTTTTTGGTGCGCGTTGTCTTCTCAGACTCGCTTACAAAATCTGGCCAACCTCTTTCCGTCCCTCTTGATTCCCTTGTCACCATAGTGGTATTGTTGTTATGTCACTGGCGGAATTTCTCATAAAGTATGACGTCACTACTTTTGAGCAGTCCCAAAAAAGAGCGGAATAATGAGCAACTTAAGCGATTGAATTAAGAGGTGGCACCTTTAAATTCTAAACTGAACATCTGAACGGCGTTTAAGCCCCACGTATTGATTATTGGAATGCACCGTTTATGTCAGATACTTTGTCTTCAAAATTTAGTTAGATGGCAAGAACTGTACAATTTACGGAAAATGGAGCTATTGGGGCTTTAAATAAAAAATATATTTTAACTCGCCTGAATTTACATTATATACTGTTGATACTATTACAGCCTATACATATACTGTTAGCAATATTAATCTATTAATCTTCCAGTTTGTAAAGTAAAAGAATATCCAACCTTATTTTTAGCACATCAGGAGCAACTGCAATAAGTCTTATGTATTGATTATTTATTTATGTATTTATTCTACTAATCTTAAAATACAAAAAGTACCTACAGGATAAACTTCTTTCACTTGGAAAAATGTTATTCCCAATTCCATTCCAGGACGGGTTTTTATTTTTGGGAGGCGGGGTGGGGGGGGGGGGGGACGTGGAACATGATGCTTAGGTAGGAACTTATAATAAAAACCCTCTTTTTGTTAAATTGCGAAAGTCAAATCTCTTTTAATTTACTCTAACAATCAATTATATAATCCAGAAGGTATAAAACATGCCTTTTTTACTTCTTGTTCAATTTAAATAAAATAATTCCCATTAATAGTTATATGACCTTCAGCGCACTTTACCTATAATTATGAGAAATTTGATCAAAATCACACATTATTTACCATTTGTATTGATCCGTAAAATATTATATCTG
Source organism: Margaritifera margaritifera (assembly GCA_029931535.1). NCBI lineage: Eukaryota > Metazoa > Mollusca > Bivalvia > Unionida > Margaritiferidae > Margaritifera > Margaritifera margaritifera. The sequence continues at coordinate 1,091,449 of JAQPZY010001191.1, forward strand.
ACAACAGTGAAACCAATTCCACATACGATCTCTCCAGCACACCCTATGATCTCTCAAACTCATCCATTTTGAAGGGTTTGGCATTCCATACCTCTTCATTCCAATGCTCTCGATGCAACCTGGGAATTGAAGTAGACTGAACTTGCGGCCTGAGCATTCCACCCAGATGTGCGAGAGTTTCACTACTTCATATTTGCGTCTAGGAAATTTCACTAGGTTGTGCTTGCTGACCCGGATTTTCACTCGGTTGTTCGGGTTCGAGTGGACGAGTCACTGCGTTTAATTACTGTTACTTTCCATTTTTGACATATTCTTTGTACTATTGATTGTTCTCTTAGTAATATACAGAGGAAATAAAGATATCAATCAATCAATCTCGCCTGTAATTTTTCCATAAATTCTTTAAACAATTCGTTGCCCTGTTCAAAATGTCCATCTGCAAATTCATTAAGCATGCGTGCATAAAGGTGGTGATATCGCTGAGTAGTTAATGAAACTCCCAGGGTACAGTGTAGTAAATATCCTGGTGAAAAGCATATCCCTGGATACAAGTACTGCGGGCCTCGAACACCGCTAGATATACGACTGGATTGTCATAACTGACCAAAGCCCGCGAAAAGAACCTGTAAATTACATCAGTGCTGCATGTTACCGACATGATTTCGCGTACAAGGTATCAAACGATATCCGTGCGCCTCGAAAATCATACGTGGATCTCATCCATGACTTGAACGCAATCAATCCAACACTCGAAGAAAGGATCATCAGACTTTTTTCAAAGGAGGCATCAAGGCTAAGATTGTACTTGGAGGCAACGCCTCTATATAACAAAAAATGACCACGAAAAGCGTAGCTTTCGAGCGGACCTTGTCTGTGTTATACCACAATCCGCGCGGTTATTGGAAGGTGAATCAGCCGTTGGAAAGTTGCCGAACGCGGCAAAAGTCATACACTATGTCGCCAGAGCGGGGCTGGCCAAACAAGCGTTGTGGCAGATTTATTTACCCACACAAATAACACTTTCCCGTGGTTGTTTTTGATGTTTCAGCGATTAACGAAGTTCACCTGGCTGATATCTTGTTTCTCCCACATGATCGGTTATGCAGTCCTGGACGCGGTCGCTGACGACAAAGTGGTCTACATGCACACAAATATGCACTAACTGTCGTAGATGTTGCCAGCAGATACAAGGAAACCGATCCGTTGACGTTTAAAGATTCAACAAGTGTCGCATCTATGAACGTTGGCCGCTAACATGACTGCGTCTTCTGCAGGTGGACCCGGGCAAAGAATGCTTTGTTGACAAAACAACATGTGCTTGTTCGTCGTAGACATGCCGGCGTGCATCGCGATCAGGCCATTGTGAAACGATTCAACGGCACACTTGCAGAACGATTATTCGGGCATCAGAACGCACATGAATTGTTGGTTCATGAAATCCATCGCTTGGTTTCCAGCGGGGACAAACTTAACTTGGTGCAATGGTATACATCTATGAGATGTATCTTCGACCGAATAAGATTGGCTGCATGTGCGAATTCACGTCGTTGTCGAAGACACTCCAAGTACATGTTGTGCTTGAGATCTTTTTGCGCAACAACCTGAGGAACTCCTATGGCTTTCTTAATTTTCTTACCGGAGCCAGGTGCAATCGAGTAAAATGTGGGTCGCAGTCCCACAAATTTTCAAATTTACTTGCCCGCGCACTCGTCTATGAATTTCCCAACGGCTTTCTTGTTGACGTTGCTGAACAGCGAATGGTCCTTTGAGTACTCGCTGGTGCTAAACTCGCACGCGAGCGATGTCGCGCCCATCTCCGCGCAGTCGTCATCAGCAGTGATGTGCATCACTAAAGAGTTCGTATCAGCTTACAACATTTTGACTTTATCACCGTACCGCGGCTTGATCGAGTCGTAGTAGAACTCGTACATGAGCAACTTTGATAAATCCAACATGGATGCGGCAACTCATATGGGCTTCGTCAACTTCAGCTTGCATTTCTTGCTGTGTACGGCAAAGAGTCCGCCATCGAATAGCTTACATGACTCTAATGCGGGGTCGGCCATCAACTTGTGAAGTTTTCGTTTCACTGTCACGGACAAGGTCGACGTGAAACTTTCGCAGATTCTCCATGGTTTTCCCAAACACTGCATTGTTCATTAGTTTGATAAAGTCCTTTTCAAATTCGTTCGTTGCGGCCGTTACAGATCGGTATTCGTCTGAATGTAAAGATCCATCCACGCACGCTGACGAAACCGCAGGACCAGATGCATTCACGACACCCGCTTTTCCAACCGCCAATACACTGCAGGTATCGAACGTGAACGACATAGTTGAGCGCACAGAGAAACGGGGGCAACCGCTCGTGGGGCGCTTACAGAGCTTTCGGGGCCAGTGGATAGTCATTGTGGGCGCAGTGAAACTCGTCCAGGTATTCCAAGTCATCTTTGAAGAAGTATCCATGGTCACTGTTGCTGTCGTATTCGCGTGCGTGTTTGTGAACGTCCACGTGCGCGGGATAAATGTATTGAAATTCAATTGTTGGCATCGGTTGCATCATCGCCAACCTCTAGAGGTTGTTTATGTCCCATGATGTAACTGCTCGGGAGGGCAGGGTCGTATCTGTCCACGCATGGGTTGTTCGCACGAGTGTAGCAATGACTATTCATGGAAATCCGGCCATGAATGCCACGTTCGACAGACCAATGTTGATCGATGGAAGTGAGCAGTTCCAACTCGATCTTGGTTTTCGACAGTAGCGATCCCAAGACATTCCTGGCGATGAGAAGTAATGAGAGGGGTCGAGCTTGTACATGCGCATAGCTGTAATACGAAACGCTTCAAAGACATCCGCGAGCAGCAACACATCTGTGCGCAAATACAGATCGTGGTAGTTACCGAGATTTCGACAACCGAACGCGGACCAGACGTTGTTTGCGTGCAAGTAGTCGACAGCGGAGATACCTTTGTGGAACAGCGACGAATAAAAGGCCTCAATCGGTATCAACTGAGTTTCCGAAAACTTCTCCCAGTCGCTCATGTACTGGTAGAGATATATTCCTTTGCGCGTGAGTAACTTTAACGTTCCAGGTTCAGCGCCACGGTATCGACAAGTGATCGTAAAACTATCGTCACCTCCCGCCGCAAGGTTGTTGACGTGTTTGTACAGGCTGGAATTGAGAAACTGCAGCGAGTCAATAAACTACAGCTGACCCAACCGAAACGTCATTTATTTGTCCATGTTGATGGGAATGGCACTTATTGCCGCGTTCGATGCAATTCCTATTCATTGCATGATCAAGGGGCCATCATTCCCGCGCAAGTTATGAAGCATAACCGGAATTCTTGTTTTGTTGAGGTAAATCCGCAGCTGCAGGTTGCATGCGGCTCCTCTGTACACGCCAGTGCTGCTACGGTGATCACGCACTTCTTCATCGGTGTAACTGAAAGTTCCATCACAGATCCAATAATGAGTCGCCGCGGAAATTCGCGGATGCCATCGCGCGTCATAATCATCTCAGCGGGCGAGTTTTTGTCGGATCCATTTCGCTGTAATCTCAAGCGATTTAATAAACACATCAACCGTGTGTGTGTATGGGGTGGGGGCGCTAGTGCCACAGCCGCGGTACAACATTGGCGGCTCTGTTATTCCGTCGCACCTGACAACAGTGTAGGAAAATCCAGATGAGACTTGTTCGGCAACTGATGTCGTATTTGTTTCCCCTGACAACCTTTGATCGTTGGAACTTAACGACTTGACATTTTCTTGCACAATATCATACAATGACTTTCGTCGTGCTCGCTCCAAGGCGATCCTTAACTCCATTAATTTATTAAGATGTTCCAGATACGTATTTGAAAAATGTTACCGCATTTGTATGGACCTCTTTGATGAATCCAAATGAGGCATTCAGGCTAAGCAGTAATTTGATCTTTCATGTTACGTTCCAAACGCATCTTTGGACGGGGAATTCAATTCCCGAATTAGCTACGCGCATGAATTTTTTGAAAATACTGTATTTGTCGAACGATGGTGCTTTCGAGGTCATTATATATTATTCGTTGTAATTATTTCATATAATATGCTCATACAAAAGGAAACAGTTCCCGCTCGATTGTGCTTGTATTTAGCATTTCTTTGAGAATTAAAGGCACATAATGTCTTAGTGAACAGACGTGTTCCGGGCAGTGTCGATTACGGTGGTGTGATTTGCAACCCTGAATGAGTCCCTAGGGGGCGAAACGACATCATAAAAAGCTCAGAGGTTGTTTCAGACCGGACTACCTCGCAAACAATTATGCTTGGTTGGTAGCGTAACCAACATCGTCGGATCTGACTTTCATATTTGTGGGCAACTCAACCGGAGCTCGACGTTTCCTTGATTAATATAGAACAATATGGTTTTCTACAGAGCGTGATTCGAACCTGCAATGTCTCGATTAAGTATTGCGCTTTAACCGAGTAGGCCACTGAGTTTCCTTGAATGTAGGAGAAATGAACTTTGTATACAAACTTAACAACGTTGGCGAAAAATACGTGTTGCACCCCTGCCGCCGATTTAAAAAAGAATATCTATTAGAATTGCCATCCCGTTGCCTATTATTTTTTCTCTTTCTGAAATGACCATAGTGTACATGTCTCGTTTGATCAATCATGGAAATCGCATACTTGCGCACACATGTTTATCAATCACGGTCGCGGCTGGTGAGGCAATTCTATATCTCGAAGTTATTAATTGGCACGTTCACCAACAATAATTCGATTCGTTTTTTCATCGGTAGTGATCAAGTTTGACTGTTGGGGACCTAAATGCAATAAATGTATATTCTTCTTTGAGAAATAAGGGCACGCATAATCGAAATTTCATAAAGTAAACTATTTCGTACAATATACAGTCATACTTATGAGCATTTCAGTACAATAGTATCATGCTAAGACGATATAGCAACGCTAGGTTCTGACGGAGGCCACCATGGGGATATTCAGGTCGGACGTGCTCGCACGGTAACCTTAGTCTCAAAACCGCCATGAAAAGTTTTGAGCATCGCGGCCTCGGACTTTTTTTTTTTGGAACCCACGTGGAGTCATCGAAGATTCATGGGCGTTTACAAAATGGGAAAAATCAGGGAGTATAGAAGGACTTATCCCAGATTAGTCAAACTCCTATTATGCTACTACCATATCTGTATCATCCTATGAAAGATCTATCAAAGAGAACAATTTTAAACCGATGAAAATAATATGCTGCGCCCCTCGATTTTAGGAAAAATTTCTTTGTATGTGCCCACTTTAAACATCGGGCCATGTGAGATCTCTCCTTTTACATCCAGTGGTACCTAAAATAAAAATGGTTTTAGGTTCACGCATACTGTTGTATACAATTTACTCACATGTAGGCTTCTTCTGAAAGAAATTATGCCGATATACATATAGTGATCATTCAACTCGATTATTATTACAGTGTTGTCTGGGCAGATGTACCCGATTTGATAACATAGCAGTAAATACAATAAATTTATACAAATTTTAGTATAAAAACTGTACATTTTTCATCCACAACCATTAATAATTGCAGTCATCTAGTTCCACATTTGAAAGTCGAGAATTGTATGTTATAACTTTACGTTCTTGAATTTACGATAGAAAGATTTTGGGGACACGTGCTACGGATTACACTGCTGAAAAATGCATTACATAGTAGTTTCAGGATACCTATTAATACAATCCAGCGTGACTAAACTTTGGTGATGTAAGTAAAAACCTACACACAACAGAATACTTATTCCTAAAAGAAATAAAAAAGATATCTTCTGAAACTTCTTGATGTATCCAAAAATAACACAACTCTGACAAGGGGATTTAATCCCGAATCGTTACATAGACTATAAATTGAAATCAAATGTTTAAATTGTTTTTCCAGGCATTACTCAACGTGTAAATGTGCATGGATACAATCGGAATCATATGCCTATCTTCTTTTACTGTGGCATCTCTGCCAAATGTTAATTTGAAAGGTGTGCATGTGCAGGGATTGCCGTAGAAGAGGGAAGTAAATCTTAGAACCCACTCCTCTTTTTCCTCGACTTCAAATTTCAGCACGTTTGAGAAACAAAGTTAGTGCTAATGTAATACCAGCTTTAAATTGTTTCGATTATCAAAATAAACTGTTTCCTTGACCATTTGCGTCATTGTACCCGATGTCTAGGGAGAAACAGTTAAACGTTTGAGAATATGGACGCAAATTATGGAAAAATCAGAAGATAAATGATGTTACTTTTTCCCAGTAATTATTTTCAGGAAATCAGCGACCTTGATTCCTTAAATACTGCATCCATCACACATAGGCTTCAATCAATAATTAGTTGCATGTGACCTAAAATAAAACTTTACTGTCACAATTAATTAGTCAACAACACATTTTATTAAAAACTCCTGCAACAGCATAGTTATCTCTCAATTCCCGTTTTGAAGATATTGACAAATTTATTTCTATTTGGGATTCATCTGTAATGATAAATTAATAACTTTTTCCACAAAGAATAAAATATTTCTTGTGAAACTTCTTGATATATTCACAATGAAGTGGTTTGGTTCCATCGTGACTATGTATTGTATATTCTAAGCTAAGTGAACTTCAATACACATTGACACACGACTCGTACAAAGGAAGGTAATCCGGGTTCGTTTACAGAGGCTGCAAGTCATTATCAAATGTTACATTTTTTTGCGTTTCTCCAAACAATGCATAACATCATTGAATGTGCTTGTTTCGTTTAATGGTACGGTCTTGTTAGAGTAAATGTACCCGGTTTGACATAATAGGCAAAAATGAAATATTTTTATACAAACTTTGGTATAAAAATTGTATATTTTTCATGGCTCACCAGATAAAAATTGCAATCATCTATTTCCACTTTTGAAAGTCGAGAATTTGAAATCATACATTTATGTTCTTGAATTTACGACAGACAGATTTTGGGGGACACGTGTTATTAATAGTGCTGCTGGGAAATGCATTACACGGAAGTTTATTACTGATTAAGCTATCCCAGGATACCTATTTTTAAAATCCCGCATGACTAAAAATGTGTTCTCTAAGTAAAAACATAATCAAGTTACAAATAAATTCACCCAAAGAAGGTTATGAAGTGGGCGAAAAATGTCTTGGACATATATTACCCGGATTCCTTTTCAGTGGGTGTATCTGTTGACATAGGGACAGACAACTAATTCAGTTCCCATAGACTGTAATCATATAGTTGGTCAAATTACTATACCTTTTTGGCAAGACCGGCAAATCATGATTACATCCTATGAACGATGTATCCAAGAGGAAGTTTCTAAAACGATGAAAATGACATGCGGCTCCCCTCGTTTTGTGACAAAAATTCCCTTGCAGGTGCCCACTCATTCGAAACTTCGAGGTCAATCCTACTGATCATACCTCGAATTTATGCCTGTAGCTGCATACAGACCAACTCGTCTATTTACGAAACAATGGTTTGACCGAAAAGTTGCGAATACATCGAACTATTTTTTTTCTCTCATTAGTAACTTCTTGGTCTGTCTTACATCAATCCAATCGTAGTAACATCCGAGGTAGTCCGAATAGATTGCGGTTTCTTTTTTTGTAGAGAAAGTTCCGGCTAATGATGTGCTGTAAATTTCTGCGCCAACATACATCCTAGGCATGTTTTTGTGTCACAGAAATAGCCGAGGTTGTTTGAAATGGGTGCCTTATATAAAAATCCAACCCGGTGAGATCTCTGGGTATACATCCAATAGTACCTGAGCGTCGACATGAAGATGGTCTTAGGTGAAATCATCTTACTATTACGTACAGGTTACCCATTCGTGGGATCTTCTGAAAAATAATGTTAATTTTTCCAGTAATTGTTTTCATCCAATCAACGACCTTTATTCTCTTTAATGCTACCGCACACAGGCTGGTTCCGGATCTTAAACAAATTACAAGAGTATGTTGCTGAGTTGAGAAATAGAAGAAAAAAATATCGCTATACTTCCGTTGCTCAAACGAATACATATAATATGTTCTGTTTAATTAAAATATAGTTGAACAATGTGATGAATAATGTCCAAAAAATCTTTCTTTACGCACAAATTAATGAATTATATGTACTAATAATACTATATGTGTCTAAATCATGTATATATTTAGTAATAAAAATGGTTATACAAATCTAAGGTTTGCTAAATGACAACAAATATTTTGTCATAGTTATTTTATTTATGAAACAGAAAAGGATCATTTTTCGTATTTATTGTTCTAATATAATAGAATTTAGAAAATAAAATATTTGGATAAGCACAGGTCATTTACCTCCTTTTTTCTATTTTTTTTCTTCTTCAAAACACTTTTTCCAACGGATAAATTAAAAGATCATTAACTTTATAACCATTATTAAAATAATACTTGCAATTTTACGGCATCATCCGAATAACTATATCGGAACTCAGTAACAAATGGACCAATTAGCTGCATGTGTCCAGAAGATAAAGAAATCATAGTATAACATTCACTGTTATTACTGCAACAACAGCGTCGTTGTAAGAAAAAAATTACGATTTCGAATAAGTGTTGTATTTACTTCTAGTTCCACAAACCGTCCACAATTTCTATTCTTACCTGTGGTGCCTCACGATACAGCACAGGAAATCATTTCAGAAACAAAGTTGTTTATTCACTTGATCTTGGGTCCATGTCATAGATGTAGAGAGTTTTATTTAAGAGTTTCGTTAATGTTTTTTTTAATGCCTTATATTTCGGTAGCACCTCGATAGATTCTTTTTCATATATGGACTTTCGTATTAAAGAGCGAAGACAATTATGTGACACACTCGCCACCTTGGCTCCTTTTGACCTTGGAGTTATGGTTATAGATTTAGAGGATATGCTTATAGTTGTGGTTCAAGATTCTGTATTTGTTTATACGTGTATTTCCTAATACCCTTTATGAATTATGTTCATATGTCATTATGAGACGCAGAAAATTCATTCTTTGACATACAATGTCAACTGTTTGACCTTTTAGGTGTCAAGTTCACATGTCAAGATTTTAAATAAGCTGTTGGGATCACATTGTTTTCGCTTGCTCATGTTTTCTCAGTCCCTTGATATATTTTGTCCTACTTGATTATGCATATGAATATTTATTGTGATTCACTCGCTTACTCTTTTGAGATTGGAGCCAATGTCGCAGGGTTAGTATCACAGACATTTTAGCTTAGAATTTAGATGTTGATCATTGCTTTTCAGTTTCGTGTATTTTCTGCACCAATGATGGGATCTGTTCACATTTGGGATATTTTATTTAGGAGCAAAGACAATTTACTACGTGAAACAATTCATCAGCTAGTTCAACATATGTTAGAAAATATAAATTAGTAACATTAAAGGAGCACTACTCCATATGATGATAAAAATAAGACCAAAGGAAATTGTTGTCCGCGTAAAGCACAATATTCTGACAAATAAATTATATGTAAAATATTTGAAGTTATATAGATAATCAAGCTTAAACTTTTATGAATAGCGCACATATGACCTATAACTACGGATGTTACCGCATAAACTAATGACTTCAAGTAAACATCAGTCTGACGAAGACCTATAACCCAGAAGAATAAACGTTTCTTGCAGCCCAAATCGGTTGTATAGATGGAATTGGGTCGATCAAGAAGACGGAGAAAGAAAAATAGCAGACAGTACAACAGATACAACGGAGCTATACGATTCCAACATTCCTATCAACATTTTCTATTTTTTTTTTTTGGTGGGATTGGGTGCAACAACTATAAACTGCAAAGACATTTTCACACCCGAGTGACGGAATAATGGTTATCCATTCAAAATGATAGATAAGGTTATCACTACTGACAATGAAGGGGGGGGGGGGAGGGTCATACAATCGAATGTATTCATTACGAACTTTAATTTTTTGCATGACTGCATGTTGTCTACATAACAAGAAACTGCTTTATAATCTAAATAACATTGTTTAATTTAGAAATTCAAAAAGCATGTAAATAATTTCTCTCTCTCCACTATAAAAATAATTTCTCTCTCTCCACTATAAAAATAATAATCAATGAAAGTATTTTAATATCATAACTTAATTCTTGAAAATTGTTTTGCATCAATAAGGACAATATCGTTTTTTGAGCGTCCAAGCAATTACCCAGAAGTTGTTAAGTTGTTACAGAGAATGAAATGAAACACTTTACCCTGTAAAATCACAGTTTGAGTGTGTATCGTGTACCTATCATGTGTATCAATAGCATGGTATTATTAGCAAAATCAAAGTCACATGTGAAGCTTACTCACTTTTTGCATTAGGACGGCCGTACGCATGGGAAATCTAGGTCATCTAACAAAGTCTTAATTTTGAAATGACCAATTGTTCAATTGCAAACATTACCATTATCAATATCGATTTTTAGCAAATAGTACATACAGATAATTAAACTTAGATTTTTCAATAATTATATTCAATATTTCAATGTAATAATATTTCTAATTTTTTGCAGTATGTGTCTCGCTAATTCACTGCTTTCAGATTAGAGGATTTGCTTACCTCTAGTACGTGTGTACAAACTATTCTTTCAACTATTTCAATTTCGTTTGCAGAGTGAAAATCCCATATCTTACATCCACAAAATAGAAGAGAATCAATGCGAGCATTTTAAAGTTTTGCATTTGGTACCTTTAGGTAATGCTGTATTTTGAAATAATGTATATAGAATGTTAAGAGCGAATTTTCCCCCATCAATTGAATACTTTTGTGTACTATTTGACGCAAACTAATTTATCATATGCATATAATAACATAAAAATATATAATCCACTGACCTAAAAGAGCATTGTAGAAATTATTATTATTATTATTATTATTTCTGTCTCTGTCTGTCTGTCTGTCTGTCTGTCTGTCTCTCTCTCTCTCTCTCTCTCTCTCTCTCTCTATACTAGCTCCAAACCACGATGTCAGTAGAAACACTCTTAAAAAAACCCAGTATGATATCTTACACGTGATTAAAAAAAATACAATGCACTCAAAGCAATCCGGACACATGCAATAACCTATTGAGTGTTAATATATATATAATTATATCACCTTACGATCAACGCTATCAAATTCTTTCTCATAATACTAATCAATGAAAGCGCAGTGTACTTTCTTTTAAATGATTGCGTTAAGAACAAATTTACAATCGTGAATATATTTTTTATTTCAAAGACCAATCTAATTTTAAGTAGTTTTCTATGCTTTTTACCACATAGGCATAGCATCCTGTAAGATGTTTAATTTACAGTTTTGATAATGTGTTGACTAATGTAATTACACTGTAGTGATCAGCTTTATAAGTACTAACTGTCTTGTGAGTTTGTTCTATACACAATTTCTTAATGCGTCTGGATACATTACATTTGCATTAAAAGTTTTAGCAGAAAATTAATAATGATATAAACAGAATTAGCAATCATTTCAGTTATTATATTATATAATCTTTAATGAATTAATATACTTTTGTATTTTCTCTAACGTACATGTACATCTTGTCTGAGTATTTCAGATGTGTCGGTATTCACCAATGACCTTTATAATACAGATAGATGAAGTCGGGCCAGACACCACTTCAGATCTTTAGATCAATCGCGATTTTAATAAAAAAAAATTAAAAATCTATTTTAATTTTTGTCCCAAATCAGTTTTTCGGCATAATATAATCTGTTATAGTCTCTTACAATAATATTTCCTTTATTTATTGCCGCTAATTTTATGTTTACATGTATTTGTCCCAAATCAGCTTTTCGGCAAAATATAATCTGCTATAGTCTATTACAATACTATGTCCTTTATTTATGGCCGTTCATTTTATGTTTACATGTAGTGGTGCATGGTCACAAGAACCAATGAAAGATAGTACACATAACTCATCTATATGTAGTATGAAATGATGAAGTGCATATAGTGAATATGTCGAATTTGGTGCTGATTCTGATTGTGCTGTTTCATTTTCAGATAGTCAGTGTTGATCGCCTGATGAATATTCTTAAGACAAGCAGGAGTCACTGCTGCCAGACCGGTCGTGGTGTACCGGGGATTCTGAAATAAATAAATATTGTACTGTCTATAAGCCTTTCCAGTGAAAAGTTCTTACATGTTTAAGGTACTGATTACGAATACTGATACTACATGTGCCAGAGCAAGAAAAGGCGACACTGCAAACACTTATGTATTTACTGATTAATATAAATAAGCTTTAATTCAGATGAAATCTTCAAATTTGAACTTTCACTAACCAGAAAAAAAAATTATATCAGACTATAAGTAAACAAACAACGGACACATTGATCGTGACACTTTCGTCAGTAAATTATTGTCTGTATTTCTAAAAAGTCATCGTGAAATACTTTGAGTAATAACACAAACGCCCATCAAGTTAAATGTTATGCGGAAATATGTTTAAACGAAGCTTCAAATTTTTATTTACAGAGGAATTCTAAAATGTTACAAATTATCTGTCCAAAAACGAGACCAAAATGAACAAGTCATCAGAAAAACACCCAGCTGATACACGTTATAGTTTCATATATAGTTACCAAAATGGAAAATAACAAACGTATTACCATCCTCCTACTCTTGTAATAAACAAAAACGCTTATTATAATATATTATTTTCAAAACGTCTTGGAAATTCGATTTATTTTGTGACTGGTTCAAGCAAGTAATTTGTGGCATGAAATAGCATTTTTCTTTCATACTGATTTGGATGAATAAATCACGATCTTTGCTATTATTAGCAAATGTATGAATTTTATAATAATTGGGAAAGGAACAAATTGATGTTGGTATCACAATTGATTAACTCATCTGAGGTTCGCTTTTCTTTCTGCATTGAAGTTTTAATAAACGCCTCAATGTGTAGTGAATTTAAGGTTTATATTTAGACCGAATTTCCTGTCTTAAAATTTTTCCATTGATTATTCAGTTTTCTTTTTTGTTACAAGAGAAATTCGAACAACAGTACCTGATAAATAAAGGGTTAAGTTTATGACAGTGAAAACTCGGTCTACATTTATATTGAAACTGTCGAACCATATTGAAATTCAGGGATAATTTGTAATATTCTACAAGACGATGCCTGGAAAAATGTAGAATAAGGTTTCGGTGTATATTAATAGCAAGTATATGAACCATGTTACCATCACAACAGTAGATCAGATGTGTGCACAAGAAGCAGTAAGGGTGATATTAATAAAAGATAACAATTATTTACTCTCTTAAATATTTCTGTTTCAATGTGCGATGATATGTTTACTTTAAGGAGGTTATGTAATTCATAGAGATCGATTAAGCGAAATTGTCGACTCTAGCTTGAGATCAGAAACACGAACAACTGACGAGGATAAAAGTATGAAATTGAGATTATATGAGGACGACGTGTATATTCTTCAACAAACGTAAGTGCCACGGTAGAACTTGAAAGTGGACGAAAATGATGCACTATCATAATGAAAGGTTATTTTACTTTTGTAGAGACTAATGAATCAGCACAAAGTAATGATATAGCTTCACCTACACCCTAATTAAATAGTGAATTAAATGGACCATAGAGCAATTTGTATCTGATTCAACAGATGAAAATTCCATGACATTACTATAAGTGGCAGTTTTACATTCTTGACTTTAGCACAACGTCGATGAGTGACATAAACAGCAATAAAATAACCCACCGAAGAAGCTTACACATATGACCCTGAAGTTTTGTTCCTAGTGGAATAAAGAAAACCACTGAAGAAACTTACCTGAATGACCCTTGAGTGGAAGGATCCTTTACTTTAGACAAACTGTGTTAGAAACGTATTTCAAGAATGTCAGAAAGTCAGTGTTACAATTGCAGGTATTTTTAAGCCGCAGATAACATTAGCACACAAGAAAAGTCATCTATAATAAAGGTTTTGAAAACTCTCTTAATAAACGCTTTAATTTTCAATCATAATTCTGCGATCATAATGTAGCAGTAAAAGATAAGAGAATATAATGCATAAACATATTACCAAGAATGTATCGACATTTGTAATTCCTTGAAAGATGTTAATCATCAGAATTTGATATTGTATATTAAAGGGAAATGATAGAAAGCGTAAACAAAATATATATTGAGGAAGACACTATGCAGATTTAATTTACCAGATATTAGATAACATTTCACCGAGTAGTGTACTCAAATATAGACGGAGATACCTCATCTAATAGAAAGGTGTATCGTTTAACGACTCCGCATACGAGATACTTAAATCTTTACCTCTACCATAAAGTCTTGATTTTTTTAAACGTATATACCTGTTTTTTAAACATGGATATGGGCATTAAGATATATGTAAGTATGCCTTCAATATTCATGTACTCAAACAAATACAAGGCAGTAATTAACATTAGATTGCAGAATGAAACGCTGACATACAATATGTTTACTTTTTAAGCAGCTAAAGAAGGGTAAAGTTTTAAGATCGAAAACAAGCACACTGTTAGAAGACGAAACGTGTTGTAGAATTATTGTTAATAAATTTGCACGTTTGTGGAAAGAAACCTCTATCAAGTGCCGTATTATACTTTATATAAACATTTCTTAAGGGTCAGGTTTATTGCATTTGAATACTATAGCAGTTATTGTTTCCAGGACACATTTAATGTTTATTAATTATGTACATTTTGATTATAACTGTTTGATCTTAATATCCATACTACAATTATTGTATTTGGTCTTGCCACGAGCTAAAATTTCAAGAACAGTAACAACATCAGATCAAAAACAAATTATCCACACTTACAAAGGGAAATTGCTTCTCCAATTATCAACTTACCGATGTAAGTTATAATTTAGTAATTACTCTGTACATATGGATTAACGTATATTCTTCAAAGCATGAAGCATTTTAGCGACAGAGTCTGGAACATAAATTTAAGAAAGATTGCCAGTACAGTGATGCTTTATTAAAAGACGAATTGCGATGCATAAAGACGTAACAGAGCTATTAATTTGTAACAGGTTAGCAATTACCTCCCAATAAACAGTAAAATGCAACTTTCTTAGGTGAAATTTGTTCATGTCATTATCTCAAGACAAAATGTTACTGTATGACAATAATGTGGTATGGTTATAATGGATAGTTCATAGCAACATAGATAAATTAAGAATTTATAGACTTTGGGGATTTTACACGAAATCGTGATTTTAATTAGGAAGTGAAAAATGTGTGATATAGAAGCTCTTTGGGATCACCCTGTGCTGCAGGGTTCTTTGATCTCGTTCTATGGATGTTTCTCTGTTGTGCACATGATATGCATTGTATCTCGGACAAGCCATCACGTGACTATCCTGCTTTTGCCTCCTTTTTAAAAGCTGATCGAATTTCACTTCTTCGCTTGGGGCTAATCGTTATTCAAATGAATGGCCTGAAACTTCAAATTGTGACAGTAGGTAAGGTTGTATTATTCCACGTGTATTTACAAATTGTCAAACATAGGATTTGATCTGGAAATAAGTTATACTTATCGCCCAAAGAACCCTTCATCTGACCGCAGCGCAAGAGCCCCGAAAAATACCGGTAAGTTCCTAAAATGTTGAATGATGTGTTGCGGACAGATTTGTATGCACCAATTACATAATTTAACAAATAACTGAGATCAGATCCAACCCGTCCACCACTATCAGTACAGGTTCGGCAGCTGATTTATCGGTTGGTTGTTATGGGTTTAGCGTCATTTTTCAGCACATGATATGCCATACATGTTGGCCAGTATATTTGGTGGAGGAAAAACCCGAGAAAACCCCGGGAAGAACCATCGACCCACTGAAGCTACTTGCAAGCTTTCTCGCATACCCACGTTGGCCGAGCCCGAGACTCGAACCCACGCGGACAGAGGTGAGATGTCAGTGATCTGTAAAGGGAAGCTCATTAGACCACTCGGCCACCCGGGACCCCTTGATTTATCGGACTAGAGGTAAATGTGGCCACAAACTCTACATATACACAACGATTTGCGTTATCATTTTGATCAAATTGAAGAAACAATTCAATAGTATCACTCTGTGTTCATTCATCTAATGCTTTTATGACTTAATTTCTCTCACTGTCTCTAAAACCTGTACTGTCTGCGTTGTCTTTGTAACCTTACTTAGTTTGTACGATAACAGTACTTCAGAATGAAAAACAAGTAACTAGTGATATTTCATACCATGATGGCAGCATATGTGTGTCTGCTTTGTACGGAAATCGTTGCACAATGCGTTGTAATGAATTCACAGCTATAAAGCAAAACATACGCATGCTATAAATTTACGAAAACTGCTAGGAACATGTTCAATCTTGTGCTCTTTCATTGAAAGTATTTAAATTGACCACATGTCTCGAAATAAGTTCGGTAATCGAAATTCGGAGTAGATACGGCAAATTTAATCGCGTGATTGTCAAACGGTGACCACTTTTACGGCTAAACCTTAAGGAAATCTTAACTCAGCTTTAACTCAGACCTGGCTTTTTTGATCAATTCATGCAAATCGTTGAAGATTAAACAAACAGTCTCAACGATTATGGTAACTTAGACGGGATCGCAAGAATACTGTAATCAATACATTTTATATACTGAGCGAGCATAACTTACGTGACTTGAGTCTTATACACACAATATATGCAATGGTGACGAGAAAAAAGGATGTCATTATTGCAACCAGTATTATCAACACATTCAACTTTTGATTACCGGTTTCGTTACCCTCGTAATTTGTACCTGGAAAAAAAATTAAATTTTTTTCATAACTGTAGCCTGAGCTGAAAAAAATAATTATGCGCTGAGTTAAACTTTTTTTAAAAAAGACGAGATAATTTCGAAGAAAATTAACTATTAAATATAGCCTGCTTTAGATACCACTGAAATCTTAACCTGCAAGAAAACATCGTACACATTTCAGACCAGCAAGAACAATTATCGTGAAACTAATTTCGGTGAATTGAAAATAAAAGGTCAGTTCACAAGACATGACGAGAGCATAAATTATCGATGTAACAGGTACACTTATTGAGACTGGAAACGTCTGTAATGAACACATATTTCTGAATAAACTAAAAACGAAACTACCAGAAGCGCAAACGTGACGTTTTTAATTCACTCATTAATACAAAATGTTTATGACAGAGCAATTTAACTCATAACGAATTGATAGCATAAAGCATGCACGATACCACATTACAGGAGACTGTGTGAGGTGTTTGCGTCTAAGCAGAAGCTTAAATTGTTCAAATAAAAGGTAACTTATCGTCTATATATATATATATATATATATATATATATATATATAGAGAGAGAGAGAGAGAGAGAGAGAGAGAGAGAGAGAGAGATTACAAGTTACGGATAATTTAAGGTTGTTGATATTTTTTTTGAAACTGTATAAATTGTATTGGCTTCTTACATGTAAAATTCACCTCATTCAAATCGCATATGTTTAAGGTGGGATTTTATTCACGTATGTTTGTGGGGTCATCCAGTTTTTTTGTATGGTGTTAGGTGCGTTGAAATGAATGTTCACATACATATGTTATGTATCTTTAACGGTATTGATTTCAAACTGACACCTTGTCTGAATACCTTCTTTAAAATTGTAGTCCGTAGATGGAATGGGATTTGGTATACAGAATTTAAATTGGTCGTCAACATCGCACTTCAAACCACGCAGGCAGCAGAAAGCCTGTTCACTGATCCTAGCATTGATCTTTAAGTAACGTCCAATACCCTGCAACAAATTTATCAGAATTTACAAATATTTGATAATTTTGACTAACAGTTTTAATATAACAGGCAAGATTTTTTAAAATAATTGGCGAGAAAGAATATGTTTAAAGAATAGTTATCTATTATTTGAAGTTGAGCATTTCTGCTTTTAAAGGCATAAAAGAGGGCAAGTAGTTTTGAAATCTCCCAATATATGACATAACTATGCATTGTCAAAATGTATAAGTGTTTCTTAATCTTACACACCTAAACGAACGACTGATGGAATAGGGGTGGTCGTTTCAGAAATAAGACTGAGAGCTCTTATTTCTACTATTATTTCAGGTATTCGCAAATGTTTCATGCTATAAAATAACAGTTTCTCAATGGATGAAGAACAATTATACAAATACATAAAGGTATCGTTTCGCCTGCGACAATGTCAGTTCCGCCTTAGCAAAGCACGACAAAACAGTCTATGTGGCCTTGACCTCCGACCCTTTAACCCCCCCCCCACTCCTCTGTTGAACTAATATGTTACAAATTTGATAACAATCTATGCATGAAAACATATATAGAGTTCCTTTGTACATCTCTCATAAACTTAACTCTAAAAACTAAACAATTCATAATGATGTAAACCGGGACTTTTGACCCTTGGAGTGTTAATTACTTTCCCTCAAAACTTGAACAAACCAACCACTGTGAAGTTGACCCCTGGGCTTTTTATCTCACATGAGTAACACTATCTTATTTCCCATGGTGAACATACTTGCTACGTCTAAAGCCAATTCACCTATGGCAATAGTAGATAGCACTGCCAGATCTAAAAACGTCAACAACTGGCCATCCATATACAACGTAACCCGTTGCTCCCAGTGCCCTTTACCTTTCCCATCCATTGCCTTCCATCTCTAGGGATGTTGCTTCTCCCCATCTCCCCAACGCATTTTTAGGCAAAGTCTGATGAAGATCTGCTAACGAAAACAGTATTTCTCTTTTAAGAGAAATCAAACAATGGGCACAGTACGGATGGAAGGACGACGGATGGAAGGATATTGTGACTGCTATATTTCGCCATTGGCGACCTTAATTGCAGGCAAGACAAATATGGTGCATAGAGTAATCCATTCGTTTAGCAGACGTACCACGGGGTCTCGTGTTCCGTTAATTGTCCATTCTGGTGATAACTGCGATCTTTCAAAGCATGTTGTAGAACAATACATTACATTTGAGGGATGGATTACAATGATTGGTTTGCATTGGTATGGTACTTGTTCTGCAAATAAAAACAGTTTAACAAGTTTTTAAAGAGTACGTTCAGCAGAAAAATGTTCAGATACAAACGTGCTATATGTCTGTTCTTTGATAGTATAAAAGAGTTCTTTATATAACGCGTCAAACGTTTATTGTCAATATATCCTTTGAATGCGTATATATGTATCATCTTCTGCTCTTACTATCCAACTTTCTTTTGTAATCTTGTAACACAACCTTACTATAATGCAAAGTAGGTGCTTTATAAGTAGAACATCTTTGACATTCTTCTCTTCTTAATTTGACCTAGGAACAAACCAAAAGCAATACATAAGAAGCCTTGAAGGATACAAACAAGTAAGATACAAACCAGCAACAGTAAGTAAAATGTGTTGAACATTGCGTATCCTTTCCTCTGCCAATTTCACATACAAAGTATATTGTCCTGCGTCGTTCAAAAAAACGTTTTTCAGGATTATCCCCGCTGTTCCGTTCCGCTCAACTCTGCCATGGTACAAAGTCTCCACGTGAATCCGATTGTCTCCGAGTCTAAACATATCAGTGTCGTCTCGTTGAAGAACCATTGGAGCTCCATTATTCTTTCGTTCACTTTCTTGATGAAGTTCCACATCAGAAGTTGATTTTTACCTTGACAGCACGTATTTGACAACGTTTCTGTGTTCCATTTTAGTTCTTGAATGAGCAAATATCAAATTAATTCGAAAATGTTCATTCAAGCTATATTTGATTTTTTATTGCATTATATTATATAAAATATAGAATAAAGACTAAATTTTAATCGTGTTTTGGGAAAACAAGTACGAATGTACTTCGTATAACTACATATATGTATAGTTATAATTACGGTAAACAGTAATTGTACAAGTATGTTTCAATCATTGTTTTAATTGTAAAATAAACTAACATTTACTACTGAAATATAAATGTACCGATGAGTATGACATGAATTCAATATATGAAAAGCTAAACTAACATTTTTTTCAAAGCTATGACATGTACGAGGAGGTTACATGCACTAACTGATCACTAAATCTGTGATTTTGTGATGCTAATATTTCGGGACATACAAGGAATTTAATATAAATTTTCTATGTTTTTACGTAAATATTATTGTAAACAGAAGATGATACGATCCAATCTTTAGGTTGAATGGGTTTTGTATATGTTTAATTTTATTTGATGTTTTTTTATTTTGCATTTTTCATTTTATTTTTTTTATATTTTAAATTGTTTACATTTATTTATTTGTTTATTTTTGCTTTTTATTTTGAGGGTGGGGTGGAGGTACTCAGAAGTTTAAAAAATTTGCAAAGAAATATTATATATTCACTTCAGTAGATACAGTAACTCTCACGACACGAGGAAGACAGCGACTCACTCTGCTTATCATACACTAAGTTGGAAGGTTTTGATCATTTCATCTTGATCTAATTTTATGTATAACCGGTTGATTTACGATCTAACGCTTGTGTTCTGCCCTAAATAACCATCATATACAAGAACAGGAATATATATATATATATATATATATATATATATATATATATATATATATATATCACTTGCCTATGACTATATTTGTGTCAAATAGACTAGAACCACATTTTTATTTAATGGACTTTGCTATCGGTGTAAAAACGGTACATATTGTGCCTACATTGTAGATATTGTGTTGTTGTTGTTCTGCAGTAGAGATGAAGTATTCGAACATTAGATGAAAGTCATGTATTCAGTTTATTTATGTTCCCTATATGATCTGTGCACACATATCATGAACAGGATAGTTTGATTCGTTATTGCTGATTACTCTCCCGTGATCTAGATAACAGATGCTTTTCATTTAGTTATGACATCAAAACTCAAGCCTTGGTAGCAAACTTTGATACTTTTGGGCATAGAATAAGTATTTTTCAAAACCAAATTCACTTTAAAGCCACAACAACACTTGTTCATTTAAATAACCTTCTGAGACCATTCAGTACATCAAGTTTACTAACATCATGAGGTGTCATAGGCTATACAAGTGGCTGGTATAAATGTACAAAAAAGGCTGTAACTTTCTCAGACTCATTTTGCTATATGTCTTAACAAATGAAGTCAAGTTGGTGGTATGCTGAGAAATATAATGTTCACTTATAAGTTCCTCCTTAATTCACCAACTCAATTACATTAAGGAGTTTACCTAAACTGTGCAACTTAATTCAGTTCTTGGCGAAAATTTGTAATGAGTGTATTGCTTAATATATCTGTAAAAAACAAACAAAAATTACGTGTCTAATGTATCATACATTATGAAGTATTATCTACTTCCTTCATACTGCAATAACACTTAAGCTTGAATAAAATGAGAAGAATAACTTTAAATTTATTTTTTCTGAAAGTTAGAATATTTACTCTTTATATTTTACTTATCTTTTTAGAAACAGGTCATACTATGAGAGTGATTGTGGAATTATTTGTCTCAATCATCAACTGATGGCACTTGTATTAGATGTAGGTTATCTCCATAATGTCAGGTGATTGTGATACATCACCGTTTCGTTGCTCGTGCGGATTGTTGATGTATTTACAAATGCATGAAATTGTGAGGATGGATGTAGGTATGGAGGTCCTTAACTATAATGGACATGTGTTAACTCTCAATGGTCAAAATAGTATTAGCTGAGAAAAGACTTATATAAACAAATCACCATCACTTTTCTTGACTACTGTACTTAGTGCATTTTACTGAAACTTAGGAGTAGAAGCTTTTTGGTAAATGCCGATTTACATGCAAAATGTACCTTTTAGTATTTATGACAACAAAAGTTAATACAGGGTGAAAATATGATTAATACAATTTTAAGTAAAATGTCACCTACACATATCTAGGCAAACATGGGATTGTACTAAAGATAGTTTGCCAAAGCATGAGTTGGTGCAACTGGTTTTAAGATTTTGTCAGCTTTATTTTGATAATAACAATGTCAAATGCTAGCCCAGCTTGACCTGAGTGTCAGCGTCGATGTTTGTCAATGACAGTAGTTGGCAGCGATTGTATCTTTTGCAGGTTTTTGCAAATATTCAGCACACAAGAAACGATAAAAACGAGAAGGACCCCGCCCCCCCAATCATTCAAAGTTCCTTTATCATTACAATTGAATATATTGTAAGTCAACCTGTTTCCGATAAAGCAACAATTACGTGAGAAATAATGCTGAAGGCTAGTGTGTGTAGCAGCGAATCATCCATGCATTGCAAGATGTACTTACCCACAGTAATCCCAGCCCTCACTAAGAGGATCAACACTAACAATGTTAATTGCACCGTCTTTGTAACTTTTTGAAGAATCTGAAATTACACAATATTTACGCTGAGAGAGAGAGAGAGAGAGAGAGAGAGAGAGAGAGAGAGAACACCATTCCACGCAAGAAGAACACATGACATGCGTAATAGTAAATACCAATGTATGTCATTTTGACTGTTTAAATAATTCACTTGCTTGTATTTATATTGAACATGTTTCCACTCGGCAATATTCCAATGTAAAATTATAAATTAAAAATTAATGTAAACGGAAACCAAAGACAAATGTAAACTATATGTTTATTAAGGTGCCCGTAATTGTCCTTAAATTTGAAACCTTTTACTCATACAGTTATTGACAAAGAAGATAATAATGCAAGCAAAATGTATACAAATTTTTTGCACATGACATATTTCATTTAAAATTGGCATACACATTATCCAAATATTGTAATCCTTATATGATGGGCATAAAAATATATTATCCGTTTTATGAACATGTCGTAAGGTTGTCGTGGTTGAATTATTTATGCTTGGTAACTTCTTAAACGCAGACCAAATTGATAATTTAGACCGAGTTTCTTCTGTCGTAAAGTTGGCTCTTTATTATATGATTTTTTTATATCGCATTTTGAAATTCGCACATAAATATCAAAATAATAAGGAACCAATGGTATGACAGAGGAAACTCTGTCTAGTTGATACTTATTTAGGACGCAAACACACCAAATCCAGGTGGACTTTTTGCATTCTGGTGTAGGTGTTGAGTTTGTGTAATGTTGCGATCGTGCCCAACCTTTCAAGAGAGAGAGAGAAAGAAGAGACTGGGACAATGAAGATTATAAACTTTATTTGCGAGGATGTAGTCATGAATATCGACAACAGTATGCAAAATGCTAATTGCTGTGTGTAAATGAAAAATGATGTGTGTGACGGAAATGGTGAGAAGAAAAGATAAATATGTGACTACTTACAATTTGGACCATTGAAAAAATGTCAGTCTAAATAAATAAACTATATAATTTTCGAACGACATGTAGGCAAACAGATCGATATAAAAAGACAATAATAAGGTAATTCATGCGATCCTAATCAGTTATTTCTCAGTTATTAAGCTTGATAAAATCTAATGCCCTCTTGACACAAACAAGTTTGAGAGCTTGAAACATATGATTTTTACATATAATACACCTTAAACATCAGTATAGATTAGAAATTGTGATGCTTTATGTTACTCGAACCTTCAGAGTTGGATGTTTGGTACAGGAGATTCAACTATCCTACTGTACCAATCTGTAGTATATGTTTTTTCTGATCAATATTATCCGATTGTTTGGCACATAGTAGAATTATACTGATGAAAAGTGAAGATAGGGAGAGCACGTCGCGTGTCCCATGATGTATGCAACATCAAACGCAAACAAAAGTACAACATAAATCTTATTCAAAATTCAATATTTGTCATATCAACTAAAAATATTCTGACCAAAGAACATTCATACACATTATATCCTTCAAATTGATAGTGTATAACACTTCTTATTTACTTACATATCAGACTACACAACTACCAAAGCCCCTAGGACCTTAAATTGAGACTGGCGTTAAATGATTTCCTTGCCATATTTACTCTCTTCTGTTCATGAGATAAATGATGCGAATTTTACGTAATGTTTTAGTATGGCATAGATGTGATACCTTGCTCTCAGATGATAATATTTGAGCCCTAACAGTTCTTAAACCCAAACTTTTACCTAACCTGTTCAGTAACAATAAGGATCAAGTGATCCAGTCTCAAGATGACACATCTCGTGATTTGTGTATGCCGAACTAATGCTTTTTTATATGTCATTTTTTCTTGAGCTATTGATTTTGTTTTAAATATTTATGATAAGATGATATAGAAATGATACCTGAAAAAGTATATTAAACCCAATGAGAATCGACTTTTTTCTTCTTTTTCCTTATCCATATATTTTTTTTTCCTCGACAAAAATAACAATTCCCAACTCATGTAAATTTTACAAAGAACGGATAGAATACTCTATGAGAGAAATGGCATTGCTGCAAACAACTTAAACATGAAAGACTGTTATTACACATAAATTATATTTTTCGCTAATTATTGGTATGTAGTATATAGTAATAAATGAGCATAACTCTTCTCAAGCCTAACTGCAGTCTCTTAATTAAAGTGTAGTTTTGGAATGACGAGACAAATTCGAGTGTTAGCATGCAATTAATATGAAAATGAGTCAGTATCAATACATACATAAGTTAATCACGTGTATAAACTACCAATGCCATTTTAACAGTCATGGAAAATGGATTGTCAACTTAATTAAACAGTTATAATATTCCTTAGTTAATTTCAAACATTTGCATATGTTACACATGGTATTTACTCCATAAAATGACCCCTCATTAGTTGCTTAAATGTAGATTCATGACGTCAATAATGTAACATGGCTTATATGACACTTTCCATAATTCTGCCTTGAAAGAAGGATATTATGAGTCAATGTCTATTACCTATTTGTTCTATTTTTCTATTATTAAATAAAAAAATGTTTTCTGAACATTCCCTGTGATATCTACTGTTCCCTCTGGCCATGTTGATAGTAAATCAAGAGACCAATGGGCGAATAATTCCATAAATATTTAAGCAAAACTGCAAACTTTACTGATGTAATTCTTGATACTATAGTTTCATTGATAAAAAAAAAATAATATTTTTGCAAAGAAATAATTTCATTTCTTTTATTCACTCATGATCTAATTTTAATTTATGCTAATTATCTATACGATTGTTTTGATGTCAAAATATAGGAAGAGTAACTCCTGTCGAGATCCTTCAATGGAGAAGGAAAGTGAGAAATCATTACATCCATTATAACGAAATGCAATGATATATAAACGATAACACACAATTTATGTTAAAATAATGAGCTGATAACTTTAGACTGATATTTTATTTTCAATTGGTTGGGTTGGGTGTTCTAATCCACTTAGCCACTGCCTGTCAATAATGTAATTGCCTGTCTAAGGGCAGTCACAATCATGAATAACTGGTAACCATGACGTGCATATTCCTGCATGAATATGTCCAACAAAACCCAAAATAAAAGAAAACAAAAACAATGTCCAAGTCATATCCGACTAAAATCAGGCCACAGGTCGCAGCTTTGATCTCATTTGTTGAACCAAATCGCGAAGAAGGTGGTCTAGATAAGGTTGCTTTCTACGGACACTTCGCTAGAATCTTTTTCATTTGTGAAAGACAAATTTGTTAATTTAAAGGATTGTTGTGTAAATGGTTCTAAGTCAAGACTTCATTGTAATCACGAATTACCCTTTATGAGTGCTACTTGTAGCGAACACAACAATTCACAAAAATTCATTGTTGGTATGCCAATCATAGTTGGTTTCGTTGAAAACAAAAGATCAAGGTCTTACGAGACAGTGGTTGCAGTGGTGAATTCGTTAGAAAGTATCTTGTTGTAAAGGATCAGTTGACAGGTACAGTCCAAGTCTCTTTGTGTACTTATCAACGGAAAGATAAAAAAGGCTGAAGTAACCCCATTTTATGCTGGTTTGGTTGAAGCTCTCTGGATGGAGAAACCAGTTCGTGATTTGATACTGGGAAATATTACTGGTGTCAGTGACCACAGTGACCATAACGCCGGTTGGCATGAAACTAAGGATAACTCGCAGGTAGGAGTGACTGAGGAACTTCACAGTACAGTGCAAACGAAGGCTCGAGAGTTGCAGTGAAAATATTATCTGAAAATAATACTTTAAGTTGAATGAGATTGGAAAAAATATATGTGACTAATTTAGAATTGATACTTACAGAGTCGTAGAACAGGATCTTGAAATACTCCTAAGTATATTATATAATGCTTCAGATAATTTTAAAGCAGATTTTAGAAAAAAACAAATATTCCTAAATCGTCCTGGTACGATTTCAAATGCATGGATTTGTAACACAGGAAATACACTGCCATGTGATGAGGCAGAATAGTTTAGGATCTTCTCAATTTGATAATTAAGAGTACCGCACTGTAAAATAAAAACAAATTAAAAATAAAAATAAAAAAAACAATTAAAAAAAGAATATTACATTCGGATGGGTTCGAGTATTTTATAAGCGTACTGAATCCATCTAAAGGCGAATTAGACCCAAATTTTGTAGTATATAGTAGAAATATTATGCAAAGCCATGACAATAATATCTGTGATATATGCAATGGTGTGACACAAATCAGATTCTCGAATCATAAATATCTGAGAATGTAGTATTGAAAATATTAAATGTACTTAAAAGTAGCAAATCACATGGTAAAGACAGGCTTCAGAGAGAATATTTCAAGTGTAAAAAGATACCATAGGACGTTATTTAACACCTCTTTAATGTTATGTTCTACAATGGTACGTTTCCTGATAGACGGAGAAAGGGTTTAATTATATCACCTTTTATAAAAAGCAACACCTTTGATGTAAATGAAAGACATACTACTTGGGGCAACAACTATGATAAGATATCTGAAGAATTGGTGGAATTCCGGGTTCGATATCCGACAGTAGATACTATTTTTATATTGCAATCTGTAATACATAAATATCTTTCGAAAGAAAAATAAAGATTATATCGATTGTAAAAAGGCATTTGATTCGGGGGATAGAGAGAAGCTGTGGTATGCATTATTGGAAAATGGTGTGCATAGTAGGATGCTGGCTATTTTTAAAAATATATATTCAGATATTAAATCTGCGGCAAAGATTTCTCAAGATCAACTGAGCGAATATTTTTAATGTAAGCTTGGAGTGAGACACGGCTGTAAATTAAATCATCTCCTTTCCTTCTTGTTTTTAAATAATTGATTATCAATTATGAATGAATATGGTGGAACTGGAATCTTTGTTGACAATGAATTACACAATATGGTTCTGTTACCTTATGCTGATGACTTGTGTATTTTCTTTTGGCTGATACTTTTCTAGAATTACAAAGAATAATAGACAGACTTGAAATTTTTTGTCTAAAATGGGGTTTTACTGCTTACATAGATAAGACAAATATCACTCTTTATAGAAACGGTTGCATCCTTAAGAAGTATGAAAAATGGATTTATCGTAATAAGAATATCAACATTTTAACTTATCACAACTATTTGGGTGTAATGTTTTCTAGCAGATTGAATTGGTCCAATGCAATTAAAAGACTTGTTATACAAGTTTATAAAAGTTTAATCCCAGTAAAGAAATTAATATGACAACTCTGATCTCCATCACTGAACGTTGGATCAAATTATTTGATGCTCTTATCAAGCCTATTCTATTCTATTCATCTGAAATTTGGGGATACAAGAATAGAAAATCTGTATAGAAATTCTATCAAGAGTTCTTTGAATTTGATCTGTCTCTTGGACGTCAGTTTTTTTTTACATGGGACCTCTTGATGAATGTATACGTTATTATATGTATATTGACTATTAAAATATTTGCAAAAATTGTTGCATATGCGTAGATATAGACATGCCAGAAAACTTTACCTGATGTTAAAGGTACTGGATGCTAGTGAGAGAATGACTTGGGCAACTTATATTAGACAACTGCTGTGTAATTATGGGGTTGGTTTTGTGAGGATATCACGGGATATTTGCGATGTTGATTTATTTATTCTGCAATTTAGACAACGGTTAATTGATTGTAACTTGAAAGAGTGGTACAAAGAAGTAAATAGCTCAAACCTTTGAAAGATTGATAGGAATTATAAAGTTTTAAAAAATGTGAAAAATACTTATATGTCGTTGAAAACAACTAAATAAGACGGTTGTACACTCTCTTTAGATTAGGAGAACCTCCTGTTAATATAGTTACAGGCAGACAAGAAATGTCGATAGGTCACGTAGATTGCTATTTATGTGACAGTAGAGAAATTGCAGATGAATTCCATTTCTTATTAAAATGCCAAAAAATACTCTCAATTAAGATTTCAGTTTATTCCAGAGTACTATTACGAATACCCATCTTCTGAAATATTTTGCAATTTACTTTTTTGTGATCAAATCTAATGAGGTAATCAGAAAAACAGCACAGTTTATATATTTAAAAATTCTGTAAGTATGTATATTCTATTATATGTATGTGATCGTATGACTTACAACCATACTGCAGACGTAGAAAATACTCCATCGAATTATATATTTTGTTCATTGTATAATCTTGTACGTGGGCCAATGGCCTTATACGAAAAACAATAAAAAGGTTCGTTAAAAAAAGTTCAAGGCTTCAAAGAAAACGAATGCTAAGTCGTCAAAGTTGAACGTGCCTGAACCTATTAGAGATATTAGGGTGGATCAAATTAGGTTATAGCAACACCATGATACACAACTTAACATTGTCAGAGTGTTGGCTTTAGCTGGTAAGTGTTTGGTAAATGATCTGCTTTTCGGGGAACTTCAGTCACCGAACAATGAGCATGGACACATTTTCAGACAATTTATACTACCAAAGTCATTGAGGGCTTATGCGTTGAAAATAGGTCATGATATATATATATATATATATATATATATATATATATATATATATATATATATATACATCAGAGAAGATTATTACGCAATTCTATTGCTACAACTAATGCAATCAACCATGATATAATGTTTGATTTGCCAATTTTGAAATAAAAAAGGGACAGTTGCTAATGTTAAAATCAATTCACATTTAGATTGTGAAAAAACAGAGTCAGGTTAGAAATCTACTTCATGAATATGAGGATGTGTCCACATACATTCCTGGCACTACAAACATTGGCGAGCATGATACCAAAGTGATATTAAATCAACCAGTATGATCCAAGCCAAGTTGAATTAAAGCAGAAAACCGAATTTCAATAAATATATGTGACCTGATGCTGGGAAACTATCTTGAAACGATAAGTATGATGCAAAACATTACGAATACGAAGAAACGATCGATGTGTGGTTAGCGATGGTACGATATGGCGACTGAGACAATCAAAAACGGTACAGAAAAGGTACACACAGTTGGCTGTAAATGACGTTACAATTACTGCATTAACTTATTTTTATTGAAGACAATCCTGTTTTTGTGGTTCCAGCCTTTGTATTCAAAATAATTCAAAATGTAATCATAATTATTGAACTAACGGAAGGAAACAAATATTGCTATATCACCTATAAATAATAAAAGCGCTGTAATTTTAAAAAAATGTACGCACCGAGTAAACGCTCTATATCCTACATATGTAAAGAACATAGCGTTGACTAATAAGATCATATACTATTTCATGAGATCAAAATGTTTGTATTAATCACATCCAAAATATTTTAATAATGAGGATTTTGATGCTAAAGTATCTATGCCCAAAAGGAATCAGTCATATACCATGATCTGGTATGGTAAACAATAAAAGTCAAGCTCAGATTGGAAATGTGCATGACAAAAGCTATGTTAGTAACAATCGTTTATCCTAGAATTTAACAAAAAACACAAAGCAACTGACTGACATCCGTGTGATATTTATAAATGTTTCTCTGAAACTGTTTGTACTATGTTTATATATCAAACAAAGAAACATACAAGTTCTATTGTTACCTATTAATGAGCAATGCAAAGAATGAATACATCAGATTTTCATATGAATTTAGGATCGTGTGTTAACAGCATCAAAAACAAACTTTTACGGAGCCTAAATTCCCTCTCTGTCTCTCCGACTGTATTGAAGAATCTGCTTTTCTGCACCTGATTTATCTCCCTATCTCTTTCTGTCTCTGTCTATCTATAAAAAAACGAGAAAACCTTGCGATCATTAGTAGCATTTGTTTTCGAGGCACAAATGATTGCGAGTTTACTTGAACATGTATAATATTTGGAAAAATCGGAACAAAAAAGATCATTAAAATTATTATGTTGGTTATTTCATACAACTATAAGGAAGAATAAATCATAATAAGATTTTAGGATCTTAGGTAAACAGTGCCAGACAAGTAAATCATCGATGTTTCTCACAATGTCTGTCTGTCTCTCCACCAGTGGCGTAGCGACTGGGAGTTGGTCGTAAGGGGGGAGGGGCAATTGATAGCGGTCTTGGTTATGGTTATTTTTTTAATTTTTTATCCGTAACCTGTAAATGGGTTGTTGATGGGGGGGGGGGGTGCGGTTGGAGATTGGAACCTGACATAAAAACTGTTCTGTGTGGCAAAGTAGGGACGCGACTAAAGAACATTGCCCCCGGACGCCTCGGCAGGGGCGCCACTAACGAACATTGCCTCTGTGCGTCTCGAACCCTCGTGGAGCCACTACTCTCTCTCCTATCTCTCTGCAGCCTCATTCATTATGAATCTATTAATAAAACTCTTCAGAAGCAACTGTTCGCTCCACCCTCTCTCTCTCTCTCTCTCTCTCTCTCTCTCTCTCTCTCTCTGTCTGCATGCTTGTTTGTCTGATGTTTTAGGTTATAATTAGGGGATGAATGAGTTTTACAAAACTGACAAGTAGGTTCACATGATATAGATGCATGTATTGAACATCAAGCTGACTCCTAGACAACTTGTTCTTACTATTGGAGAAGTACATTAAATGAATTGTCAATTACATTGTTCAGTGAGATCTTTCAAGTTTTCTAATGGGTTATTTCTCCTTTCTGCAAACAACTCAGAAATAATGCTATAATTCATACAGTAATTAGTTATGACATTTTATTAACTTTATTTCAAAGCTATCATAAGTCTCTGCAAAAACAATATAAACTTGTATCTGCACTTATTAATAACTAAAAACAGGTCCCGAAAATCAACAAATAAATTGATAGAAATTACAGGTACCTTTGGGGTATTTGGCTACTTTTGAAAGAGGGAAAACATATGACTAAGTTACCTACATTTGCAAGCAGATTATATTATAATATATCCATTTTACTTTAATTTACTGTGACTGAAATTTATTGTCTTGTCGAGAGGTGTGATTGTTTCCGAAATTGGCCACTAAAAATGTAAAAAGATCTAATTCCGGATTTTAAAAATACCAAACCGGAATTTAGTACGAATACTTTTATCTAAGTTGAAAGTGGGCATAATTAAGAATTAATATTGATGTATGTATCAGAATCAGATGTGGTTGTACTCAAAAGTTTCGTGTCTATTTGCAATGGTTGAAGCTGAGTACACTTTATTTGTTAATCGTGTTGCCAGCCCCGATCTTGCCGACCACTCTTATTAACATTCAGCGTAATGTCTGCACGTTTGAGGTTCGCGCACATCACGTGACCTTGTGCAATGTTGCTTTAAAGAGTGTTTAAGCTGGCGAGAATAGCGGATACATCAGAATAATAATATATAATGTGATACCTTAATTATGATGATAAAAACATCTTCAAATCTATCATTTTCCTCGTCAAATGTTGCATATATTATTTAAAATTGCTTTCAAATACTCTTTGTGAAAAAAACAACAGATTTTTATTTTTATTCCATATCCGTAAAGTCTCATATGCTGCAACTTGTATGAATTTCCAACCAGTTAAATTATCAAAGCTTATAATTTGTATTTATTGACTGCTTCTGTAAACAAATTAGAGACTGAATAATTTACTGAAAACATATTGGTAATTTAAGGTGTCTACAACTTAAGTGCAATCTGCGTCTTGCTGCTGAAAATTGTATAGGAAGTTAACAAACGGTGTGCACAATGATGTTTTAACTACTTTAAAAATGAAGTTTACATATCAGGGTCCACGTCTTACATTGTAGGACTTATACATGTGCCGGATATGTAGCCACTATCAAAATCATAAATGTAAAGAATAACGGGCAAATAAGGCGTAAAGAGTAACATGTGCATGTATTTAGTACATGTCTAATGACAACATACTTTCTAACGATAAAAACTGCACTCACATAGAGCACAAACCCCTTAACCCGATGCACAGTATGCAAGCTTCGACCGGTTTTGTCTTGGTTTGGTGACCTCGATTTTTACGAATACGATCTATACAAAATGATCGGTAGATACAACGAAAGCTTTATTTCTGCACCACTCTGTAAATAAATGTAAACGCCTCCATCTTTGATCTACCTTCACTGTAATTTACCCGCTAGGGGGCGCTAAAATATATGTGCGAAATTTGGATTCTTGAAAAGTGTATATCTTTCAAATATTCTATATTTCTCCATATATTTAACTTGTATTTTATGAGCTAGATTACACAAAGATATAAACCTATTTGCATCGCAACTAACGCAAAAAAACCGGTCCTTCAATATAATGTACTTTTTGTACACTAGCCAGATATAGCCTCCTCAACTTTGAAAGCAAAATGTTAGAACGTTTGGTGCTTGATCATTGAAAATAGAGTTGATTATTATTTTTCAGGACCCTGGAATTGTATCTCAGCAAACAATTTCCGACTGAAAAAAACAGAAAAAGTAAAGAAATTGATCGTGAAACATTAGATCTCAATCTTTTTATTGACCAAATATACGCTTCGACACAATATCCCTTTCTTATACTCAAACTTCGATCAAATGTTAGAGAGCCGGTTATATATATATATACACTATCTGGTACATTATTTAATTGGCTTCTCTGCTTTCAGATTACCTTACGAAACAGGTGACATACAATTTACTTTGGTGCCTTGTTATTTTCATGCTGTTATATGTGGAGCATGCAATAGCTGAAACTAATTTACAATTATCAAGGCTTAATGCAGCAATTTGAAGTTCTTATCATTGGTTCTCTTTCTTCAAGGCTACTATTAGCATACTGTATGTAACATCGGTCCACTTTTCATGTTCCATAAACTAGTATGCATACACTTTTTATTGCGCCAGCCTTGTTGCAAAAAGTGGGTCACATAATATCAATCTTTCCATCCTTCCATCGATCACACTTCCATTTCTACTCAAAACCTTTAAAGCCATTCAAGATCGGGGGACGAATCTTGGAATACTCTTACATACTCATTAGAAAGTGTGTTGTTTACTACATTGGGGTCCTTTCTTCAAGATCAAGGTCACATCTCATACTTGTTTTTTCTTGTACATTCCTTGCAGCACTATACTTTTCAGGCCATTTGAGATTAAGGTTTGTAACTTGGTATGCTTGTACATAATTAGAAGTTGTGTCACACATCATATTGGCGGCCTATCGTCAAGGTCAAGGTCATGGCTTAATATTTTAAGTTTACCATCACACTTTTGTAATGTTATTTATTACTTAAGAATAACTTCAGCATGCGATCTATACTATTTATTA
This sequence comes from Margaritifera margaritifera, assembly GCA_029931535.1. NCBI lineage: Eukaryota > Metazoa > Mollusca > Bivalvia > Unionida > Margaritiferidae > Margaritifera > Margaritifera margaritifera. The sequence continues at coordinate 1,125,091 of JAQPZY010001191.1, forward strand.
ATTACAAGATATCAGTAAAGTTGTGAAGGGGAGACAATACTGTCCTAAACGTATTTGTCTCATAGAACTCAAACCCTAGTGAAGGCATAACCTAAAGTTTAGGCTAAACCAGCTGTTGGTGTATATCAGTTCTAATCCAATGTAAAATGTTTATTTACCTTTACTGCCAGGAACAGTTGAGTGATACGTAAAGCTAATTAGATTAAGGCTGACACTACTTCTCCCCTCCTTTTTCAGTATTATAGAATATACAAAAATGGAATGTTTTCTGCATAATTTGAGTGTGCAGATATATTATATCTTTTCAAACAAATTCACAGGAAGCATTCAAACACATGTACCGTCCACCATTTTTAATATTGATCTTTGGCACTTTTTGCAAATTCTTGACCTCATGTTATTTCAAGCTGAAATTTGCATATTTCCAACATATGTTTATACAGAAATGTTTTGTGGACATTCAGCTTTAAGAATAAACTGACCTTTTCCACAAATATTCGCACACATTTTACCATTATTCTCGAATAAAGAACTCCAAAGTATTTAAAAAGTAGGCGTAGGTGAGCGTATATGTTCGTTTATTCAGTTTTTCTTCGTTTTGAAAAATTCGCTTTTCGTTTATTTTCGCCGAATATGTTGAAGAAAAGGCCCAATGTCATATACGCTAAATATAGACATTTGACCTTTCAACCATGAATACATTCGGATACAATAATGTCGGCTTTTTACATACGACAGCGGAGAAAGTACCAGGTGTAATGAGGTTGACATTTTGAGAAAATGTTAATCTTGATCGCCAGTGCCCTCTAGCGGCGGCGCCTGTTTCTGCTGTATCCGTTCGTTAAGGATGTTGCACGATATGTCAAAAGAGCTATGTAAGGATCGTCTGCCTTTTTGTAGCATTCTTTTAATTGTTTGAACAGCTCTTTAGGCAAAACCATTACTCTGTGGATATTTTGGACTACTTGTATTATGCTTGAATCCGTAATACTTCGCAAATTTGTTAAGCATTGCGGATGTACACTGCGGACCGTTATCTGAAATTAATACTTCTCGTATTCCGTGTCGCGCAAAGATTGATTTAAGATGATTGACGACAGCTTTTGAACCGCTGTCTTGCAGTTTTGCTATTTCCATGTATCGTGCAAAATAATCAATATGTTTGATCATTCAGTTCAAACAAGTCAGATGCGACTCTTTGCCAAGGTCAGCTTGGAAATTCCCTTGGTATCATTGGTTCAGCTTGATCTCTAGAGTTTTCTATGCAATTTTGGCAAGATTTTACAAAGTGTTCTACCTGACAGCTTAGTCCTTTCCACGGAACGGACGTTTTGGCAGGTTCTCGGCATTTAACTATGCCTTGGTGACCATCGTGAATTCTCTCTAGAATTTATTCTTGAAGTGATTCTGGTACCTTTCATTAAGAGACCATTTTGCACTGTAAATTCAGCTCTATATGACCAGCACGATTCACGTTTTCTGTTAATAGCCGATTTCTCAGGCCACCCCTGTTCATAGAATTGTATGATTTGTTTGCAAACCGAATCATTTCGAGATTCAGACTTGATTTGTTCAAGTTGAGTATTTGATGCGGGCAAATTACTCACAATAAAAATTAAAATAGGCATTAGTCTCAGCCTGAAGATCTCTGTCACTCTCAGAGCGATGACTTAAAGGGGTTCTGCGTAGAGCATCGACAGTTAATAGATTCTTGCCAGCAACATGAACGATAGGAAAGTTGAATCTCAGCAAACGCATTCTAAAGCGTTGAATGTAGGGGGTAAATCTCCCAATATTTTTGTGCTCATTAGTGGTACTAATGGCTTATGGTCAGTTTCAAGTTTGAATTCTGACCCAATTAAGTAGTTGTTGACGCGTTCACATGCCCACGTTATTGCAAGAGCCTCTATTGCTAATTAAGTGTAGCGTTGCTCAGTTTCTGACATACCTTGCGATGCGAACGCCACAAGTCTCAGAGCGCTACCGTGTTTCTGCCTTGGCACAGCACCTAATCCAAATGAAGATGCATCGGCTGATACAACTATTTCTCTAATTGGATCATAATGTGCCAAAGCTGGTGACGATATAATTTCCTGCTTGATATCTATAAAAGCTTGTTCTTGATATGGACCTCAAGTCCAGGCATTTTAACCTATCAAAAGCTCACGTAACGGTTTTGATTTTTGCGCCAAATGTGGACTAAATTTGACAAGTTGATTTGCCATACCTAGAAATCGTCCAATATCTGTTACACATTGCGGAGTTTCCATTTCAGTTATGGCTTTGATTTTTTCAGGATCAGGTCGGCAACCATTTTCGTCAACAAATTGCCCAAGAAATCTAATGGGTGATATTAAAAATTCACACTTTTCAGCGTTCAAAGTGACGCAAACGTTTTCAATTGATTTCATAACTCTTTCTAGTCTTTTATTATATTGTTCTTGAATATCATCCATGTGACAGAGCGTTCGGTCAAATCGCTCAAGAGTTTCCGACATCCTTTTCTGAAATAATTCGGGCGCGTGACTGATTCCGTATGAAAGTCGATTAAAATAAAACCTACCGAAGGGAGTAATGAAAGTTGTAAGGCGGCGCGAATCTTCCGACAGGTTTATCTGCCAAAAGCCAGAATTTACATCAAGTATTGTGAAAAAGTTTGCACCTGCTAGCTTTACAAAGGATTCTTCAACTGATGGTAGTGTGTGATTCTCTCTTTTAATTGACTCATTCAGTTTAGTTAGATCCACGCAAATTCTTACTGTGCCGATTGGGTTTGGCACGACAGCCATTCCCGCGCACCACTCAGTGGGCTCATCCACTTTTGAAATAATACCCATTTTTCCATTCTATCCAGCTCCTCTTGGACTTTATTCAATAAAAGAATAGTGACCTTTCTTGGGACAGATAAAGCATAAGGTTTGGCATTTTTGTCCAGAGTTATCTTATAGAACCATTTTGTTTTCCCTAGGCCTTTAAGCAAATTTAGGAATTCCTCGCGATAATCTCTATCTAATTTTATAGATTTCTCGTGATGTTCGCTTGCATTTTGATCTGAGGCATTTACTGAGGATATATTTACCTGTTCAATAATCTTGTGAGCCTGTATCGCGGACCTGCCCAAGAGTGCGTGATTCCATCCCTTTACAACAAGTATGTCTTCTTGTACACTGAATGCATTGGTCGATTCCATTTCACATGTAAATTTTCCCAACACTTTAAGTTTCTAGGGCCGTACAATTTTCTATCAGACTTTGATAGTTTTTGGTCTCCGATCTTTCGTAAATATATTTCAGGGATTACAGTCACATTAGCCCCAGTATCAATTTCACATAAAATTGAAGCGTTGTTCAATCTAACACGCTTTATCCACGGCTGACCCTTCTTTGTGCTGATAGTCCCTAGAAATCCAGGTTTCGCTCTCGATTCTATTGTGCCAACTGCTGATTTTGACAGGCAGCATTTTGCATAGTGTCCTGTTTTGTTACACTTGTGACATTCTGCTTCTTTTGCTGGACATTCTTACTTCCACATCTTATGCATCTTTTTTTGTCTAAATTATTCTGTTGAAATTTCGGGATTTTACATTTCTGCTTCCAATATTTCTGCGAAGACGATTTTATTGCATCCATTGCAGTCATTCGTTCTCCAGTTGCTCGTACAATTTACTATTGCTTTCTTACAGCCTCCTATTGTCGAGGTTGACCAACAGCAGTCTCAAGGGTTAGATTTGCATCTAATTGCATTTTTTCCTACCGTTTTTGGATCTAGCAGTCCAACCACAAGTCGATCTCTGATGAGTTCATCATGTAGTGCCCCGAAATCGCAATTATCCGCTAAAACATGAAGAACTCTGACAAAACTGTCCGCTGTTTCTTCCTCTTCATGTTTTCTCTGATTAAATTTTGCCCTTTCAAAAATTACATTCCTTTTTGGAATGAAATATGGCATGAATCTATCGGTCACAGGCTTCCACTCCTTTCTATTTTTTGTGGCTGCTTGAGTTTCTGATTTATATTTCAAAAGTTGTTTGAGTTTGTGTGATGAACCATGGTGCACTTTCGTTTCTATATTTAATGGCATCTCATGTATCACAGGCAGACCTCTTTAAATCATACACGTGCAAACCTCAGAAAATTACACACATGCAGACATCGGAAAGTCAAACCACAGGTGGACATCAGTAAATCATATACATGCAGATCTCAGAAGATCACATACATGCTGACTTCGGAAAGTTGCAAACATGTGGACCTCAGAAAATCACACTTCAGACCTCATAATCTTGCACACTATCCTTTTATATACGTAAAATTTCTTTCGATATCTGCCGCGTTTGGTATTAAGATAGCAACACAATTGGTTTTTATAAAGATAATGCACATGATGATCAAGTGAACGTGAAAGAAGTTAACCTTGTATTCCATCTCCTTTGTATGGTCCTCAATGTGTTAGTGAAATTTTAAGGTCCTCTTATTACGACTTCTGCCTGTATTGGTGTGTGTGTGCGTGTGTGTGTGTGTGTGTGTGTGTGTGTCTGTGCATACATTGTATATCCAAAGGATACAATGTTTGATAATTAATGCATTCTAATCTTAAGATTTATTCAGATTCTTTATTACTAAAATCATTATGTTATAATATACTTCAAGATTTAAACACACACATTCATCATTTGGAATATACATACTCTGTTAGGATTTCTAATGTATGAAGGTCCCTTCAACAACTGAGCAATAATAATGTGTGCATTTTGAACTGCATTTTAAAAACAAAAACAACAAGACCAGCAGCTTTTAAAACTGCAAACGGTTGCAGTTGTAGACGTAAATTATGCACGTAACAACAAATACCGACAACACTTTCGCGCAATAGAAGGAAAAGAATACTCTCTCGTTGTTTAAAAGGACGTTTCTATCCATTTTCAAAACGAGACACGGGTATTGGTATTGGGAATTTTGTACCTGTTAACACAAAGTTATAAAGAAAATATATTTGAAGATTAAAATAATTAAATATCCCATTCGTTTCTTCTATACAGACCCAAGAACCAAAGTTGACTTCGCCTTGCGTTGATTTCATGACGACATTCCACTTCCGGCCCCACCCCCCTTTTGTTTCGATAAATACATTATTAATCAAAGTAAACGCTGACTTTTAGGTCAATGTACCTTCAAAGAAAAAGGTGAAAAGTTAGAAAAAGACGTTTTATGATCTGTAGTCAATATCGATGGTAATTAGATGATCGCATATGCCCGAAATTACATTGCTATCTACATTTCTATCAAGCGAATTCCCGCCGAAAAGTTTCTCAAAATGACACAATGATTGTCAAATTTAATTTTGTGTAGCACAAAGAGCAGTGAATTATAACTCAGTGTGCGTATCCAGGTCCAGTACTAAAACAATTAATCATTTGTACGAATAGAGGGTTTCTACTGTGGAAACTGATGCCGATTATCTACTGTAACCTATTTTTGAGCTAGCCGTTTTATGTTTTACAACAATTGCAGTGAAGCAAAATAAGACATGTTTTACTATTGTTATAAAGATTTGGTTGCATTTCATCAGTATTTTAAACATCTGACACGAATATATGCAAAAACAGAAGTTTAAAGTGACTATTTTGAAAATTATACATTTTGAACTTTGTACACTCGCGTCTCCCTACTTTTGTTATAATCCTGGCTAAAGAGAAGTCATTTCACCCAAATATCAGAGTCCAGCATGGATCCTGTTAAATTTTAACCGTTATTACTTTGACACTTTAGATCCCGTGCTATACTCATTATAGTAATTCTCTCCCAAGGTCATTATTGTAAAGGACGTGCATTTTTTAAAAGTTCTGATTAGGAATTGTTTACACTAAAGTTGCGAAATCTGGACAGATTTGTCATTGGGAATTGGCTCAAATGTTGGACCAAAAGCAGACCCAGAACAAAATCTCTGTGTTAGCATATAGCCTACATGCTTGATATGTTTCCTTAGAGACGAAACAGATGTTTGTTAATTTTCCTAGCTGGCGGCGGGAGGAAGCGCCTGTCTTTTTTTTTTTTAATTTCCGGCAGACAAATAGCTTGAAAATTATTTCTGTTTTGATTGTATAAAATAGAACTAATCATATCCATCCTACTCGTTGGAAACAAAACATTATCTTCAGGTTAAAGGAAACAAAATACTCAGTTTTTAAAGAGCCCAGCAACCTCCAGCTTCCTCGAAAATTCAGTCGTCGGTTCGTCGGTCCCCAAGACATTACGAATGGTAACTGGCGCTGCATCTCAAAATGTATTTCCGCAAATGTCCTGAAGAATGGATAAAGAAAGCTGTTCTTGCGCGGTTTTCAATAATTTATACCTTTCTTTTCCCGTTAACGCGGATGCTATGCATTCCATTCTGCCTAAAGATTCAAGAAGAAGAGTGGCCGGAAATTCATATAACCCTGTAGAGGTGACATCCTTTGAATAACCAAGTGCTACTGTCGTCTATGTCCTAAATTGTAATTATTATTTTTTCCGTAATAATAAATAAAATATATTTTATGATAACATAAATCTTTATTTTATGAAAATGAAGGCAATTTTCAAGACAAATTACTGAAATAATTATTGACTGGATATCTGCTGGTACGTTGGAATCAGCGGACAGCTTCAAGAAAGAAACATTTGACAACTATGGCAATAGTATTTTGTTCCAACAGCGGAATTATACAACACCTCGACCTTGAAATTTGTTTTACCTAACGTTGAATCATTCGATTGGTCTCAATGGACAGAATTTTGGGATGAATTTTCATCGGACAATGACAGATTGCAGAAAAAAGAAATACACATGTAGTATAATTGTACAAATAAAAACCAACCAATGATTTTTGCGGAAAGCATGCTTATAAATTTTGATTAAGGTATTCAGATCACTTCCTTCCACAACTGATAGTTTTTACACTGAACCAACACTACCCCAACTCCTCACTTACAGCATTCATTTCCGACAGTCGAGGGCTATTTTTGAATTTTTCTTTGACAAGGAGGCTGAAACAAACAGTATGCATAAATAAAGTTCACTGTTATTATCACAAATTGGCTTGCTTCTCATTACCCCTCAGCCGTCTCGATTTAGATATAATTGAGTGTGATGGGAAAATTGTGTACTAGGATTTTACATAAATGACAGACTTGTTAATTGGGCGGAAAATCATCAGGTATTTGTCGAAGCTCGGGCTGGTTTTTAGGAAAAATATGTCCACAACTTATAAAATTTTTGCATTACATTTCTTATTTTCCATGGTTATTAATGACATTGAAAAAGAATTTATCTACAGTTGTGTTCAAGGTGCTGACTCAGGTATGCTACAACTGTTTATAATTTTATAAGCAGATGATCTAGTCATATTTTCTGAGTCAAAACAGAGTCTGCAAAAGGGCTTTAGTGCTCTGAGTACATATTGTGATAAGGTGCGCCTTAACGTTAATACAAACACGACAAAACAATTGGTTTTCCGTCAGGGAGGAAGAATAGCAGATGATTCTTTATTCTTTTATAAAGGCTTAGAGTTAGAGGTCCTTAACAAAGTTGAATTTCTTGGATTTATTTTTGTAGCAGGTGGTTCGTTTATGTTTATGTAGTCATAAGATACAAATTCACTAAAATATAGACATTATTAAAATAGGAAGAAAGAAAAAGGCAGCCTTGAAATATCGTTATTTTCCCTTTTGATGATCGAAAGATCTTGCAGCTATGTTTTTCATCGATTTTCCGCAAGTATTTGTATGTCTGTCTTCTGCTCTTTAAGCTCAAATTTGTAATGTTGTGGCATTAAATATTACGGACAACTAATGTTAGTATGTATCTTGTAGTTAAAATGTATTTATATCATGAGGAAAAATGAAATCCGGAAACATTCTTAATTATAAGGAATCACTTGAACATTAGAAAACAAGCGTAGGATTCATGCATTTAAGCCATTCATGCACATGATGAAGGTACCAATCAATACCTTTAGCCCTCCACTTCCATGGGGTGTGTACAATTTCAGAACACTCATTCATTCCTTATTTCCCCATAAGGAGATTTTCAGATACATACATAACAAAGAAGTAATAAGAACAGAAAAGTCACATATAAATAACGTAAAAAATATGCAAGGTTAGATTGAAAGATTATATTGTAAAACGCAGTCTATGGGGAATAATAATCGTATCTAAGTGACAATTAGAGAATGATGAAGCAATTATGAAGACGATATTTGCAAACGCCCAAATGAATAAAATGCATTAGGTCATAAACGTGTGTAGAAACAATTTGTGTTGATACTTAATATGGATATTTCCCTGGAATCACAAGTCTAAAGTATCGTCCTGTGAAGAGGCCCCATACCTCCAAGAGTCTAGTGTTGGCTCCTCTAATCACCTCCACATGACATGTACTGACGATTAACATAACCTGCGCATTGGTATTTGCAGACGGCGTTGTCCTTACGGCGACTTGATTGTATCTGTACCCTAGTTATATGTTTACTTTCAGCACAGTATGCGCAAAACACGGCTTTAGCAATAAAACGCGTACATAATATAATCGGCCGTTCATGTCATAAGTGGCAAAAGCAATGCGTTACGCGTTAAAGTAGTAGCTTTTTCTATGTATTCTACATGCAAGTAATGCATTACTTTAAAGAAGTAAGGAGTTATACCCTTGTATCATTTTTTCTCAAAAGTAAGCTGTTAGAAACATAATGCGTTACATTTCACAATGAATGTGTCTCTTGAGCGCAATGAAAATTGAAATTACAAAAATAAATATAGCATACAATATCATTTGGAAAATATTTGCTATTATTAAACACGTGGCAGAAGCCGCGGCACCAATACAATAGCTATATTAAGAAATAAACCATGAAATTGATGATACAACAAAACTACGATGGACCAATGATACTGAAATTTGTGTTTGCAATCATAATTCGAAGTAGTGTACAAATCAGGCCTAATCCCTCCAATTGGCCATAGGTAATCAGATAACCAGGTGCTAAGCATGGTTAATTGACACATATGAAAGGTATATTTCGTAGCAATTAAAGTATCATTTTCGCGGCACCTTTGAAGTCAATTTTCCTATTCCAAAGATCACCTTAGTGATCATCCAGATCCATTATTGCATGCTCTCCGTTGTATATTTAACCTCAGTGTCATGGTTTCAACCAATCAGTGCGCGCGTAATATGGAAGTAAACAATTTGTTTTTATAAGAGATATGTCCCACGTATTTTCCAAATGGTCGTGAGTCCACCACTGTGACAACGCCAATCCAGAATTTTCAGCATCACGTTAAAAAAAAATAAAAAAAATAAAAGAAGACCTAACGGAAGTGGGACATGGAAATATAAATAACATACAGGCACACGGATATTATATTTTGTGATTGTGAAATGTCATAGAATTATATAATTCCTTTCCTTGTGTTTAAAACGGTTGATAGCGTCTCGTTAAATCAGATAGTCACGTGACTCATCGACGCATACGATGGGGGAGATAGGCCGCAGCTTGTTACTGAATCACATGAGCCTGTTTGAAACAGACTAACCTCTATGCTAAAATACATACAACACTTCCACCCTCAGTTACCGCCAATAACCTTAAATGTACCAATTGATATGCTCTTTAATTGTCCCATTCGTTCGCCACCCTCACTATCCGCCATCCGCCAAGCCTAATCAATGTACAAATGACATGTAAATAATTATCAATTATCACAAACCTCGAACATCAGTTATGCTTGTCATGCGGAACAATTTAGTTAGTAAATTCATCGCCAACGGACTGACGTATGTTAAAATTCACATTCTACCACCAACGACAAACAGTCATTTGCAATCTCTGGACGCAGGAATTATAGAGACATTCAAAAGCCCACTATCGCCGATTTCATATAAAACCTCTCATCGACTGCACTGACAATAAATAAACATATACACTGATGTTAAGTGACGATATTTGCTTTATCAAAATAGCTTGTGGCTGTGTAACACATATGGCTGTACGACGATACTGGTTACACAAAGGAGTTAATCCCCAAGAAATCCCACTCAGCTGAGACAGGAAGCTCAACCAGTCAGAACGCTGAAGTCGCCAAACTCATTAGAGGCGTAGCTACCAGCCTCAACATGGACACTGATGTTCAGTTTAATGCGGATGAATATCTTTCACTAGACAATGATTGAGAGATTTTCATGGAAATGACGGATTCCGACCTCTTAATAACTGTGCTGCGGAATTATGTTCTGGATAGTGAAAGTGATACAGATATGGAGGAATGTGTCAACCACCGCCTCAGTAGCGTAAGCGAAAACGGTGCTGATGACTGTCATGCGATTCTGAAATCATGTGGTTGTTCTGATGAGCATGACGTTGACATGTGCATGAAACTGGAAAAAGGACAGAACACCCTGATTTTCCAAAATAGTAAACAACGATCAATTATGGATTTCGTTGTAAGAAACTAAACTTAGTGACATTGGCAGTATAGAGTGTAGGCCCTACAGTGTAACTTACTGGCCCCCGGGTTCCTTTCTGTTTCTATTGATTTTGGTCAAGATTGTGGAAGGCACGCGATTATGGAATTTTTCTGAAGGCTGGGAATTTTCTCTAAATATCTGAGAACCTTGATTTAATTAAAATCCATTGTATAGATCTATGCATCATATTTTAGTCATTCACTGGTTGCATTTACTTGAGTCTGCCTGTTTGTCTGTTTCTGTTAGACGACGCCACCCTTGATCACCCGCCATTTTCTACTTGTACAAAAATGAGTGAGCAATCAAGGGAGCACTGCATTTACCATTTATTCGCATCGTCATTTTGGTAACAAGTTACATTTGGGTAACCAAGTACAACTAGTTAACTCTAGGCAAAACATGATATCTTGATAAACATGTTTCCCTATTTTTGTTTGGAATTATGTGGTCTATATAAAAACTCATTGAAATGCACTGTACTCATTTACGTGCATTTATACTTTTTTTTATAGATCTATGAATCATTTTATAGAGTGTCGTGTCTTCATATGACACAGTAATGATATATGAAGGAAATAATACGACAACCATGACCCATTCATGCTAAAATAAAATAATATTAAACAGATGGTATGTGATAAACGGCTTATAATTCTCCACATTCGAAATACAGAAGCAATTCGTAAGCATTCACACTACTCTCCAAGTCCTCAAATGATCTGTAGATAACTTATTCTATAAATTATGCATTCAGCATTGAGGAGTCTATTTATGTACTCAAACGTGTTTATGCGTTCAGTTTTGAGAATTCAGGGGTGGAGTGGGGTGGGGTATGATGCGATAGGGGCGGTATCCGAAAAGTGAATGAAATGAAAAAGAAAATCCAATACCTGAACTTCTGTATTAGTATAATATTACATACTGGATATGTCGTGGGGTAGTACACCCATTTTTCCTTTTATTTTTTCTATATATTCTGTACCATACACCTCACACGATAAAAATAAATCGGTACCACCATGACGCTAATATCCACCAAATTAAGAAAACTAAATTCTAGGCCACCATTAACATAGTATCGACCAATATTTTTTCTTAATATCCTTCGTCACCATGACCCTAGAATCCACCCGATTTTTTATAGTGATTTAGTTTTTAAATCTTGGATCACCACGACCTTAGTATTCACCAAATATTTTTTTTTTCAAATGTGCCTCCGTGAATATAGGGTAAAATGATAAAATGTTTGGAAAACGGAATTCGGTATAAGTTTTTAAAATCAGAGTTTTGTCACAAGTTTTAGAAAAATTGTTTTACGTGATCTGTAAGTACATTCTAGTATTTCGTCGAGCCCAAGAGCTGCAATTTATTCCTCAAGTATTCAAAAAGAAGTAGAAACATTATATTAAAAATATTCTACTTTTTACACTCATCCCAGTTAACTTGATTTTCTTGAAACTTCTTACTGGATCTGTCGCTCTATGCTATACACAGGGCATGGGAATCACGTGGAACCCATTTCTTTAGAAAACCGTATTCCTAAAAAACTAGTGAAACCATGTGAATAGTAAACAACCGAGATATTTATTGAACTACATTTTCTTGAAACTTTTACTTAATCTGTAATTATACCAGATGTTTTTCGTCGAGTTCAAATCCATTTAGTAAGCATCATTCTCCAAAATAATTTAAAAGAAATAATTCTCAAAATCCTGCAACACATTTTCAATCCCCAAATCCAAACATTATAAACTACCAAGTCTGTGAAAGGACTCTTTATTTTTTGTTTAGTCCGTGCTTATAATCCTTCACCCCTTTCAGTAAACAGTATAGTAAAAAACTAACAAAAGTCAATAATGCTAAAATAAACAAATTACAATAAAGCGTTCGTTCTGCCGAAGCCCGACATTTAGCTAGATGAGGAGCAACAATAAACAAACACATGAAGACAAAATAAAATTAAAAAATATATATATCTTACTATCAAATACTATAAAATTGTAGTTGTCGTTGGTTAATTATTGATCTGATTTACAAGCATTTTAGAATTGCATTTTAATAATTTAATATCATTATTTTCTTCATTGTCGTTATTAGCAGTCATTCTCTCTTCATCTTTATACATTTCAACTTTAACAAATGAATATGGAGTTAAAACTGTTTTCATTTCATTAATAATAATAATAATAATAATAATAATACCCTGTATATATTCAGGGTGACATAATTAACTAACAGCTAGTTTACATTATGGCTCTACAATTAAAACAAATATGGGTGTACTTAGTATAAAATCTAAGGAATACAAATATAGCATAAGTTAATAAAAAATTATACACGGTTAACATACAGTTATCGCACAGTTATATCACAACTACCACGTTATGTGGTCCTACAATGAGGATTGCTTCTTAAAATATGTGTAGGGGTATAATTTCATGAAAGCTGCAAAATTAGGTGCTCGTTTAATATCATGGTGCCAACTGTTCTATAACAGTTGACAGGCCTAATCAAAAGATTTCTAAAAATACCTAATTTTCGGTTTATATAAATTATTATTCACTCGACAGTATAGTTCTTGTGACAAGGTTCCTTACGAGTTTAAAAACAGTAAGATACTCTAGCACTAAATTATTTATGACCTTGTAAGCTAGAGCAGTTTTTCTATAACTAAAGTAATCCTGAATTCGCATGCATCTAAGAATGTTGAAAAGAGATAATGTAGATGTTAAAATATCTTTGACATTTAAAATCACCCTGACTTTTCGTTTATGTAAGCTGTATACTATCTGCATGTACGAAGAATTACGGCGTTCTCACACACGTTACAGCAGTGGCTAAAATGTGGAGAAACAAATGAATTGTACGCCTTTAGAATCAACTGATCTGACGTAAAGCCGTTAATTCGTTTATATAATTCATATTTTCCTCGGTACTTTTTAAACGGTGTTTCAAAGAGGTTAGATCAGAATACAATTTGTATCAGTAAGGATACCTAAAAGTTTAACACATATAGCAGTTTCAATGTTTGTATCATTTACTTCTAGGTACAATTTTCTACATTTGGATGCTCATTGTGCTCAGCAGAAAAGTATTTACTGGCTTTTCTGTAAATTTAAGCTAAGTATATGGTGATACATCCACTTTGTAACACATTATAAAACTTCAATTAGTTTGGCCTCAACAATTTTAACATCTTTATTACTAACATAGTGTGATGTATTATCTGCATACATTCACACTGAATAAGGTTTCGAAGATCTAGATAATTATTTGTATATAAAATGAAAAAAGGGCATAGAATTGATCCCTGTGGTGCTCCAGTGGAAATTGCCTTGACTTTCGAGCCATAATCTTTCCAGCTCACTGCTTGTAATCTACTATTGAGACGGGATAAAAACCATCGTTTTGTAACATTATATTCTGGTAATTTATGTAGTAAAACTTTATGCTTTAAAGTATCAGAAGCTTTACGTAAGTCTAAAAAAGAAAAACTCCAGTTAATTTCCCGTCATCAATATTCTTTACCCAGTGATCAACCAAACCAGTGAGTGCTGTCCAGCAGGAATAATTTGGACGGGAGCCTTATTTACATGGGGTAATCAAATTATCTTTTGACAAAATGTCATAAGATGATTTTAAAACATGTCTTCCTAGAATTTTGCTAATAATATGTAGAACATATACTGGTCTATAATTATTGACAGTCAATTCGTCTCTTGTCAAAAAGGGGGGTAACTCTAGATTGTTCCAATCATTTACAGAAATGGTTGTTCCTATTAACATATTAAATATGTAAGTAGTTTAACAATACAGTCTATTGACAGTTTTTCGAATGTCATAGGCAAGTCACGAAAACCATTAAATTCATTGGAAATACTGCAATAACCGACTACTAACTCAATTAGCTGTAACAAAATGGATAATTTTCCATCTCTGCTATCAACTGAATTTGTAAAATGTGCTTCTCTATCACAGTTGTCTTCTATGGTAACATACATTTTTATTTGTATAGAAGAAATTTATACAACCAAGAGTTAAATATTTTCTATTTAATTTGTATCTTTTGACGCGCTTCGAATAAGCTTTTCTAAAATCTGTTTCTCCTTTATTGTCTTTTCCACCTCTAAGAAAGTATTTTAGTTCTTCAATATTTTGGTTTTCCTTCTGATTGCATTCATTAACTTCTTTTTTTTTGGACACCTCATTAATGTTCGAACTCTTTCATCAAACCAATATAAATTCCATTGAGTTTCATCGTCCTAATATTAATGTCATGTTTTGTCAGTGGTAATGTTGGATACATTGGTGATGCACTTGGTATTTTTCCCCATTTATATGTACGAACTAGACAGCCTTTGTCCTTGCTCCGATTTATATTTAGGAATTGTAGCACGATATTAATCAGACTTTGTACAGTTTTTCGCGCAGTTTGTTTAGGCTTGATCACATTGTTATCATTGAGATAAATCTTAGCATTGAAATATATTTATTCTCCTTAGTTTCACTAGATGACTTTGTATTTACTTCACTATTTTTTCAGGTAATATTCCTTCTGTAATCAAGTAATTAATTGTAAAAAGTAAATCGGAATATTCAACTCTATAGATTCTTCAAACTAATTGTTTGTTGATCCACTTATCGATATTTTATACATCGTCTTCAAACACATGATGCAACTAACCGTAAGAGCTGAAGTTAATGTGAAATGGTAGACAGTGTTAATAATGTTGTTTTTTTCACTTGCCATTCATTACTGAAAACATTTTGCCTCTCTCTCACGCCATTACTGGAAATGGAGTTTCCTGTTCTTTAACTAATTTAATTTTTTAGGTGGCTTGTATGTCAGATATAAGTTTTTTTAAAACAAACTCTCTGAATACATAAATTCAATTCCAATACCCATACAACAAGTACACCGCCTATCAGGTAATACATTTTCTTTGACTAGTTTGCCTGTGCTTCTTCCTTTATGAACTTAGTTTCAATCTGTTATTGCTTCGCTTTTTGCTTTTGTTTTAAATTTCTCTTCTTTGGCTCTTTAAATTGATGCGTACTTTTTCCAAGTTGTTTTCCAAGTCAAACTCTACGTTAATATTTCTTCTTTCGTGAAGTTACCCTTTCTTGTGATTTGTCAACATTGGAAATTTCTAAATTTGTTTTATCTCCCACGAACTTGCTCATTTATTTCACTAAGTTCATCGTCGGTTGAAACATAATTATGGCTTAACGTAAAAACGATTTTAAGTTTAGACGTGAAGGAAATATGACTTCCAAATTATTTAACACTATCTTTTAACTCAACGTTTTTTCAACTTAACGTCATCATAAAATTAAATTGAAAGACGCCAGTTGCATACTTTTAGTAGTTTAAATTAATTGAGAAAGTAGCGCAAAATAAACGAAGACAAAGATATGCCCAAAATGCGACACATACATATTTGTTACTGAGTTTAAGAGCTATTGTTCCTAAATGATAAAACCCAATGAAATATCTAATACCGTTTGATGTTACAAAATCTTCTTTCAAATCTGTTATTCGTTGAAATTATAAATTTGAGAAATTTACTCATCAGAGATGTTACTACTAGTATTAATAAATCTTGCAATGATTTTGATATCTTTCTGACCTTTCATGTACAAAAATTTCGCACGTGTTCTTGATTTGCCTTTGTCCATTTCTAAACACCTGTCACTTAAATGTTTACCAGTATTTTCCTTGCATGACCCATATGTTATTCTAATTTTTAATTCCTCTCTGTATTTTTCTTTGTTCACGACCTTGATGCCATTGCTTCGCGTCATGTCTCTCATTGTGTTTTTTTTTCTGCAAAGCCTACTTTTCTCTCAATTAGTTTTTGATCCATCTAAATAGAGTACAAATAAAAAGAGTTATAAGTAGAGATTTTGATCATAATTTTGATAATCCTGTTTACGATGAAGATGATTATGTGGACTCGGCTGGTGAAATAATAGATAAACCTTTTACTCATATTTCATCTAACAATGAGTTTGAAACTTCTCAGCAGCCATCTACAAATGTGATTGATGAACGCAAAGAATTTGTTAAACTTCGCTTAAACATTGATGAAGATCATTATAAAGTAAATACAACTCATTTAAAATTAATGGGAAAACAATGATTCACCAAGAAAGAGGTTCAGGAACCCAACACGATATAAGAAAAATGTTACTCGAAGGAGACCGTTATCACCTGACTCTATAGCTACTCAAATAAGCGTAAGTAGATTGTTAAGGTCCTTAGGTTGGGAATGCAAGAAACTATATGGAACCAAATAAACGAAGAAATTCTGAATGTTCACAAAGTCTGCAAAAAAGACCATGTTGAAATAGAGATACAAACATTTTTAAAAAATCTAAAGCGAAGGCAGTCAACAGTTACATACAGGCAAACAATAACAAATTATGATGAAACAGAGCTGGACAAAATATAAATATTGTAAGCGAAATACGTAATAATTGTAAAAATGGACATTTTTCTTTTCATAATTTAATTAAAATACCAGAAGAAGATGTAATAAGATATTATTCTCAAGAAGGAAGTGTTATTATATTTTAGTTCAGAAAAAGAATTAAGAGATTACCTAAAGGTTGTTGATGCAGTAACTTCAAAAATTATATCAATAAATTCAGACTATGAAATGTTGGACAATTATTTAAAGAAAATAACAAGAATATACCAGCAAAAAAATAGACTAAGAGATCGGAGATAAAATGAAAGAGATATTGCAAACGTATGAAAGTGAAAGGGTACACATAGTTGGCCATTTAACAGATTTAGATAATAACTTTTGAGAAAGTATTATTTACATTTATTTAAAAGATAAAGAAAATATTACCATTATAAGAAAGGTTAAAGCAACTGTTGAAAGAAAAAGGTGTAACAATTACTACGATATTTGCAGCAATAGGTAAGATAATATCAACTCTTGGTCAAACCATGGCAAATTTTGTACAAGATTTAACAGGAGGTGGTGGAAGAGGAGAAACAAATGGTGGTAATAAAGGTAGTTCTTCGTTGAAAAAGTTAAAAGAGGCATGAACACACTTTGCCAACTATTTGTTTGAGCAAGCTAACACACACCAGCACCAGAACCTGCATTTATTGGCGGCGTTATTAGCTGGCTTTTTACATTGGCTAGAAAAATTATTTCTCTATTGGCTGATATTGTTATTTTGGTTATTGTATTGTACTAATTCACTTGTTCCTTGCAGTTTTACTAGAAGGTTTATATGTGATAGCAAACATATAGTAAAAGAAAAAGGGCGAGACGAGTAAAAATTAACAACCTACTTTAAAAATTAAATACACCAACTCCTGTAGCCATAGCCATAACTATAAGTACTTGTTTATTTGTATCGTGAGATAAGCTAGGAAGAGCAATGACAATATTTTCCGATCTTAGGTTGAGATTACACGACTCTCAAATCTTTGATTTGCTTCTTTCTTATATATATGCGTCTTACTCACGTTTTGTTTGCTCTTCTTCTTTCTTGTTTTGTTTTATGTTTTATCTTTTGACGCATTGTTAAACACTATTTGTCAGTTTTTGGTATTATATAGTTTATCCCATATTTATGCATGTGTTTATTACTAGTTTAAATGTATCTGATTAATTTTTTGAAGTTGTTGTATTCAACAATGCTACCTGTTTTCATCACAATATCACTGGGTAACAACATTATTCCATAGCCACCAACGACTTTGTTTAATTTAACTTTTGAACCTGCAATATATTCCTGATATCGTATAGTGATGTTTCCATCATAGACTTCTGCACCTCAAATTATATTTTCAAGCAACTTTTGTACGGTGTCTTCCACAGTGCAAAAGAGTTTTGTCATGGCTGTTCTGTTTGGCACTTACGCACCTAAAACATTAGTGATATATATTTGTTTCTTAGCCTAGATATTCTTTCTTTTGTTAGTCCGTTGCTATCTTGTAAACAATACACGTGCGCAACCTATTTTGTATCACTTGTCAACATTTCATTAATCACGTCAGCAGGCATTCTTCTCCAGTATTCATCTGTTCCAGCGTCATAATTATAATGTCATTTGTAAGCATATTTCACATCAGCTACTGTAGGTTCTACAAAACCCTGATGTATAGTGTTTTATTCTTAAGGGCCATTATCAATAAAGTATATGTTATTTCCATTAATATCTACCCAATCACGGTAAGGAGAAATGCTAACATTATTACAGTTTATGATACATTATTTTAGATCCATATTATTTGTTTCTTGGATTAAAAGCTTGATCATCAGGTAATGGTATTGAACATTCAGACAACAGCTTTCGTATTTGAAAGTCATGGTGAAACTTATATATTGATTTTACTAACTCAGTATATCGCTTCTCTCACTTATATCAATTAAATGCTAGTACGACGTTCCACATCCAGCAGTTGCCATCCATACTTCCCAGTTTAATGTGTTTAATAACGCACTCTACACTGCATCTATTACTTGATTCATCATTGTAAAATATAAAGTGTAATTGTCAAAACTTTTCAATGGCTTGTACATAAAATAATCGTTTTCTGTTTCGTATGTTTGTATCTCTTTAACTATTTGTGTAACGGCTTTATTAACTTGTGTGTTTAACTGGGTTGCAAGACAGGAATACGGTGTCCTGCTTGCTACTTTTAAATAGTAAGCCAATATTTTATTTATCACAGATTTTAAGTTCTTAAATAAATCATAATCTTTGTGAGTAGACCTTTGCGTTCACGATTCCTTATTTTAAATAATTCATTTTATTTTGTCTAAATGTGTGGGTTTAATGCTGCCCCTTATCTAGAAAATGATCGGGCTTAGCCAGAACCCTTTATGGGAATTTTCTTATATTAGTGCTGTTGATTTGTGTTAGTTATTGTTGAAAAATACTGTTTACTAAGTGGACTGATTATACACACGGACTAGTGTCTAATCACAGACTTGGTACTTCAAAATGTTGAGCTTGGGATATCTTGATTTTTATTTTGGGATTATAATATTACGTGTCTTAATTTCTATTTTTTTTCTGGGGTGGGGGTGGGGATTTAAGTTTACCAAATGAATAAATTGGCGCTTTGGCTCGACACAAAGTCTAGCGCATAATTGCAGATTATGTAAACATAGTCAAAAGAAATATAGTTCAAATGAATATATAGGTTGATTATGGTTTCACTATTTTGGGGGGAACAGTGTTTAAGAAACAAATAGGTTACGCGTGTTTTGCGGGCCTGGAGTATAGCGCAAAACGACGGATCATATAAAAGGTGTCAAGAAAATCAAGCGAAAAAGATTGAGTTTTATAAGTTGAGTATGTTCAATTTAATATGTTCACTTCGTTTTATTTTATTGGGGTCATTTTAAGAAAGGACAGTTTACTGGAGGGATAAATTGTAACGCTTGGGTTCGTCAAAAATCTTAGCGTATAATTAAATATCAAGTAAACCTTTCTTTGAAAAAACCAGTGAAAACAGTCTGGTTTTAAAAACATATACCAAATGCCGTTTTACACAAATTTACAATTGCATTCTTCTGCCCACGATGGCACATTTTGAAAATATTCAGTGGATACTGGAGTCACGGTGGCCTACGAGTTTTAAAAAATTTGGTGGATACTGTGGTCATGACGGTCGTGAATCTTATTTTGGTCATGTCGGGTGTAAAGTGCTGGCTATGGAACAAATAAACAATGAATCGGCAGATACTTTCCCAAGTTATATTCATCCTATAGTTGTGGTCAAAGATTTCCGTGAGATTTGGTAAGATCAGGTGTTTATTAATCACACTCTAAGTTGTTGTTTTTTATTTTGTTCTGCTTTAAGTAAGAATGCCGATGCACTTGCTACCAAAGTTCAGACACAAAACGGATTGCTCTTTCAAATCTACTCATTATTCTATCATTTCATGATGGCTGACTATCATGCGACTCATGATCAGTCACATTTGTACAGCATTATACATTCTTGCGAACGATAGAAATATTAGCTTATTACAATACATTACTTTTCCTCATGGGACAGCAAAAAGACATACACAGAGACAGACGCACACATGCACACAAAGAGTGACGATCGTAAAATAATAAACATTTATTATTATTTATAGGGCACCTTCTATACCGGTGCATTAAGTTTCACGTCTGGCTTTACATTGAAGCACACATTCAGCACAATAGCGCTATGAAGACGCAAAAATGTCCAAAAAATAATGACACAGACAGATTCAAGGTTCAAGGAAGGTCTAATTATCTGGTGGGCAAATAACATTCCAAGAGACAATGCAAGTAATGGCAACAACAATAAATTTAAAAAAACGACATAGCCAACTAATTAGGCTTTGATAGGAGCCAGATTTCCAAAACGTTCAAAAGAAACAAAACATTTTTTTGCGGATTTCTCTCTTTTTGACTTGTTTATCTGTTCATGTATCTATATGACTATCAGATGCATATCACGTGCATGATGTGTTGAAGCTTTGCCTGTCTAGATTGCAATATAACATATTTTGCAAAAGATTCTTATTTTTGTCAGCATTTATGGAAACCTAGCGTCATTTAAAGGTATCCAATAAGGAAACATGTAACATTGGTTTAATTTTACTTCCGCAAATATGATAGAGCTCAAGAAGAAAAACAACAAACAAGTTCCTCCTGTTTCAGTGAAACTGAAACTACGTCTGATTAAAAAGAGTACTTTCAATCAACATTATCTCAACCAATTACATTAGATGGACAAACATCCATTCTTTGTAAAACATTAAACTACAAATCTAGTTGTATGACACACATACTAAATTTCAGTAAGCCATGGGAAGGGATAACCATGACAAAATGTCGCCTGGATTGTGTACAGCTCTTTTTTGTATAAGGATTAGTATTTCTATATTTGTATGAGGATGACAATATGAGACAGACAGAAAGACAGACAATAGATAGAGATACATAGAGTCATAGATATACTGATAGATAGATAAATCGATAGATAGACACCTTGTAATATTGTGTAGATATTCGTTTTAGACAGTTATTTTATTTGCCTTCTTAAGGTTTACCTCATCGATTCGTTCGAAGGTGGTTACAAGGTCATCACAATAAATTAAAATGCATTTGGTCATATATCAAGACGAGCCGAATCCAGCGAATTAATCATTTCATCAGATATTAAGTATCCATTGCTTTTTAAGTTACAATAGAAGGCCAAATAACTTACAAATGTAAAACGTTCCGCAAATAAATTTTTAAGTGGCTCCCATTGTCCAGTAAAATATATACTATTTCGGATGATCGTGTGTATGCACAATACAATCCATGTCTGACGTCAGAAGACCAATGAGCAAATAAAATGAATTATTTTAAAGAAATTATTCTTCTCTTCCATTTTTTAATACTGCTGTATTTCACAATTCGGTGGATCATCACTACCCACTTAACCACGCATGAAGAGAATAAGGAATTGGGAAAAGGGACATGATATAATTTATATAAATTGTTCCTTGTCGGGTAAACTGTCCTCTTTACGCTGTAATTGCCAAGTAAACCATTATCATATTATTCAACCATTCTTTTCAGTCCTCTAGCGTACACAGTCCGATAATGTGAGGCACACTGTTATATATATATATATATATATATATATATATATATATATATATATATATATATATATATATATAATGCTTGCTAGGTACACAATTCTCCTCTTAGAGTAAACCTTTTATGTAGGAAGCTCAGAGAGTCAGTCCAAAAAAGAAGTATTGTTTGATTTAAGTAATAAAAACAGCTCATAAATACCCATATCTGATATTTTATATCTAATACAGAGGACGTTCTAGCGACCTACAATAAGGATGCACACGGAAGAAAAACTTGTCATTACTACATGTTTCGTTTTGGGGCGTAACTGTTGGCTACACTCATGGCTATGTCAGGTTGTGGGTTTTGTCGGCAGTTTTTGGCTCTAATCAAGATTATTGAACTACGTGACTTTCTCATTTGATGAGTATACGTTGCCAGAATATTCAGCATTGATTTGAGTGGTGGTGCTAATTTAACTCAATTACGTCATAAAAGAACTCACATGGAAGGAGTGTACACCTACATATATTATCAGGAAATTGAGGTTATTTCTTTATGTTGACATTTTACGTAAAGAAAAATCTTGCAGTATATATATATATATATATATATATATATATATATATATATATATATATACACACACACTAACACACAGATCACATATATCGTCCCCGAAATGCCATAGTTATCGCTAAATGGTATATTGTCCTTGGATGGCACTACTAACTATTGGCAAAGGTAGATCATAATGACGCCATTGTATAAACAGACATGAAATGTGATGATTGTGTTCACAATTTAAATCAACGATGGCAGAAACTACACGAAGGCCTGTACTTTTCTAGTCTGGGTTTCCTCGGATCCTTATCAGCCCCATTTTATTCAAAGGTAGATCTCGATTTTAATAATTTTGGGCTTGAGCATAGGCTTCTTAAAGACAAGAAATACATTTTATTTGTTATGAAAGAGAATATACATATTCTGCTTATCGATATCAAGCAGGTAGGATTCAACACAACGTCGATTAATTGTGCTAATCTCTGTTTACTGTGACTATTCTATGAAGCTAACGCGTGGTTTCGGCAAATTTAAATGTTTCAATAGGGAATGCGCTCGCACTTCTCAATCCTCTTAGATAGCAGTCCAAACATATACAACCAGATGGCAAAAGTAAGAGAAAAATCGGATTAGTATTTTTTTTTTTTATCATTTACATGCAGCACAGTTTTCTAATCACTGTTGCGTGTATAGTCATGAAACTTTAACTGTGCATTCACCATTATCACTTACGTTAGCAGTCATATAAAGGAAACATCCTATTGTTGACGTATTTTAATCAGATTAGGTATCATCCATTTATATACTGAGACAGACATAGATAAGTATGTAAACATATAGACATAAAGAACGAGAGACAGACAGACAGATAGTATATTAGCAAGTTCGCTCTTTCAAATATATGTATTCTTTGGTTTTGGTAAGGAATGAATGTTCGTCAGCTTTGCAAGTTATCCATTTAAACGGATATATATATCTATTTTTTCTTTGATATGTATCTTACAGGGTTTTAAAATCTTTAGCTTCTTAATTTTATCGTCTAGTATTTCGAGCTAATTTGGAAGGTTTTATCTTCATAGGGTTAATTTTATATATAGCAACAGGCGACGCCGCTAGAGGGCACTGGCGATCAAGATTAACATTTTCTCAAAATGTCAACCTCATTACACCATGTACTTGCTCCGATTTCGTATGTAAAAAGCCGATATTATTATATCCGAATGTATTCATGGTTGCAAGCTCAAATGTCTATATTTAGTGTATATGACATTGGGCCTTTTGTACAACATATTCGGCGAAAATAAACGAACACCGAATTTTTCAAAACGCACAAAAAGTAAATAAACGAACATATACGCTCACCTACGCCTACTTTTTAAATACTTTGGAGTTCTTTTTAAGAGAATAATGGTAAAATATGTGCGAATATTTGCGGAAAACCCACGAATTACGTCTTTTTAAAGGTCACCCGTGCCAGCAAGAACGGTAACTCTTCATGGCACATGGGTACGTACAAAATGGAAACAATGACAACAACACGACATAAATTGGGTTCAAAAACACACGAAAACTTGATTTTATGAAAGGGTAGACGTTTATACCAAGGAATCAGATTATACAAACGTATTTGTCATTCATTATACCAAATTTATTACAACATTTTGGTACAACGTTTTGTTGTGTAATCTAATTTCGAGATTAGAGACTTGACTGGTGATACTGATAATCATATTGAAAATATGTATGTGATTGTGATCGCTTAGATATTATCAATGTCAGGTCATCTGCTCTAGGTAGGATTCTTATCTAGAGACACTGGTATTCAAATTAAAATGTTCATGTTTAGTAGGGGCGAAAAAGAGGTAAAAGTTAAACTTATTTTCAGTATTTTGAAAAATGAAAACAAATTCATTTCATACCATTTTTTGTGAATATCAATATGAATATTATCATCATAAAGAACAGAAAATCGATCTGTAGTATTTCTCTATTTAAACATAATCATAACTATTTCTTTAGAATAAAATCAGTCTCCGAAGTAGAATTGTGGAAGTATTCAAAGTAAGTTATTTTTATGTTGTTTTGTCATTGATTTTATTTGACAGATATGAAAACTGACCAAAAATATCTTATCATAACTAAATTCTAAAATGGCAATTGTTATTTACTAAATTGTGATTTCAGATCAATGTATATATGTACAAGAACACTAATGCATTTCCACTATTGCTTTTAAGAGTAACATACAATTTAAACTTGTGTATGACTCATGATTATTGCATTTCAAGCAAAAATGTTGTGTGTGTGTGTGTTGGGGGGGGGGGACGTGATAAAAAGGAACTGAAAGGCTTCAGAAGTACCTGGAACATAGAAAAAGTGAATTTATTCTTGAAGCTGAATGTTCACAAAACATTTATATATAACCATATGTAAGAAATATGCAACTTTCAGCATGAAATAACATGATGTCAAAAATTTGCAAAAAGTGACCAAATACCAATATTAACAATGGTGGACGGCTCATGTGTTTGAATGCTTCCTGTGAATTTATTTGAAAAGATATCATAAAGATGGGTTTATTTTTGAATTCTGCACATTCAAATTATGCAGAAAAGGTTCCATTTTAACAGCAACATATAATTTCAACTTGTGTATGACTGAAAAATATAGTATTTCATGCAAAAACTTTAGGGGGGTGCTTGATAAAAAGGCACAGGGGGGCTTCTGAATTACCCGGAACATAGAAAAAGTCAATTTATTCTTAAAGCTGAATGTTCACAAAACATTTCTATATAAACATATGTAAGAAATATGCAAATTTCAGCTTGAAATAACATGAGATCAAGAATTTGCAAAAAGTGCCAAAGACCAATATTAAAAATGGTGAACGGTACATGTGTTTGAATGCTTCCTGTGAATTTATTTGAAAAGATATCATAAAGATGGGTTCATTTTTTGAAATTTGCACACTCAAATTATGCAGAAAACATTCCATTTTTGTATATTCTATAATTCTGAAAAAATCATCATCTGTTGCTACTTTATATGTGCATTCTTAGAACTTGACTTGTATCGGCAGCATACAGCAAGTATTGTACTCACGTATCGCTAAACTCTACTACTACTACTACTATTATTATTTATATATGTACCGACACGACTCCAAACAAGTAAAGTTGTACGTTCACTTACTCTTGCATAATTTACCTCTGTTATAACGTAACGTACAGTTATCAACATAATGATCAAGAATATACGGATAAATGTGAGATTATATAAAACACTCACTTCTTTAACAGCAACTGTTTATTTCTGTCTTTCTTGTTGCTGCTGCTTTCCAATGGCTAATCACAAGTAGAACAGTCCTAAATAGAGATGACTTACAGTATGAAATAATAGCTAAAAAGATCGTATGATACTTCCTACTATTTTAAGAAAAATTGAATTGTATACTCACCACTCTCTTTTTTCACGTGAGTTTCAAGTCAGCTCGGCTCTACCTGTTCATTCTAACAGACATTACTTCTAGCACCACTTTTTGCTACAACTAGTGCTCTCAGTCCTACGACAAAGGTAATTTGTTGCCTCAAACTGAACAAACTGATTTAAGCTCTGTTATCATCACCTCGTCAAAACAATTACACAGTACCACTAATCTAAACATTTTTCTTGACCAGTTCTGTAACAAGATACATCCACACAGGAGGATAGAAAGTCTATGTGCAGGCATTCCAGTACAAAAGAGAGAGAGAGAGAGAGAGAGAGAGAGAGAGAGAGAGAGAGGGGAATGCATATTGTTTTCCTGATAATAGTTATTGCAAAAATGTATTAATAGATTTAATAGATATAATTGCCTACAGATATTACTAATTAGTCTGAGCTTATCTAGTCTGCATCCATGTATAGTGAAAACTCATAGAGATAAGAAACAAAAGGTCCCCTTTTTGTTGAGCCCTCTTTTCATTTAACTAGAAAGTAAACAACTTCAGCATTGAACTGAATCCAAACAACGTTAGCATTAACTGTAATATAGGGTGTGAATGAATGGACGGACACAGGACACGCACAAGGACACCAAAGTGATCAATAAGTCAAGCTTCTGCCAAGGCAGGCTTGACAAAAATGAACTGTGAGGGGTACACACACACACAAACCAACCTTATCAAGATTATGCTATTTTTTTATCTCAGAGAATATTTAGACATAGAAACAGAAGATGTTGAATCGGAAAACATAACCAATAATGTCTCATAGTTTTAATGTATAAACAATTCCTTATTGAGAGAACTGGTATAACTTAAGAAAATAAAACAAGCACTTTTACAATTCAGTCCAATTAATGATAATATCAAACTACAATGCATGAATGGTTATATAGCTAAAAAAAATACGGTGAATATACATACAGAAGAATCAGAACACGCAAAAATGATGAATGCATTTTTAAGAAAACAGACAGACTGATAGATAGATAGATAGACAGACAGATATATAGATTGACAGACAGACAGATAGATAGACATACTGATAGATAGATAGACATATAGATATATAGGAAGACAGACAGACATACATATAGATAGATATATAGACAGGCAGACAGAGACAAACAGACAGACAAAAAGATATATATATATATATATATATATATATATATATATAGATAGACAGACATACATATAGATAGATAGAGAGATAGATAGATGGATGGATAGACAGATGGATAGACAGATAGATAGATGGATGGATAGACAGATGGATAGACAGATAGATAGATTTGTAGCTCTTCCTTTAGAGAGTTATATTCTTCAGGTTTTCCTCGTGAATTTGTTTGAAAACGATTACAAAGTCATAACAATCAAAAATGCATTTGGGGTATGTAAAGACGAGCCGAATCCCGTGAACTGGTCTTTCATTATCCGTCACTTTCTTAAGGAGAAATAAGCTATATATAATATGAAGTTCCAATAAACAATAACTAACTCTTAAGGAAGCTATCTTGTTAAATGTTAGTAAAGAAAGTCTAATTATGAAATTAATAGGTAGCACAAACAGTTCCTATAAAGCTGTTTATTTCATTTCACTATGGGTAGTCGAATTGTGATGCCCAAATAGTGACTCGTGGCAGCGACATATGGAATTGATTGACATCCACACCACATCATTGTTTCACGTGAATATACTTTCCCTCTTATTTCCACGAATGGGGAAATTAAGCATTCAATTTTACGAAATTTCATATGTGTTCTTGTCTTCAATAATTCATGTTCGAAATCGATTGGGAAAACCTTGTGAACAATAGACCCACATAATGCTTCTCTCTCTCTCTCTCTCTCTCTCTCTCTGTGTGTGTGTGTGTGTGTGTGTTAATAATTATGGAATGACTAATTTATTATAGTATTTATACTTCTGTATCGGATACGTACAAGGCATTTACAAAAGCATTTACAAAAGCATATTGTGCATTTCCAGTGAACTATGATTGTCACATCCTCTGATATTTGAAAATGAATGAATCACTCTCTTCTTATGGCACATTTTCTTTTACAATAAATATATATTGTTTTTGTTGTTGTTGTTATGGCCAGGAAGTATTATACACCCACCAACCTTCAAACTTGATCAACACAAAAGACCTGCGGATGTTTCTGGCATTTATAGTCTGTCATCAATTCTGTTACCAGATATATCATGGTCACAGTAACTAATCATGAAACAGCAACTGAAAACGAGTAAATTGAAACAGATGTAATAAATTTGGGAAGAAACAGTTTTCTCTGTCTCAAAGAATTTAATGAATTGGGATAATGACTATCTCTGATGGACGAACCTACACACTTCTGATAACGCATGATCATTAATTCAGTAAGCCATGATAGAACTACGTACTTTGTTGACTCTAGTAGAGCCACATCTGCGGGCACAACCTTTTATAACCAAGAGTGGTTGACAGTAAAAAAAAAAAAAAACACGAGACATTTAGCGATGATGAGTCTTCCTTCTGTGTGCTATATGTATATATATATATATATATATATATATATATATATATATATATATATATATATATATATATATATATATATATATATATATATATATATATATATACTGAGCAGCTATATTAGAGGAATAGACAGAAGCCAAAAAAATGAGTAAATCCGTTTTCCGCTTTTCAAATGAAGGAACGACTGCATAGGGGAATAGTTATTTATCGTAAAGGTCTGATCCTTTAACAATGGACAATGAAAAACCACAAAAGGAAACTGCAATATTTTCACTTGATATTTCTGAAACGCTTAGGTTTCAAATCATAATTGAAAAGGATGGGAAGGAATTTGTTATGTGTTTTGAGTGAGGATACTGATTTTGATTTTTTGCGGTGATATATTTTTGAATATTGCAGAGTCTTTTTGTTGCCTGTTACAAATTTTAAGTCATTGGTCTTTGTCTTTATTTTGTTTTTATGTTGCTTTGGGCGTTTTTAAGCTAATTACCACCAGACTCTTCATCCAATCTAATTTAAATACAGTCACTTTCATTAGAATCTGTGGTTTATGGGAATAATTATACAGGCATGTGTGGGGTTATGAGAATAATAGCACATCATATAATAAAATACAAGATTTCCCACGCGACGCTTGATTGTGTGTGCCTACAGAAGTTATACTTGCAGGAAGAAAAACGAGAACTTTGTGAGCTAGAAGAAATAAGTGGAATAGCAATATCTTTAAAACACGGATTTTTGTTGCTTTTATGTTTGTTTTTTTTTTTGCTGAAGAAATTCGATTCGAGCACGTTCGCTTCTCTATGCAATTATTTCCCCTTAGTACCATGACAACAATGATAAACTCGTTATGCTGCATTGCTAAATCGGACTTACTTTGTGGTCAGATAGTGACAAATAGTTTTCAAAATGTCAAACATATAATTTACTGCAATATAGTATGTCATCCCAATCCGACTGCTATCTAAAGTCGCTGATATTGACATGTTCGGTCTTTGAATAGGGTTGAAAGTGCGGTGAATTTACGAAAAGGTGGGTTGGGGTGGTGTGCTGAAGAGCGAGTTTAATCTTCTAAGCTCCGATTCAAGAGCAAGTTTGGTATATAATAAAAGAAAATTATATTTTCATGCCTCTCTCTCTCTCTCTCTCTCTCTCTCTCTCTCTCTCTCTCTCTCAGAGACACGTTATTAAAGAGATGCTTTCAAGTCAGAGAGAGAGTGAGAGAGAGAGAGAGAGAGCGATACAAACTGTGAAGTATCTAATTATCACCGTCTACTGTTATGATACTGCATATAGTATCATTAAGATGTAAATGGTTAATACTAATGCATTGTCATAGTATAATAATTACAGCGTTATATACGTAACCAATATGATTGTAACAGTAGGTCTTGGAAGATCATCAAACATTGTCAAATCTTATAAAGGTTAAGGGTTCCTCGTATAATAATGTCTTCGTTGGAAAAAAGCCATGCTGTTATTTCAAAATTTACAATAACATTGTTATAACATAGTAAAATTTTGATAAGTCATCAGATAAATTCCAGTTGAAAGGCCAAAACTGCATAAGCATTACAAAATGACTGTAAATTATCAAAGGTGCTTTATATTATTAAGTTCTTTAACATAACTAACTGGAAGACTGATAGGAAAGTTTTGCTACAAGTCACAAACATTATTTCTGTAAGTGGCAGTCAAGCACTAACCGATGAGAAGACGGAGGAAGTGGAAGTTGAAATGGAAAAATAACTATTGCGCTACTGTCAGATAGGAATTTGTCAAACTTCATAAGTTCCGTTTTTTTTCAAAACCGATCACTTCCACATAGACATTATGCGATTGTGGACTACGTGCAATATTTACTGACCTCCGAAAATGAAGAGCTTGACAACGTGCAAAAACTACATACTTCCGAAACTGAACATTTGAAATCGGAAGTGCTCCAGTCAACATGGGCAATTTTATGTTTTGCAGAAACACATGTTAACACATTGTTACAACGAATTTTAGTTAGTTCAAATCAAGACAAATATAAGATTAACTTTAGGAGGTCATCACAACAGAAAAGTGATCTGTAACTAGTTTGTTATACGCTTAACATATATACGTGTCCACCCTGAGCCGGTCGTCGTTGGGATAATATCAAACATTGTATCTAGTAAATCGCCAGATAGCAGATGCGCTTACTCGGCGGCGAAGGAGCAGAGTTAGGAATTTGTATGTCTTCTCACTGGAACAAAATTGTGACTGACGCTCAAACAAAAGGAAAGAACATGTTTCCCACCCACAAAAGTTGCAAACTGCGTCAAGTTACAATAATTGTTTACATCTTCCCAACCAACGAAAACGCATCTTACTCTATCGATCGATACAAACTACATATAGTACTGCTGTTTGACGACGGGTTTCTAATCTGAAACCGTGTTATAAATTATGCTAACTCACGGCTAGGCCGTATTATAAGATTAACGGTATTAACTATTTCAAGGTTCTGCGTTACCAGGTACGAAGGTACTATATTGATTAATGACGTCAGCGTTATTACTAAGGGCGATAATGACTTATATCACAGTGAGGGAGAGGGAAAGTAAATCTTCGAAATCGATAAACTTAGCAAATAAAAATGAAGAAGTAGGCAGTGAGAATGACTCATATTTATCGCCCTTTCCGTTATACAAACAATGACAGAAAGCATGAAATTGCGACAAGACAAGAATGACTCAACGAGAAAAAAAATATATGTTCTAGATTACAATAAGTGGAAAAAAAGAAAACAGATTTTCGAAAGCGATTCGGCGAATAAAATGAAATGATGGACATTGAAATTGATTGTATTTATCGTCCTGTCCTGTAAATAAACAGCTAAAGAAAACACTGAATTGCGGAAAGACAGAATTCAATGAACGTGAGGAAAAACAAAACCTCTAACCCTATTAACCATTGCATCACGGATTAAAATCCAGAAATGGACTATAGTATAGTCGTCTGTATTCAGTTTGACATATTTTGGAAAAATGTTGTTTGTGTAAATAGTGCAAAAGTTCATCCCAACACAATATGAATATGTGCAATAAAATAATGTAATGTAATATTTCCAGGCAAATTTAGGTTAAACCGTTAGGAAGGTGTGAACTTTCAAGTCAGTTTTCCTAGATCAGATGAAATAATTTCAGTTTTCTTCAGCAGCGGAATGTTATCAGGAAGCAGTCAACTTTACTCGTGAAACTGTCCAAACAAAATGATGATGTTTCGATGATTTGAATGAGAAAAGAGTATGTTCACGTGAGTATTGGGAAATTATTAGATATATTAATATCTTGGTAGATGATGCAACATTAAAAATACGGTATCGGGAAGGAGGCACATACGGGAAATATATGTGAACAAATAGAGAGCTGATCATATAAACATTGGAAAGAAATACAACAAACCATGCAGCAATTCATTCAGCCAATATCATTTTGTGTTATACTAGGGTATTGCATGAGAAAACCTGGGCCCTAAAGCGCCCTCGATTTCTCTACCGATACCCTTTTCGTCGCTTCACTCCACAATATGCAGCATATCGTCTAATACATGTTGCATATCAGTAAGAGGGGCCAATGGGGCTACCACAGACGTCTGATTCTAAGGCCCCTAATAATAAAGTCAGAAGATTATATAAAATAGCCCATTTGCTGAAACCAAAACTTTTTGTTTGACATGAACACACCTTTATAATTGGGACAAACTTCATTGAAGTTGCGAAAATACAATGTATGCTATTGAGTTGAATGGTAGCTTTATATGACCGATTGAAGAGTATATGCAGACACTAAATACATAAAAAATTCCTTTATCTGTGCTGTCAATTATACTCAGGTTTTATGTAATGAAAGTTTTATTTAAATCCACGATAACGCCTCTTTATATAGACTTTATTTTGTAATGATAAGAAGTATTTATGTGCTTACATTAATAAATAACTCTGGACTCAGAATTGACGCGTGTTAGT
This sequence comes from Margaritifera margaritifera, assembly GCA_029931535.1. Lineage (NCBI taxonomy): Eukaryota > Metazoa > Mollusca > Bivalvia > Unionida > Margaritiferidae > Margaritifera > Margaritifera margaritifera. The sequence goes on from JAQPZY010001191.1 coordinate 1,157,748, forward strand.
CAAGTATGAACGGCTATATTTGTCTTGATAACGTAATGATTCTTAACGAAGTAAAACTTTCACGGAAAACTGACTTTATTCACATTCCGATGACACAATACACCACAAAGATTTGGCAGAAAAAGACGATTTGATTTTTAGGCACACGTTCTCCGCACCACACCCACAAAGGTTGTTTTTGTAATTCTTGAAGAGAGGAACTCTGCGAAGGAGTAGAGGTCGTTGCTGTGTTGAACAGCATGTTGGTTACTTCTTCTTTTTATAGTCGACGACTTGGGAAGCGGCAATCCAAGAATCAAAACTAGGAGGATATCCTTTCCAACGCACTTTGACTTCTTCCACTCGACGTTTGCCCACTTTGCGTGTTCTGCGTTTGAGAATGCTTTCGATGTCGTAAAAGTCGTCTTCTTTTTTGGTCACTCGTTGTAACTCAGGCAAGTAAAACGTTCCTTTTAACACTTCTCCGTGCATGTCTTCCAATTTATAGACGGGATGATCACGTCCACGCACGGGTCCAGTGACACGAAACAATTCGGTTGTCCAGTTGAGTAAATAACCTCTGTCAAAAGTGCGTTTTGTTTTTCCAATGCGAACCCAATCTCCCGTCTGGAGCAGCAAACATTTCTTCTGGTGTCCCATCTTGAGCGTACCAAACAATCGATCAAGCACCTTCACTTCGTTTTCAGGGGTAACCTCTTCGGGGGCACATCCGATGCTACGATGGTACGATTGATTGTACGCTTTGACCAAACGTGGTAACACGTCGATGTACTTGAGAGTGTGTTGATTTGTAAAATATTCCCACATGCGTTCTTTCAAAGATCTTTGAAAACATTCCACGACACTAGCTTTGGTTTCAGGATTTTCGGTGGTAAAAAAATGAATGTGTCTTTGTTTCAATTCTTTTTGAAAAGCTTGGTTTAGAAATTCGGTGCCTTTGTCGGTTTGCCATCGTAAAAGGTGACGACGACATTTTTCAATACCAGTTTTAAGGCGCGTACCAACTCGGTACTGCTTTTAGAAGTCAAAGGCACGACCCAAGCGAATTTAGAAAGCACGTCGATGACACAAAACAAATATTTGTGACCACGATTGTAGGCTGCCAAATGTGAGACGTCGGCTAAATCTGCTTGCCATTGATGATCGATGCCATCCACTTTGGTTTGACTTCTAGAAAATTTTCGTGAAATGGGTTTGTGTAACGTGTACGTCGATTGTTCTTGTAACCATCGTCGTACTTCTGGTAGACTTACACTTTTCAATTTAGTTTCAGCAGCTCGATACAATTGTTGAACTCCTCCGTAAGCAGCAGCATGGGCAGGATTGTAGTGAATACCAGCTTAAAGTTTCTTCATGATTCTTTTTTGTTGCTCCTCAATAAGTCACCCACTAGTCGATGCTACTACTTTTGGTGTCGTGAGGTTTGGACGAAGGGGTTTGACGCTTTCGACGAGCCACAGGAGTCGCTGGTGAAGAACGGGGTGATGGTAGGTTTCTTCTTGGTGGTGTCTTTTTCACTTCAGTCTTGCTTTCTTTCTTTCTTTCTTCTGATGAAGAAGGAGTGGACATCATCTTTGTAACCCAAGTTTTAATTTCTTCTCGATGAGGTGTAGGAGATTGTGTCAACAAGGCCGCTGCAATCTTACTAGAGATGGAAGGAGCAGACGGAGTTTGAAACACTTCTCGGGGCTCGTCTTCTTCTGTCGTCCCCGTGGCGGTGTCTGTTTTAGTGGTTGTGGTGACTTTAGGTTCGCTTTTCATCAGGACTTTGAAATCTCGCAGAGTTGGTGGAGCTGTTTCGTCTACAGCTTTCTGGTGAAAGAGTTGAAGACGTTGCAAGAGTTGACCTTACCGTTGCGATTTTTCTGTTTCTGACAAATCGCTTCGATCAATCAGCGATTGTAATTCTTGTTGTAACTGTAACATCTCGTGGAGATTGGGATTGGGAGGTAAATGAGGTATCCGTTGTTCGTTCCAACGATATAATTCCATCCATCGATTGTAAGGAACTAAAGTCAGTTTTCGTCCTTCCATGACATACAAAGCTACAAGTGTGTCGTCTTTCCAGAGAAAGGTGTCCTTTTTATCTTCTTTTTCTTCTTAACGTCTTTATCGCATGACACCTCCTGAAAGCGGTCCAGCAATCGTTCCTAACAAAGGAGACGCTATTTTCAGCAACGGTTATGTTAAGCATGGGTAGAAATCCTCCTTGTTGCACCAACATTTTTTTCTTTTGACCGAGAGGTATTTTCTTTTTGACCATTTGGCGAATAACGTTCCGATGTTTACCTAATTTCTGTTTCTGTATCTTGGACAAAGGTACCATTCCTTTCAAGACGTTCAAACAACATTCGCACACGGTATCGATGATTTCTTTGGGGGCTGTTTAAATGAGTGTTTTCGCATGGAAAGATTGGATTTGGTCAGGACGGACAAGACGTCCCAATGTTTAGCCAGACGAGGTGGAAGTCCTTTTTTGGTTTTGCCTTTCTTCTTTTGGTTGTGGTGGTGTGCACGTTTGGGGGTCATCTTGAGCAAAAAATAGAACTGTGGTTTCTGGGAGGTCACACTTCTATTTTATACTGGAACACGTCTCCACTCATTGTCCGAACGGCGTACCATCTTCATGACAGGCATCACTCGACGTTGAGGTGTTTTCAACGGACTAAATCGACTCAGTTCTTGTTTGGATAAATCCAGTAAACTTTTTAACACACCGGTTCTCTCTTGGACTTTGGTTTTAGGGGACGGTACTTTTTTTAGTGGCCGCTGCAGTGGCCAGATCAGCCGAAGGAGAGGACCCCGGAGTGGTGACTATCGATAAGGGTTTCCATTTTTGCATCAAATTAGGAAACACTTGTCCTTAGTCCGGTTTGGCAGGCATCATCATGAAGGGGGACGAAGACGAAGAAGTGGACGGAGGAGAAGGAGACACCGTCACTGCCTGTCGTGGCTTTCGGGTGTACGTGCGCGTCCTAGCAGCAGTACCTCTCTTTCGGGTCGCAGTAGCAGAGGTGGTTGGTGTTTTCTTGGAAGGGCTTTTCTTTTTCTTTTTCTTGGGGGCTTTCTTCTTCTTAGGGCTTTTCTTCTTGGGGCTTTTCTTTTTGGTTTTTGGTTTTTTGGCTTGGGCATTAGGATCCCATTTCAAAAGTGAACGAATCATGACTCCTTCTAAGGGACCGCTACCCCCAGGGGTTAACATGATTTGTTTTTTAGTCCGTGGATCGATTCCAGTTGTGATAACGCCACTTTATGTTTTTGAAAAAAACGTTGGGTTTGATGAGGGATGTGAATGATGCCTTGCAATAATTGACGTGCCGTCAAAGTAAACCATCGTAACACTTCTTTGAGACTAGCTTCTAACAAACGGGCACGGAATTGTGCATTTTTTTCGCGACAGATGCCATACAAGGCACGAATCAATTTGGCAGGAGGATGAGATTGAAATGATGTCATCTCGAAATCTGTGAGAAAGAAATGACGCGGTGGATGTTATCATAGTTTTTTTCTTTCCTAGAGTGGACTAAGGGGACGTGTAAATGACGGGACCTCCTACTTGACACCAATGGTGAAACAATTGGGTACGGAATCTCAAATAGTAGGGAGTGGTGGGTTTTAAGTCGATGACTAAATACGCATGAGATGTTTGAGTGGCATAATCGTACGCATAATTTAGCCAAGTAGTGCCTAACTGTTTGGCTAACACTTGCACTTGAGATTTGTCTCTGGGGCTTTTAAACAAGACCACGTAATGAGCTTTGAGACTGATGGTCCGATGGGCTTTACTTTTGTTGAAATAAATTTTGAGTAATGTAAATGATGCTGGCATTCCTATGATGTCCTTTTTGTGTAAACCAAAGTTTAATTTCTTCTTCGTCTTCTCCTAACATGTCGTCGAAGATGACCAGATGTGTTTGACTCACTTCAGACACGATCCCATCGTCTTCGCGAGGGATGCCTTCTACAAACGAAATGGCTTCTCCTTGACTTTCACGAAGTAACGTGTAAGACGATTGCCACTCTTTGTAACACCACACGATGCGTTGAGGTGGACGATCGAACATATGAGATTTGTGTTCGATCAAACGTTTGACAAATTCGGTTTTGCCTGAACCACTCGGTCCAGCAATCAACATGTTAAAAGGATGGCGCAGATACAAAGCTTCCCAACTTGGACGATCTAACTTTTCGTCGATCACTTTGACCACAGAAGAATAGGCAGACGAGGCAGAGGAAGAAGATTTTGGCCATGACTGAGGTAGGAAGAATTGTGAGAAGAACACGAAAGACACTAGAAATTTCACACGTTTTTTTTTTTTTTAAATGTCAACACAACAAGCAAAAACATATTTACAAGTCATGAAGGACCAAAATGCATACAGCAACAAATGGTGAGGTACAACAATAAGGCTACCACTAAAAGAATCAAAGTTCAGTATAAACAAGTCAATGTACAACAACCACACACTGAATGAATAGGTGTCCTACGAATGGAGTGTACACACACTGGTTGTATTCTGGTCTCTGTGGTGGTGGTGGAAGAATGAAATGGCTCCGACAGAAAGGGGGTTTGTTCCTGAGGTGTTTCTATGTGGACGACGGTGTGGTCTTCTTTTTGAGGTTCGAGTGTCATGGTGAACTTGGGTTCCAATTTCACTTTTGGTCTTGGAAACTTAGTGACGTGCGAGGTCCTTGTCAAACTGTCCCACTTCTTGTAGCCAAGCATCGAAACCAATACTTTTCCAGTCACGTACATCTTTCCAATCGTAAAGTTGTTGGTGTAACCAACTAGCGATGCACACTTCTTGAAACGTGTGAAGGGTAGATAAAGTCTGACTAATGTCTTCTTCACACGGAGGTACACAACTAGTGTTTATCACGAGTCTCAACACTTTGAGCACAATTTGTCTTTCGTGTGCCGATAAAGCATGAATGGTCATGGTTTTGGTTCCCTGTACCGTTCATTAATAATCCATAACCAACACTGTTCCTCCAAAATAGTCCACAACGAATGTCCTGGAAAACGAAATCCAAGAAAAGTAGTCACGAACACACACACGGCATAGCGTCCAAAATTCAATGTAAACAGTTCCTGTATCAGGTGTTTATAATCCTCTAAGGTCTGAACACGATCGTTAACTTCCTTCCACGGAATACGTATCACAAGTGAAGACAACGGTCCTGCATTGGTTGGTTTTTTATACCCGCGTTCCCAAGGTTGGTATCTTTTGTGAAAGTCTACTCCAAGATACCTGCGATAGTTTTTTCCCAGAATCAGTCTTCTCATACTTTGGAAAATAGCATAGTTTACAAATCGAGGAATGACTTTGAGTTTGCGTTTCACTTGTATCTTAACAAACTCTCTGTAAATGCGTTCTCGCAGTTCCAAAGGTAAGCCACGAATGTGCTCTTGTAAAGTATCCGACGTGGAAAGTGGGTATCTTTTGTGATAGTCCCTGTGATAGTTTCTCCCCAGAATCAGTCTTCTTATACGTGGAAGTCGCAATAGTTTGAAAATCGAGGAATGACTTCGAGTTTGCGTTTCACTTGTATCTTGACAAACTCTCTGTAAACGCGTTCTCGCAGCTCCAAAGGCAAACCACGAATGTGCTCTACTAAGCTATTCATTCACAGGCAAGTCTTGATTGGTGACGAAATACTCACACGTTAGCCAAATGGAATCGGTGGGTAAAGGATATCAAAGATGTTCCGTGATGACCTTACTACACCTCAGGCGTCGTCAAGGCGTTTCGTCTTGAGGTGACACTTCTTGTAAACGTTTTTTGTATTCCTGTTGGTCACTTTTTTTTCTCCACTTCGTTCCATAGAATTCTGTGTATCACTGCCACATTGTAGGTAGAAGTCGTGACATCCAAAATCTTACAAGCCCAATTTCCTATTCGATCAATGTCTGACCATTTTAACAACTTAGCACTAATCAGTATTCTTATAGCATTCAGGTACCGCTGGTTAAATTGTCTGTGCCGTAAAGGATGCAACTGTTCTTTACGTTTCACTTGAATCTGGACAAACTCTTAGTAAATGCGTTCTCGCATCTCCAAAGGCAAACCACGAATGTGTTCTTGTAAAGTATCCGACATATTACTGCTTAGGGCCGACCAAAGGCAGGTGCTGACAGCGCGGAGACCATCTGGCATGTTCCAAGTAAGCCGAAGTCTTTTGTCTCCCATTGGTAAAGTCTCACACCGCAACTGAAACACTGAACTTTATCTCCTTCTCCCAAGTAGATAAATCCAGATCTGGCTAAAGCTTTGGAAGTGGGTCCTTGCACATATTTAGGCGACTTATCTTTGAACGTCTGGAGTCGACTTTCAAAATTGGAATGGCCAGCCAAAGTCACAGGCAGAGTCAATTCTTTGCCCATGTAGGGATGGCATCAACAGGTAGGGACACGCTTAGTATCCCCAATAAAGAAGAAAGGGCATCCTGCATCGCTAGAGGGACGGTAAGACACACGCACAGCATCGCTGATGTCAAAGCGTACGGCATCCGACTCATCGGAAGGAGGTATTGCATCGCTGATGTCAAAGCGTACGGCATCCGTCTCGTCGCTTGGCACTGCATCGCACTCCAGGTCGTGATGGTCCTTGGAGCAGTAGGTTCTTCGCTCGGTGGCTGTGTCGAGTTCGTCAGCATCAGTGCCTGTGTACTAACTTCTACATTGAAGTTCACCGTGAGTTCCTCGCTCGGTGGTTGGTGGGTCGTCATAGTATTCATCTTCTTCTTCCTCGATCAACGTTTGAAGTCACCATGAATGGTTAGGCTTGGAAGTGGTCCCTTTTTTATACTGAAGTTTGGCGTGTCCGTACGGCAAAGTGGTGTGGTCTGGAAGTCTCACTCGTTTCTGGTACACAATTTGGTAAACTTTTCCTACAGGACGACTGACGATTTGGTGATTAGGTAACCGTACGATCTTGTGAGGTTCTAACGTTTTCACTCGAAAGTCTTCCACTTGTCCAGACAGCAAAGCATTTTTCAAAACCTCAAAGTTGACCACTTGGCTGGTTCGACAGTTCAGGGTTAATCCTATGACTTTACATTTGGTGCGAAGTTGGCCTTTTTTGCCTCGGTATCGGTAGCCGTAATTTTTAGGGCCACCGCTGGCAAAACTCAGAATGGTTCTTGAGGGTGCTCGTCCGTCCAGGCTCCTAAGCGATCTCCTTCGATGGTAGGATGTGGGCAACCAGGGCGATGGATGTACATACAACTGTCGGTCTCAAAGTACCGGACACGATCTTTCAACACTTCTAAAGCTTCGTCGTACAATTTCAAGCGAGCATGGGCTGTCACGTAGGTTGCAATGACCACGTTGCTAAAGTGGTCGGGGCGTACAAACTTGCATTCTTCTTCGTAATTGACTAAGATCAAATCTTCACGGATGATTTCCACGTGTTTCATCAGTTTACTTTTGTCGTCCACCAGTTGAAAGTAGTCACTAGGATCTGTCAAGTATTCCGTCTTGGGCAAGATCGGACGTTGTGCCATTTTTCCCCACAAGCAATTCAGCATGACTTTTGCAAACGATCTTCTTCCTTCGTTCTTTTCTACGTCTTCCAAAGTGATGCCTTCGACGGCACGGTACTGTTCTTTGAATCGGACTTGGTCTTCGGGAGTCTGACACCACGATGGATAGCCTCTGGCTTCTTGTTTGAGTTTGAGAAATTGGTTGACGTACCCTGAGAAGATCCCTGGACGGGAGGCGTCTTCCGTTTGGTATTGTGCTGTGGTGGAAAGTGGCAGATTTCGTACACTTTCAACAAGCGGTATCCTCGATCCAGAGCCCGAAACAATTCGGCGCTGACCCACGTTCCTGTCAAAGCGCGTTCTTCCTCCGTGTGGTGACAGGGGTGATCTTGGTTACATGTTTTGGCACACGTACGGGATAAAGGAAACATCAGTTTTCCTTGGCAATGATGAGGTAAGATAGGAAGGTAGAAGTGGGTCGGGGGTAAGACTTTGCATTTGATCAATCCTTCGTATTGATGAATGTGTTCCACGTCGATGTGTTCTGTCAAGATTTCAGGGTGTCCGGTAGGAAATCTCTTGTATTTACACACCCAAGGATACAACGAACACACGTCGATGTATTTGGTTTCTTCTCCTCTTGATTTGTCTACAGCAAACGCGTGGCATTGGTTCGTCCTCCAAACAAACTATGGCTTGGATCCAAAGGTTCGATGTCGACCACGTCGTATCTTTCGGCAATGCTCCTAAATTCAGGATCGGTTTTAAAACGTCGATCGTACTCGTGCTCCCACATTTCTACTACTTGGTATCCTTGACTTTCTAACTTTAGCCGGCGTTGGTAAGTGTGTTCGTACAAGTCTTCCATGCTGACTCATGTGAGAGGATTTTTCAGGTCTCGTTGAGGAAAACAGGTAGGGCATCCGTGAAACAAGCAGCCCTGAAATTCGTACACCGTCTGAGGGTTTTCTAAATCCCAACCATTCACTGAAAGACTGCCTATTTTATTTTCTCCTCCTCCGTTTCTGGCATGTGGTATCCATTTGTCTTCCTTTTGGCTCAAGTAATGGAACCAGCGCAAAGCTTTGGCCGAGTATTGATGACTGGCAAAGAGAGACGTGTTCGGGTCTATGATGGCTAATTCGTTCTCGGGCATGAAGTTTTTGGTGTACACTAAGGTACAGGCTTAGGGTAGGGTGCACGCTTCCTTCAAAGTATCGACTTCTCCTTGATCTAGAAATAACTGTCGAAACTTTACTCAGCAACTGCGTAAAATGTCCACATCGGATCGACAATACTTCAGCATTTCTTCTTGGAAGTCAAACGGTTCTGATTGGTGAGCGTGGTACCAAGCGTGAAAGGCTTCTCGGTGTTCGGTGTGCATTCCGTCGGGGTCGTAATAGTCAACGTCAGGCAAATGCGGTAGTACGACGAGTTGATTGGCTTCCGTATTGAAGAAGTGAGGAAAATATCCTTTGGCCATTTCTGTCATACCAAATGTTTTAGGCATTCGACTCAAAGGCATGGCTAAATAACTCATGGAATCTTTGAATTGCGCTTGTCCCACATTCATGTAGATGAGTTTGGCACCGTTCATGGTGACTTTGAAGCATTCGGTGCCTTGTTGTGAATAATATTTTAACAAAAACTGTCCGTCGTATCCAGAGAAATTGTGAGCCATGACGGTTGCATAGCGATGACAGTCTCCGTAACGTTGAATGTCCTCTTCGCGCCAAGTGTCGTCGGTAGGGTCTAAAATCCATTGAGCAAACTCGGCCAGAGTGTTAGGACCACGAAATATCTTTTCACGTCCTCCTGGAATCCTACTACAATGAGGACAGTGAACATGGATAGGTTCTTGGATGCACTTCTCACAAGCCCGATGAGCGACGCAGAAATTTGGAATGTGAATGCCCGTCTCTTGCATGCATTCAAAATCAAAAAAGATGAAATCCACTTGCGTCTTGTTCTTCTTCTTGGGATCAGCCTTTAATTCTTTCTTCAGTGTATTGTCTTACTTTTGAATGAAACATTGATGATCATAATCCACGATCTGGTCACAAAAACGACATCTTTTCTTTCCGACACAAATGTGATTCTTGGGGTCGTTGGTTTGAATCAGGTGCCCACACGTGGAACACAATTTCAGTAAGTCGCAAGCACATTTTTGCTGGTGCCCTTGTGTCATGCAATGTTGTTCGTAGCAAGAGGGACTGACAAAGGTTCGTCGACAAGTCTCACATGTACGTGTTTTTCAGGAAGGCATGGCTTGGCAGCTAAACAGCCCTGACATCTCTCTCCGCAATGAATGTGTTTCTAACGACTGTTAAATCCTTGCTCACATTTCTCGCAATAGTAAGAGTATCCCAGAAATCCTGTGATACTGGCGATGGCATCGAAATGTTCTTGGTGATAATAGACGTGAATGTATTTTCACTCGGGAAAATCGGGTTCTCGAAACAGTAGAGCTCCGCGAACTTCTAGAGGGTGTGCTTTCAAAGTGTAGCGAGGAGCCAAGACGTCTTGAAGTTGTTGCATTTGAGAAATACCACACGCGGTGTCTTTGGGTATGCCTGCTTGTTGTAACAGAGAGTTCTGCTTCTTTTTCGTTGTTTGGCTCTGTCCGATTGTCGAATGCTCTTCCAGGCTCTTTTCCATTCTACGGACTCGTTCTTGTCGGCATATGTTCGCCCCACCACGATGGCACGGGCCAAGCACATATGGTCCTGAGAATTGTCGATTTGGACGACACTGTGTTTGGCACTGCGAAGGTCGTCAACCAGTAACGCTTTCCTGCTTCGTCCGCTACCTCGAGGAGGGGATACGTGAGTCATGTGAAGTGTGACTTTTAAATCCGTGATGGTAATCTCTTCGTTGGATTATTGAACGTGTTCTATCTTGGTCATGACTTTGGCTGGTGTTTATTCTGCCGAGGTGCTGAACTCGATCCAAACAGGAGGCTTCAAACTGTCGTGATGGATGGACATCTTAACCGATCATCCTCTTTGGCTCCGCATTGTCGTTTCAAGTTCTGTAACATAGAGTCCCACACATCGAAAATGAACCCTGCAGCTTTCTCGGGAGGCACTTCGGACTTGAAGTCTTTAAAGTGGACGGTGTAAGTGTAAGCCGTGGTTCGGAATTTTCTAGAGGTCATTTTTTGCGTCTCTCGAATGCGATAGTAATTTTCGGGAACCACGGTAGGACTTTCTTGGTGAGGGCTGGTGGATTCTTTGGGTTTGGTAGAAGTTACGGTTTCAGGCTCACTCCTCTCTTCTTCGAAATCTCTAGCATCGACTTGAGCTAGCACTTCAGCGAGCGGTGTTTCAGGCGGCACAGAAAGTCTCCGTCGTGGCCTCTTCGTTTCTTCTTCTTCTGTTTTCTCATTGAGATTACGTGATCTTTTCATCTTGATATCTGACCTGAATCTGATTCAGTTTCACACAGGGCCTCTTCCTATATAGAGAGAGACCTTCCTACCCTCAGAATCAGTATTCGTTATTCCATTTTCAAACAGTGAAGATGGAAGAGTCAAGAAGACAGATTGCCTTTCTGGTCAGAGATTTGCAGACAGTCCTTCGAAAGTATACCACTTTCAATATGACTAAGGACTACTCCTCCTCTACCTCTCGATATAAAAGTCAAGATACTTGCTATATCTGCCAAGAGAAAGGACATTGGGCTCCAGAATGTTCATAACGTCAAAGTAAAGGAAAATAAAAGAGAGACAAAGGGAAAAAGATACCTGTTATCATTGTCAAGAAAAAGGACATTGGTCTTCAGAGTGTCCTAAGAAACAAGAGAACCCACCAGAGAGGGAGGAAGCAGAGGGATCTTCAGCCCCAGAAGAAGAAGAAGAACTCATTCCCGTCGTCAACAAAGACAAGAAAGCTAGACACTGAAGAAAAAAAAGAACTCTTGATCCCTGTGAAGAAATTCAAGAACAAGAGAGACAGACAGTGAACGATGAACTTTTAAGTGTGGTGTTATGTTCATTGTGATTTTTAAAAAAAAGAGAAAAAATATACCAGAATGGAAAAAAAGTAAGTGTCTTTTGGTTTTGTTTTTTAGAGTATGGGCGCACGCACGCACGCACTCCTACACAAACCAAGGAATGGGTTTAAAGTTTTACTTGATTTGGCAAATTAGATTATTATCTTTTCTGGGTAAATGGGGTGGCCCTGAAAAGGACCGTTGGGGTTTTGTTTGTTAAACAAATTTATGTATGGACATGATCAGCTTCAACTGTCTCAATCCCTTTCCACGACCAAGTCATATTCCTCCTCCTCCTCCTGCTGCTGCTGCTTTGGTGGTAGTAGTAGTAGTAGTGAATGGTGGTGGTGGTGGTGGTGGTGGTGGTGGAAGTCTATCACTAGTTGTAGTAGTAGTGATGGGTTTAGAATGTTTCGCCCGTGATGGTCTCTTTCTCTTGGGTTGTGTTAAAGAAATCTGATACATATTTCTCAGATGCTTTAACTCCGCTAAAATGTCTTGTAACAAACTCACCGTTTTGTTTTCCTCACTCCCTTCCTTCTGTTCTTCACACTTCTCCTCTTCTAACTTTCTTATTTCTTCTTCTTGCTTTCTTCTTTCATCTTCTTGCTGAAGAAAAACTTCCTCGGCTTCCCTCTAACGCTTGAAAAAGAATTCCAATTCTTCTTTTTGCCTCTTTTTAAAATCGTCGATGACATGCAAAGAAGTTGGTGGTATAGCAGCAGTCGTTGTGGTTTCAGGCACAAATTCTTGAGAAGAGGACAGAAAATCCACAAAATCTAAATTAAAATCTTCCGGTTGAAAGTTCACCACGGCATTCGCTGCTGTCGTCACAGGCTCACTCCAATACATGCTCTTCGTGGTATCCGTCATACTTAGGCTGTCCAAAGATGACGTCACACCCCACTCTCTTCCCATTAGAAGAAAAACCTACCCGGTTGTAACGCGCCATTGGATTGGTAGTTCATTTCGATCTGTTTCAATCCGCTCTTAGGCTATATATACCACCGCTTGTCTCATAAACCTTCACCGGTTTCTCAAGACCACACCAGAAGAAAAAAGATGTGGACAAGTGTAGAGTCTTCCAACATCGTCTCGCTGTAGAAAATTAGAGTTAGGCCTCGACGCGGAAGAGGCAAACGCTTCGCTCCATCATAATTTATAAGATCGTTTACCATGTCTTACTTCTTCATCTACAGCCACCACCACAACTACAATCACCCCTTCCGTAACTGCCCTTTTTTGCTGCTGCTGCTGTCACCGCTTCCAGTAGTACTACTAATTACTATTGTTGGGGTTGGTTCTAAGCTGTCTCTGCTAGTATTACTTCTGCTAGTTTTCAAGCCACTTCTGCTACACGTATCCTGCAGCTTTCTCTTCACTAATGACTTAGCAAAAGAGTGAATAAACTGTTGTTGCTGCTGCTCCTGCTACTACTGTTACTAGTATTACTTCAACCACCACCACTACTACTACTACTTTTGATGCTACTACTACTTCCAACATCACTTCTAATATAACTACTGCACTATCGAGAGTTTTGTTAAGAACAAAAAATGGACTTCATTGAGTTGTTGTTGGGCGTATTCTGTGAACCTGACAGCCTATGTGAAAAAATATTCATAAAAATACTTAATCCATAACTTAGTTCTCACAAACTTAAATAATATATTGTTTTGAACTTGTTTATTATTTAACTATTGTGAAACATGTATCATTATTATTATTTATAAATTAGTAGTTTCTTATTTTACTGTTGTGAAACATGTATCATTATTATTATTTATAAATTAGTAGTTAGTTTCATCATGTGTAAAATGTAAGTCTTGTATTTTTGAATACGTAGTGCACACAAAGCCTATGGTCAACTTCATAGTCTCGTACGAGTTATCTACCCGTATTGACCTCTAATTTAGGTAAGCTGTATTCCAGTTTAATATTTCAGGGTGAGTGTTTAAATATAATAAGGTATATTTGTTTAATGTAGATATATGAAAGAGACCATACTCTGCTTCCAACATGGAGGAATTATGATAATTATATTTTGTCATGGTAGAACTAAAAGGAAATAATTTAAACGCCTCGAGCAACAATTAAGATATGTTTTCTAGGAAGAAAGAATTAATAATTATTTGCAAGGAACCTGAGAAAAAAAGGAGTTATATGATACATTTTGGGAAAAAACGATTGTGAATTTAAGGCAAATAGGACCATAAACAAATATTTTATGGGAACAAGGTTACTCAGACCTCTCAGACCTCTTTAGCAGGGCTTCATTGATGTATGGGAACAAGGTTACTGAGACCTCTTTAGCAGGGCTTCATTGATGTATGGGAACAAGGTTACTGAGACCTCTTTAGGAGGGCTTCATTGATGTAAGTCAGTTAAACAGAAATGGTGCGCCCAATCCAAATATTTAGAAATACGAATGTATCATGTTGAAGATGTTGTTTAAGGAGAAATTAATTCGTAGATCAATTTTCAATAGGGTGAAAATATTTAAGATTCAAGATTCAAATACTTTATTAGTAATTACGACCACTATCCCAGCATACACATCAAAAGTACATAAATCAATGATATAGTGCATTTAAGTAGAATAATAATCGTGTCACTCAGAGAAGAATAATTTTAAATATTTCTAAAATAAAATTTCATGGCTTCGACGGTAATCTGAATTGTAGCAGTGTTCTAATATTGTCCTTCGTAATATTAGAAATAAATATGGAGGTAGGCTAATTCCTACAACTATAAAATAAACGAAATAACTTCTACACAATACATATTATCTTCTTTCTAAAATGTGACACACACACACGCATATATATATATATATATATATATATATATATATTTATATATATACTTATCTTTTTGATAGTTTAGGTTTGTCATTTCCTATAAGCAAGTGAAAATATGTTCTAGTGCCTAATAAATTATAGCAGGTTTACAAATACCGTTCTGTTAAATCGTTAAATTGTGGAGAATAAAATACGTGCTATTCAGCTTCTAATATGGAGGTATTTTCGTTATTTAGACAATAAACACAAAACCCTATATTCCCTATCTAACCCCTCGTTGATATCTTGTCTTTATTCCAAATTTGTTACTGGAACACCTGAACAGAGCAAATGCTTTTCTTAAATGGAATTGCATATCAATACATAAAGGTGAAGTTCAGTGTAAATACAACCTATATTATATGAGCTACTTCGACATTATTATAGTGTGTGTGTGTGTGTGTGTGTGCGTGTGTGTGTGTGTGTGTGTGTGTGTGTGTGCTTATGATATGGTATGATTCATTGGACGATAGAGTTAAGCGAACATGTTATTTTCACACAGCGTTTTACCCACGGCTGAATTGGTAGTTTTTGTTTCGTTCCGGCAAGCCGAACGTATGTGATGCCATTGGTACCAAAAGTCAATCTTTTACTTCGAGCATGGTACAGTGTGTAGCGCTGACTTGTTCCAGTCAACAAATAACCTCATTAACCTGCACTTTTTTGTCAAAATGATACATAATCATCTTGTTTCTTTTCTTTGTTGTAAAAATGGTCTTTTATGCTTTCGGTTCAATGAATTGAGGTTACAGATTTTTATCCTGTCAATGATATATATATATATATATATATATATATATATATATATATATATATATATATATATATATATATATATATATATATATATATATATATATATCTTTTGACAAAATTTCCCACTAATGGCGAGGCTATCCATTTCTTCCCAGCCACTTGCAAGTGACTTTGGAAAAAGTAATTTGTATTGAACAGAATTTTCTTCATTTTCCAGAGTCTAATATCTACATTGCAACCTAATGACATCATAAGTAATTACGTGGGTATGATTGTGTTGTATTCTTCTTCATCAATATGTACTATATTATGTACTGCATTTTTCGTTTTCAGAATGAATAACCTGTTCATTTTACTGTTTTATTGGCCTGTTTGTCAGAATAACAGCTAATTTATATTGTTCAAACTGTCAAACGGGAATAAAGTTTCATATCTTTACAACCAGTCCCCTCCCCCCTCCCCCCCCCCCAAAAAAAAAAAAAAAAAAAAAAAACCGGAGAGTTCCTCACAGTCTGGCATTTCTTTTCACCGGCATAAATGTCGTGGGCATACGCGAATCACCAGGAAGCGGACCAAAAGTAAATTTGACAAAAAAGTGAACGACATGAAAAAGTTAGGTTCGGCAGGGTCTAATCTACTGGAATATATCACATTCTTTACATCTGTCACGATTCAGGAATGCAATAAACACAAACTCTTAGACTGGTCTGCCAATGTGAGAAATGGCGGCCGCCATTATGCACGCATCAATGACATAAAAATTTATTTTCCTGTCGGGCATATCGATCTAAGGTATTTCGTTTAGTACATTCCCGAAAAACACCAGATGTCTCAAAACAAACTGTGCTACACGATGATATGAGGCAGATTGGGCGTCCGTTGTCTTTGCATTAAAATGCCATGTGATGGGGTAAATCGGAATCCATCGGTTATTACCGTTAGTTATAATGTATTTTGGGGCCGAAAGTACACTTATTAGGCCGGAAGTTGGCGCCAGTCGATTTTTATGACGTTTTATTTAATTTTTACAGCGTCATAACCTGAAGTCGACTTTTTAAGATTGAATGAATAGGCGTCAAGACATAAAGTCTATTTCTAGACTGAAAGTCTGCTTCTTATGACGGCAAAATCGGTTTTTATGACATAATAACCTGAACTTGATATTTGGACTGAAAGTGTACCATTTGTAACTTCATAATCAGTTTTTATGACTCTATAACCTGAAGTTAACCTTTTTAACACTAAAGGTATATTTTTGGTCATAATAGGTTTTTTGACTTGATAACTGGAAGTGGACTTTTTAAGAAACTTTTGAACCTCTGTCGTGACTGAAAGTCTAGTTTTTATTACCAGAAGTAGATTTTTAATTGACTGGTTGTCCATATTCTAATCCAAAATTCGATTTTTATGATCTAAAATATATTTGTGTCCGCCATTTTGTTTTCAGACTCTGGTTATTTCATTTTAATGGAAAGTCACGAACGCCCAATTTTGATTTTTGGAAGAAAAAAAATTGGATATCGTCTTTTATTTTTGTGAAAAGAAAGGTGTTGTAAAAAAACATAAAAAAAACACTTCCTTAAGGAAGGAACTATCAAATAAATATGAAAACATAACACTAAAAATTAAAATTTAATTAATTACAAAATAAGGAATTAACTAAAACCAAAGAGCAAAAATAATAATAAAAAATAATTAATAGAAATAAAAATAACGAAAACTTAAATAAAATAAAAAATAAAGAAAAAAAATTAAATAAAATAAAAAACTTTCTACCATCATTAAGAGATTGAAAGAAAGAAAGAGTTACCCCCTCCCCTTCTATTCAAGGGATAAAGAGGGCTCATCCCCCATCCGCTTCCACAAGAAAGGGGAGGTACGGTGGAACCATAAACAGAATCGTACTATAAGATAAACCAGAACATTAAGTATTTTTTTAAAAAATTCACATGCATAGCGAAAAAGAAATTTGCATGTATTTTTCCCAGAGAAATTACAAGTAGTTTACGAAATTTAGCGGATACTAAAGAAAACCGGAAAAATATTTTACTTCTAAATTTCACCTTTAAAGCTAGGAAAGAAATGTCCATGTATTTTCCCGTTAGAAGAGTACAAAAAACCCAACAATTACAGCCCATGTTTTGAAAATTTCACACATGTAGCGAGAAAACAAAAAGAAATGTTTGCGTATTTTCTCACTTGAAGAGTAAGAACATGTATATTGCTGTTAAAAATCTACTAATTTCAGTCTATAAGTCACAGTAAAAAAATTATTTTTTAAGAGTTCTGCTATATCGGAATAATATTTTCTGAAAAAGAAGAAAAAAAAAAAAAAACATGCCTTTGGTAATATTAACAATAATGTATTAATTTTGTGTATGATAGGAAAACTTAAGTGTCATGTTTTCTTTTCTTACAAAGAACAAAAGAATTAATTACTGTGACATTTGTTTTTTATTCCAACCAACAAGTCATAGTAAAAACTTATTTTTTAAAGAGTGTTGTAACATTGGAATGATACCTTGGTTTCTATTCTAATAAAACAAATACTGTTTTCGTAATATTATAAAGTATGTATATATCTCCTACATTTCCCGACTCAGCCATCTTCAATTTACACTTAAAGAACCGATTCTGGTTTGAATCGGTCAAGAAAGATACACTGTTACAATTTTGATATTAATATTAGTAGCTTCATACAAAATTTAGTATTAGGAACTTATCACATAGCTGGTACACTTTACATATAGTGTGTGCAGTTTAATATTTCTGATATGTCAACATGTCACTTTATGTGAATCTGATTGGTCCAAATAAGCTCATGAAATTCTTGCGTAGTATTCTCTTTACTGATTGGCTGCGACCGTGGGAAGTTTCCTTACCCCGCCTTCTGGAATGTTTTTATGTTACTATTACTGTCAACATTTTGGCTGCCATCTTTCGAATTGATTCCCCAAGAGGCATTGATAAAAAGGTTACGTCTGTCAGAATATGGCCAATTGAACCCACAGGGGCTTGTTACAAATAAAATTAAGGGTATAGGTCCATCGATAGAGGGATGGAGGGGGGAGTAAAAAACCTGTAACAGGGACCCCACCCTATGACAAGCGTAGTTTAAATGTTAACCTAAAGGACTCACCTCTGTTTAGAGAGGAATGTGGACAAGTGCTAGTCTGCCAAATGACAGAAAGTTGTCTAACCACAGCAAAGATCCAAATCAAATAATGCAAATACCCTGTCACAAATATCGTCGATTGTCCAAACTCTGTGGACATCCTTGAATCGTACATCATGTTTGTCAACCTCACGAGCTTGTTTTGAGATCCTGACGTCATTAACTGGGTCACTAGCGTTCGTTGACAATGACAATAAGTGCTGATTAGGAAATATTCGATGAAATGAAATTGAAATACGTACTACAATTCAAATTGAAAAAACACAATGAAAATGTCCAATTTTACTAATGCCATATTTGCTCCAAGTTTTGTGGCCATGGTATGAGTGTTAGCTTTTCAAGCCAGGGCCGCTGTTCACATGTTGGTTTTAGTTACCTTTTTATTAGTAGGAAATCCACGACATAGATTTCTCAGACGGCAAAGGCAATGTAAAACCTTCGTTTCTATAACATGCATTTCTTATATCATGTTAGAAAAAATACATCCAATAGAAGAGTATGCAGTATGAAATTCTTTTTTGGATTATTGCAATGTAGGGAGAAAAAATCTTTGTTGTGACATAGCCTAAAGAAGAAAAAAATATTTTAAAAGTGTTACAGCCTGTCTACCTGATTTCCAGTTTAGGGTTACACCTTGACTGTTCGATTTAATTTTTTCAAAGATTTAATGAAAATTGTATAATATTTAGTAAAGATTTAGTGGACATTTTACAATATTTAGACAATTTTTGTAAAGATTTAGTGGAAATTATATTATTTTTGCAATAAATAGTAAAACTTTTAAGTAATGTTGCAAATTTTGGCAAATTTTTTGTAAATAATGCATTAATTTTAACATTATATACTCCTATAATAATTATTCTCTAAACTAATATTGTACTCAATCAAATATTTTTACAAGTTCTTTGAATTGTGCCATATAATGATTCTTTGTTTTTACAGTACTTCACTGACTGTTATTTTCTATGCTTTCTTGAACCCAACAACGCAAAATACAAGAAATCTTGTAAGAAAATAAAACAGAAATACAAACTTTATGGTTTGTCTTTAGATTAGATCATTATATGGGAATAATACTGATCAAGTTGAAAGAAAATAAAGAATTAAGTACTATTTTCTTTCTATTACATAACAAAAGTATCATAAACCATTTCATTTGATTAAGACTGTAAAGTATATATTTAAAAAATTGCGAACTATTTATTTTGTAGTGTAGTGTTTTTATTCTATAACAGAATATAATTTGACATTTGTTTGTTTGTTTTGTTTTTTATTGTACGATGTAAGCAAGGACTGAACAAAATTATATAGAAACAGAACATCCTATAGAAACAAAATCACACAATATTTTTTGCACAATTATTAAAAGACAAAGGGAATAAAGTGAGTTTACATGAAATAAAAAATGATTATAAAAACAACCTAGTTATTCAGTACAAAGAAATGTTGTACCAAAAATACGAAAATACGATAAATTGATTAAAAACAGTATTAATTATATGATAGATGATGATTTAGGAGATGTGAGTAATTTAATAGAATACAATGATGATTACAAATATTTATTAGTTATTATATATTTGTTTTTACATATAACTTTTGTACAACCTTTAAAAAAATAAAAACCTACTAGTATTATTGATACATTTAAAGTTGTTCTTGAACAAAACAACATCCCGCCTAAAATGTTACGTACTGATCGAAGTAGTGAATTTATGAATCACTTTTTTCAAATATATTTACAACAAAAGACAATTGCTCATATGGGTAGTCTTAGCGATTACAAAGCGGCTTTTCTGAACGAGTTACTCGTACTTTAAAAAAACAGACTCTATCGTTACTTTGAAGATAAACAAAGTTTAAACATTTAGATGTAATACAAGATTTTGTTAAAAATTATAACAGTATGTCTCATTCTAGCTTTTTTCGGTTACAAACCTCATGCAATTTATGCAAATACACAATATCTAATTAAGAATAAATTAGGAGAGCCACGCATAAGAAAATTAAAAAATCAAGTAAAATTAATATTATATATTTTTTGAAATATGGGATCAAAGTTATAAAAAAAATAACTTGCCAAAGAGATTAAAAAAAAAAAAAATGGATGGAATACATATTGGTAGAAAAGTCTATAAAAGTCTATAAATGCCGATAATTCATTACCCTATTCAGTCTATGACTTTGATATGCAAAAGATATATATATATATATATATATATCTGTATTGGATTTAAACCGGTTAGAAAACAACATATTAATTTCTTTGAAATTGAAACTTAGTTTACAAAAATCGTTCACAGGATTAAATTTAGCTATAGCTCATGCTGGGGCACACAAATACAAAACTTATTAAACGACAGTATGTCTTCATTTAATACAGAATGTCTTGAAAGTTTCGTTGGGCAACCTGGAATGTGGAAATCGGAATTACTTTCGGATCCAGGAGGTAATTCTTTAATTCAGGATGTCGCAGATCTATAAGAATCCGCTCTGAAAAGAAAGAAAGAAAACTAAAAATGAAGAAGGCCTAAAAAGAAAAAAATACTACTTGTGGATGTGTTAATAAGAAAAGATCACATTTAAAAACACCAGGAATTGGAAAATAAAGAAAAAAATTATTAAAAGATGGGTCGTCCACATAACAACGAAAAAATACACTACTTAAAGAAAAAGGTTGTGGAAATTGTAAAAGGAGGCAGGCTCAGACAAAATCAAAACAAGAAAAAGCGAAAAACTAAAGGAAAAAAGGAAAGCAAATCAGAAGATATACCTGAATACTAAATTCAGATACTTATTTATTGTAAAAGAAAAAAAAAATATGTATTTCTTCTATAATTCTTTTCAAAAACTCATAATCAAGGAAATGTCCAATCTTATTAATTTGAATATGTAAAACCTTTAGCTCCCATAGCTAATAATTATGCCTAATTTATTATTAGCTGGAAAAATTGGAAAAATTCTGATGAATACACTGCCCTTAATTTAACAGCTTTATCATTTAAAATGAAAATTACTAAACCAGATGCTACAGATATATTGAGGGTTACCAACAAAGTAAGTACTGAAAATAGTATCTTACATACTTGTATTATACATATTGAAGTTTATCTAAATGATACAATAGTGTAACGTGCTGACAGGTTGCTATTTTGTAATAAAGCTCAAGAGTTATTCCTATAAAAGAAATATTAAATTTAATATTCTTAATATTAACTGGAATAAACACGGTAATGACGCTGTGTGGGTAGCGTAATTACGTTTCCACTTCCATCATTGAATTAAAAAATGTTTCCACTTTGCTATCCATTTTAAGTGATTCATATATACTTATGATGTTTTAAATGTAACTTACGAATCCACTCCAAGTGACGTCCATGCCTATTTTATCGTAATTTTGTTTATTATCGTGGATCCTCATAACTTCGTTGATATCCTTGAATCGTGCACCATGTTTCTCGCGACCTAACGCGCTTGTTTCTAGATAATGACGTTATCAACTGTGTCACCAGCGTTCTTCAAGAGTGACAGCAAATATTTAACAAGTAAAATCAGACAAAATGAGATTTAAACAGGTAATTTCGTGTAATTTAAGAAATCAGAATGAAAATCTATATTTTGACCAATGCCATATTTGTGTCAGACATTTTGGTCTTGAATTGTGTATTATATGCTAAAGATAGGTCCGCAGATCACATGTTGACTTTGTTTACATTTCTTGAACAGGAAAACCCACTTTGGGAATTTATACAACGGCAAAGCCAATGTAAATATTTGGTTTTAATCATGTGGGGTTCTTACACAACGGAAGAAAAATGTACACTGTAAATGTCTATTCATTTAATTGGAAAGAGAAATATATGTTTTATTGTTACATCCTAGAATACACTTTATGAAATGAACCATATGTTTATATTATATTGATATTTTATTATTTATTCACGTTATATTGAATTGAATATGTCTTTGAAAGCAATAGAATATGATAAAGAACAAGCAAGCAGTAATGTAAGTGCACAAACTTTATCTAGAATGAACGGTAACTTTTTGTTAATTTTTAATTTTTAAGTTTAAATTTTTTATTATTATTTCAAAAACACGGAGACGCTATAAAGTAATAATATCCATACCTTGGATATTTCCGGTCATATGCGACGTGACTTTTTAGTCAGTATCACGAACCATGGAGGCACTTCCGGAAATAAGTATACTTACACACGCCCGGAAAAACGGTAATTCTGAACTAATGTGCATGAATGACAAAGATTTTTAACGATGAATAAATGAAGTAAATATGGTTGAACATATTCTGTGGTTATTTGAATAGTTTCTCACAATATTATAACGAACGCTTTAAAAATCACGTTAAGGGTACGAACTAGGGGGATTCGAAGATATTCCTTGCGATGATACGCCAAATGCAACACAGTTCGGTATGCATACGATGTTGATTAACTAATACAATGCTCTAATCACGTCAGTGTACTTTGTTCGCTAAATTCTCCTGTTGTAACCTTACCGAGTTTTACCGAGTTCACCGAAAACTCGACCTAGTTTTACCGAGCTCTTTCAGGTCAATCTACCCATATTGGGCTGCCTTTATTATTATTCCAATGCATGTTTGTTGCAATATAATTACTTTTGGTAGCTTTAACCCGTATAGAGTTCAGTGTATTGCAGCGGTAGGGAATTCCGATCTAACCTAGTTTTACCGAGCTCTATCATGCATGTATAATGCACTAGACCGGTGTGTCCCAATGACGTAGTTGGAATCTCCATTCTAGTACTTGAACTCTCATGTACTTGAAGTGGATTCGTGGGGGTTTTCGGTGTAGTAAACTTGTTCCTTGCTATGTAATCTTCCACACATTGAAAATGTATTGCATGATTCAAGTCAAAGTAATCGAATGTTAATGAAATCCATGAATAAAGAAGTCATTTAACATTATTTCACTCTTTCTGTTTATTAGTATCCCTCAGGCCCATTATTTAGTCAATGTTATTGGCTATTTTTGTAGCGTCGTCTCCTGAAAGAGTTCTTGGGCTGTGTGTCATTCTTGGCAAGAGCATCCTATGATTTCAAGATTTTAAAGCCTAATGCGCTATACTAGTCAGTAATAATAATAGTACATATCATTATAAATTAAGTTTATGTTTATTATATTCGAATTGAACAATATCGCATCACCTGAAAGGCCAAAATAATGACCTATGTATTAAAATCTACAATATAATTTGCTCCAAATTTGTTCCAGGTAATTAATAGTTAAAAAAATATGCATGTTCATTAATTCGTATGAATGTTACACTAGAAGTTTCTAATCTTTTTAAATCATGACACATTCAGCAGGTAGTTAATATTTCCTTTTTGTTATTACATGTTAGAGTAACTTTTGTTAACATCTGTAGTTTAACATACCAAAACAGCTTTTGAATAAGAGCAGTATTTATGTTATTTTCACTTTAATGCTGTCCATGACATAATACTCTTTCTCTCTAGTGTCATAATTGAAATTGAGAAATAATTCATTTTAATTATGCATTTTACCATATCTTTTCCAACTCTGATACCGTGAAACTTATTTGTTGTGACTATCTTTGTAAACAAATTTATTTGTTGCTGCATGTGAATACTATAAAGCATGGTGTTTGCATATTCACTGTATTTATGATAATATTTGTGTATCTTTTATCTAGGAAATTGTTACTTTATGAACGTTTTCTGTACATACATCAATTGGGAGTATGTCAGTGGATGATGGACACCCTGCTGCAGATGGTGGACCATCGCCCAGTGTGCCATTCAATATCACTGAACCAGTAGAGCACAGTTCAGAGGGTTACCATCCTCCAGAGGGATCTCCACATACACACTGGTGTGTATGCTCCAGGTGCCAACAGAGGCAGAAATTATTTGTTGCAGTAGGATTTGTTGTGGTTGCATTTAAACTCTGCCCAGAAAGATTATTGTATGAATGTGGCTATTTATAACATATCTGATCCTCTTATCAGCTAACCAGCACCCTCCTCACCTTAAAACCACAGTGTGCATGAATAAAATAAATATATATATTGAAAGATCACAATATTTGGTAATCGTCTCTTCTTCAGAGTGATCATAAATCCCACTGCTTTATTTAACTTGTAAACAGTTCATCACATCATCAGTCTTGTTGGATTCTATGTGCTAGCCCAAACTGCTCCACAGGTGGAACTCTTGAAATGCCACTGCCACCACAATTGAAATCTCTCACTTTCTTGCAGAAACGCCTACACTTGTTTTTACAACATTTTTCACGGGATTTGTAAAAAAAATAATGGAACATATACATTTTTAAACCATAAGCCACTAACTCTAGCATTGCTATTGCTGACTTTCCCTTCTTCTTGAGCAAAAAGTAAATGAAACATTACTGAAATGAAAACTCAAAACGAGACTGACTCCCAGAAGAATGGTCCACTGCAGGCTGTGGCATTGTTTTCCGACGTCTTTTGAGAGCACTTTGGTGATAGTCTTAATCTTAATCATACAGATAAAAACCCTAATAAACCATGAGAACTCTGGCATGCTGCATAGTATTGCTGATAAAACTTTGATCTTAAAATTATTATCTTGAATCCTAGCCCAAATTTTTTATTTAATTTTCTGTAGAATCTATGGTGAAACTGTAGCAGTAAACAGCTGGTAAATTCAAACATCTTTTCTCCAAAGGATTTCCTTTTACAAGTCTAATGTGAGAAGAGAAGCTTTCCACATATTTAAACTTCATAACTTCGTCAGCTTGCATAACTTAAGCATAATCTGAGTGCATTTTGAAATAATTTAAGGTTTAGGAAATTTTCATATAGTGACAACTAAATATTTGTATTATAGTTGATACTGAATTTGAATATAATTGTACACAAGGGCTTTATTGTTGAAAACAATAACATATTTTCGGCTAAAATGTATTATAATTTCCACTCTGTCCAACAGGTTCTCTCTTCCTCTCGCTTCTTCTCACTGACACAGATCCAAATAATTTAAGCTAAAAATACTGACAGATACTACACTGGTACATATTTGATAATTAGAAGACCAAGTTAATTGTATGGAATTCATGATAATTTAGTAACAACATGAATATTCAAATAGGGTTCTCTTCGCTGGTTTCTTGAGTGATCGCTGAACAGGTATGCAAGCTTATGCTAATGCTTTTTTGATACTCAATTAAACATTCTTTCACATGATATGCAAATCTTGGTGCTTGATGAGGCAATTCTTGCCCTAGCCTGAATGTATACCCGGGATGTGCTGGCCCTGCCCCAGAGACGATGATATGAGGAAGGCAATCGTCAAGCAGCATATTGACAGTTTGTGTTGTGACAGCATGGTCAACTAGGAAAGGGTGTATGAGAGTGGTTATCGCCAGCTGTTGTGTGTATAAAGAGAGTACCAGCTGTTGTGTGTATAAAGAGAGTACCAGCTGTTGTGTGTATAAAGAGAGTACCTTAGAAGATCATTGAGACTACCATTCAAACGAATAAACCAGAATGAATTACACATATGCTCTTTTCAACACGCTCTATTTAGAGTACAGCATTGCACAATCTCTAAGTTCTGTAATGTTTACAAGAAACTACATCCAACTTTACAACAAGGATTACCTTTACAATGTGCTTGTTATCCAATATGTACCTCGGTAAATTATTTGCGTCTAATTCATAATTAGGGAATATGGTCAAACCAGGATTTTTTTTATTATTGAATCATCAATTTAGGAAAATATATTGTAGCTAATATATTGTCTTTGCCGAGTTTTATAAGTTTACATGTGTCCTCGGTGCTTTCTAATATTTTATGATTTACAATATTTAAAAACTTGAGAGTTTTCTTGAAGTCGATATACATTTAATATTTTGAATTGTTTTGTTCAAAATATCGTCCGTATATAGTAATACATATTTGTGTGTGTTTCAGACTCACATAATTCCATACGTAACCCTGTTTCATGGCAAGTTGTTCTATCCAGAGATGCCAGATTCACTGAAAATTAAAAAGAAAATGAAACTTTTAAATTGTACTGAAAAGCAATGCCGAAATCTATTATATACGATTTAAATGATTAAAATCCCATGCAAAAGAGACCTTAAACACAGTGTGTGTGTGTGTGTGTGTGTGTGTGTGTGTGTGTGTGTGTGTGTGTGTGTGTGTGTTTGTAAAAGGTGCGAAACGGGGACATCGGTAAGAATACACACCAACAGACCGGGGACACACCTCGAAACGGGGACGTCCCCGTGTTGTAATAGCGGCAGAAATAGATTGCCACGGTCTTACTTAGTGATAAAAACCTTAAAATAAGCGTATCTGAGCATGTCCCCGTTTGGTCGGTATTTTTTCACATTGTACTATACACAAAAATACACACGTCCTACTCGACTCAAAACTTCGAGTGTATCAGTCGGAAAACTGAGTCCCCGTTTACTCGGTAAACATTCTCATCGTCTGCTTTGCTGCCTACTCGCGCACTTTGTTTCCGAATTACTCACTGAAGATGTCATCAAGAAAATCAACAAGATTCAAATCAGGTATGTAAACATCAACAAACATGTATTATATATTTTCTTCTTAACAAAGACAACAAGATCGATTATGTGTTTATTAAATTGATAGCCAACCGTTCATAACACTTTCGCCAAATTAGGTTGGAAGCACAAGTAACCTGAATAATAGTAAACGGTTTTGAAAATATATTGAACATCATTTTTTTTGCAAACATTGATAAGACTCATGCAGATATTCTGCTGGAAAATTACGATGGGTAAGAGATTATACATATTCATCTTTGTTTGGCATGTGATCTTTAACACTGAGCCTTTCTCATTTCGATAAGAAATACGTGGGAAAATATCAACTTAGATTTTAGTTAATTCAGATTTGTTTTAATTTCAAGAGTGACCGCTCAAAATGTAGCTATTATATGATTGGCTTAAAGAACGTTATAATAAATATTTTTGCTGTCTAATTGTAAGCATGTGTACATTGATTTTAATTTTCATTAACAACTTGCAACAACGGTTATATTTTAATTCTTTTTATATTCGCTTAAAATACTTGCTTCCATTAAGTTTACCACTACTACTACGTCTACTACAAACCATCATCATCATCATCATTGTTGATAAGAAGCATAAAAAGGAACAGTCTATATCGTAATAAAGAAAAATATAATAATGGTTACTATTCCTTTCGTACGATTAACCGCGTTTAAATCAAATCCGACAAATTCATCTTGAGCTAAAAGGAAAAAAAAAGTTTTTGTAAGAACTTGTGCATGGTACCAGTCACGACACCGAACATAAAATATAACTGTGCAATCTTGCTGAAGTACAAATAATGTAAAGCAAAACATTGATATAATATTTGCCTGACTCAAACGTAAATTAGCCAATATTTCTCTTCCTTTCTTCCATTTATTCGGTACATTTTCATATTCTCTACATTTGTTCCTGATTTCCTTCTTTCTCTATTTTTACTTCCTTCATTCTGTCTGTCTGTCTGTCTGTCTTTTTCCTTCTAGGTCACTTGTTTTCTTTCTTTGTAAGAAATCATGAAACTAATACTGCTCGTCTTTGAAAACTTTGAGCACAATTTAAATATTTATTCTTGGGAAGTTTAGTCCCCATGTATCTACCAGTAATTCATCATACACTCCTAATGCATCAGATTTAATTTTCACAGCACTGAAACTGTCAGATTTCTTCTTCTTCTTCTTTCATGTATGTGATCACCCATGATAATATGAAATTTACTGTTTACAGCTGAATCAGAAAAGTCTTTTTAAAATCAAAAATGCTAAATCTGATATATATATATGTATATATATATATATATATATATATATATATATATATATATATATATATATATATATATATATATTGCCATGAGTTATACACCGCTATACTGAGGTACGATCGTAAATATTCCATGATAATGTACATGAACTAAAAGTGTATGTATATGAACCGCAGTCTAGTAGCAGGAAATGTTGTGTGTATTTCTACTTGAAGGAGACATCATTTCAGTAATTTGTTTATATAACGGTACATGGCGATAACTATCTGTTTATATGACCCCTGAAAAGGCGGGAATTCTCAATAAGGCATATAATGCATATGTGCCCCAAAGCCCCCCCCCCTCCAAAACATTTACAATGAATAGAAAAACTAAAAATAAAAAACAACCATAGATTCGCCCGTGAGATAAATGATATACTGATGCAAAAATAATGACTATAGAACGCGAATGTCGGAAAAAATGTAACACTTCCTTCCTTATCTATCCTCTCTTTTTCACGCAAATTTTGGACTGCAGTAGGTCAATAATAAGTTCAGTCGTGGAGTGGCACATGAGTCATAATTTACTTCCCAATTCAATTTTGAATTTGTAGCTTAATTTGTCAGCACATTAAAGGCATTATTTCTTTTTAATCTCATGTTTCTGAGAGACAGACAGAGAGACAGACAGACAGAGAGGCAGACAGACATCCAAACATCAGAAATGTCTTAAGAAAATGCTTCTCTTAAAACTGATGTTTGAGCTACTGCGCGTTAGAATGGGGGTGGGGGGTCTAGGTTGTTAATTTTTCGTGAAAACCAAAATATAATATGATCTGATGCACACACAAAACATTGTTTCTTTTTTTGTTTTGAGGTCGAATAGACAAAATACATCAAGCAAAATGCAGCTAGAACGTGCCATGTTTTCATACAAGCAGGACATCGATAGTGCTGGATTGCATGTGAAAAAAAAATGGATGAATATATAGGTAAGTATAGCGTGGATATACTATATCTAGGAACATCATACTACCAAATCAAACGTAAAGTTCAAATATTTATTTTTCTAGCGTCAATTCACGTTTCAAGATCAAGGTCATTGTTACTAAAATAGATTTTACCTATGCATTTAATTTCCGAATGATAACTAAGTTATACTATCGGATTTCAACGCAGTTTGGCGTATATTTCCGGTAGCTTTAGAAAGAAGCCTATTGATTAGGGGTCAGCAACTCAGGATTTTGCCTTAACATTTCATCTCTGGACAAGAATGTCATTTTTCAACATTTTTGTTAACATTACTATTTTCTGTAACAAAGAGCCCTTTCTGAATATGGAGTCAGTACCTTGAATTTCTAGGTCAAACCTTATGTTGACTGGATATCATATGCCAATTGCCGTACTCTTATTTCTTGGTGTCTTACGATAATATATAGAATAATTATTTTCCTCACTACTGATCATACAAATATGAATGGTTAACGCACCTTTTATCATTACCGATCCAGCTCCCAAAGGAGAGTACGTAAAGTCTATGGACGTACATTTTTCATATGATTATACCCTCGTTTTCTGGGGAAAACAGGCGTAGATATTGTTTTCAGTGTAAACAATAAGTTCTTTAAACTTTACCCTATCATAGACGGTTAAAATCACTACTCATTTATGGCCAGTACCAACTGATATTGTATAGTTTTTACAGCATGTGCTACTAACAAAGTGCCAGATGATAATCATGAGTATTGTCATTTCAAATTCAAATGTGAGAACAACCAGTACCAAACTTTTGGGAAATTGATAAAAATACGCAACAAAACCGTTTGGTAAAATATAGCTTTTAATGTGTATTTTTCAATCATGATTTCTTGCTGTAAAATTAGAAATGAGAATTGTTCCTGAATTATACCGTAATTTTAATATAAATCATCAATAATCCACGTTTCAAGTAACAAATATTACAGACAGTTATATTATACACATATCAATTCTTTCTTTGGAGGAATATTCCATTTGCATGTTATAGTAGAAAGTAAATAGTACAAAATTGACAGTAACATTTGTTGCAAGATGGATATTAATGCTATTTCTTATGACCCATAAATGAATCTTGATAAATTCGGGAGTTTGTATTACAAACCATCATTAATCATATTTATGTTTTATTTATTCCAGTAGAATCTGAATCTGAACAAGAACTTGGAAGAGCTGTATGGCGAAATTAATGACCACTCACATCAAAGTAAAAAATATCCAACATGTAATTCAAGAGCTTCCGTACATATTCTACCATTTTAAGGTTTTATCTAGCTGAACGCCAAATTCTGTAACGCCCGCGTGTTTGCTTGTATATTATCTTTTCCATTGTTCTATGTATCTTATTGTATTTGTCACGAAGATGTATTATGAGTCAAACAGGAAAGAAAATTACCATGTTATCAAACAATTACATTTCTTATTAATCGAACGAGTTTTCAAATATGTCAGTAAAATCATTGATCTTTTATGCCTTTTTTAAAATGATAATTATAGACGGCGATTCCTACTGTACAACATTAATTTGGTGCCTAGTAAAAGGTGCTTTTTGTTTTGACAAAAAATTATAGTCATTTTTGTATCAGAATCATCAAACTTTGATTTGTACAAATAAGGAGTCATAATGAAAGGTTCATTTGCAAACTTTTCTCATAAGTATGATTACGAGTAATTTTGAAATGACAGGTACAAGGAAGGAGATTTGCAGGAAGGAGCAGGAGGAAAACCAGTTAAGAAGATGAAGGTCAATCACCAAGCCCAAAAGGGTATCAAAAAACCTTTAGACAGGAAGAACAAAGTGCTGGCTAAACAACCTCAACAAATTCATCCTAATGAAGAGAATTCCTGGAAAAAAGGGATATTGAGAACTGCATCGCAAAAGAACCAGCATTGAGCGGCAGAAGTTGGAAAAATATAAAGGACTTCTGTAGAAATAAAAAAACTTCTTCTCACCGACATTAATGATAAATTACTTCATGAATCAGTACAATATATATGTTTTCCTGACCATACAAATAATGCTGCAGCTGCATTTCCTCCAAAATTTGACTTTTTTAAGACATGATACCATATGTATGTGTGTTGATATTATACAGCTTGACCCATCAAACAGTATTCGTGATGGATACCTTTTAAGCAACATTTAGAATGAAGATTGTTAATATGCTACTGAACAAAAGTTAAGGAACAAATATCAGAAAAGGATTTTCTTGCTGAATCTTAGCCGAGTGACACGTTCCATTGACTATGTGATACAAGTAAGCTTGCAGTGTTCCGTTAAATCAGAATAACCCTACATTGAGTAAACAGTGACCATATAAATAATGTTATCTTCGTAAGTCGTTGATTTTACAACAGAACACAATATTTAGCTTTATTATTTGTTCCTTTACCTTTCCAGTTGGAACATTTTGTTCCAATCTTTACATATTATTGAAACCAACATACTTCTATTATTTTCACATGCGGATGCTTGCGTTTTGTCCGATGGGTATGAACAATGAAATTATAAACTTCTCAAGCAAGTACTTCTGCTCTAAAGACAATTGGAAAGCGAATTGATATTCACAGATCTATTTTTACCCAGGAAGTGAAATGTTATTATCCAAGGTATTGTTTTACTTTAGTTTATCATACCAAAGATAAAGTTATTGAGTGTTTTATTGATTGTTTTACTTTAGATATCTGTAGAGAACATTGAATATGTCAATCAGCTGTTTTGTGCCATAGAAGGTTCTATTTAAAAGATCTTTATATTTTAAGGGAGAGTCTACCAACAAAAGGCTGGAGCCCTCAGTATCAATTAGTTCCAAACTGCCAACGACGGAGGGTAAAAATGCAACTTAATCTTTAAGGTGTACCTTCGTGGTTGGTTCACCCTCGGTCTTTGACATTTTAAGCGATTTTGGTATGCATGGAGTGCCTCACAGAAACTGTTCATTGATAAAATCTTAAACTTTTTGCTGTAAAAAAACAAAAAGGCATTGAGCAGTTCATATGAAATACAGGTGAAAAATCCCAAATTTTCTCCATATTAATTTGTACAAGTTGAATACACGTAATTTTGTCAATGAAATATAGTCTTTCTTTTTGAATACCGCATATTGCGGTAAAAACCATTGTATAAGATTTAATTAATTTTAACTGCAATTGTTACCTAATTTGGGTTTTAATTGATTCATAGCAATACATTCATAATATATTGGTATGGCTAATTCAAGCTTCTTTCTATTTCTGTCAACCTCGTGTAGATCTAGGATGGAAATGATTAATATGGTTGGTTAATATCATGGATTGGTATTTTCTTATTAAGTTTTTGTTTTGTTCGGGTGTACTAAACTTTTTGTGAGAGCATTTGAAGAGAACAGCCAAGACATAAACATCACTATATGTTCTTTTTCTAACTCTTTACTTACCTAACCTGTCGTTCATAGACTGTCTTGTCCATTTGGCTATGTTTATTATTACAGAATTGGAACAAAATAATAAAGTACCATGTAGGGAAAAAACTGTTAGCTTTGCTTTAATATCATTGAAAAAATATAAACAACAAAACTGAATAATTATGATTAGGAGACTGCTTTCCGTGGAAAACGTCATTTTGAAAGCTTCGATGCACAAAGTTGGATCGCAAATATACAAGACAACAATATTTAATAATTTTGTGGTGTGTCGATGCTTTTCTGCAGTCAAATATATAACAAATAATGACAAAAAAAAAAAATAAAAAAAAAAAAACAAAAAAAAAACGGGCAATGATTCGTTTGTTGCAGGACTAAGAAAACTTAAGACAATATCTCTATATTGTCTCATCATGAATTATATTCCCATTATGTTCTAAAACTCTTTTCTGAACTACGTCAAAACATATTAAAATATTTTCACATACATTGTTGCCCATATCAGGCTCAAACGGGAGCTTTTATAGCACGACTTCGTTGTGGCCCCTGACACTGAATTGGACTTCATTCATACATTTATTCTGGTAACGTTTATTCAGAACGCTAACATTTTTTAAAAATTCTGGTTCATGCAAAAGTGTGGTAGGGTAGGTGGCTTGGGGCATTCTGGTTTATGCAAAAGTGTGGTAGGGTAGGTGGCTTGGGGCATTCTGGTTCATGCAAAAGTGTGGTAGGGTAGGTGGCTTGGGGCATTCTGGTTAATGCAAAAGTGTGGTAGGGTAGGTGGCTTGGGGCATTCTGGTTCATGCAAATGTGTGGTAGGGTAGGTGGCTTGGGGCATTCTGGTTCATGCAAAAGTGTGGTAGTAGTAGGTGCCTTGGGGCATTCTGGTTCATGCAAAAGTGTGGTAGGGTAGGTGGCTTGGGGCATTCTGGTTCATGCAAAAGTGTGGTAGGGTAGGTGGCTTGGGGCATTCTGGTTCATGTAAACGTGTGGTAGGGTAGGTTTCTTGGGGCATTCTGGTTCATGCAAATGTGTGGTAGGGTAGGTGGCTTGGGGCATTCTGGTTCATGCAAAAGTGTGGTAGTAGTAGGTTTCTTGGGGCATTCTGGTTCCTGCAAAAGTGTGGTAGGGTAGGTGGCTTGGGGCATTCATTTCATACACACGACTTTCAAAGGTTCGTGTTAAATGAGAACATTATAATACCCCAAAAAATTGCGTTTTTATACTCAACTGGTTTGTAAACTTACACACAAGTTTTGTGTTTTTATTACGAAATGGATACATTTTGTTGCGCCAAGTTTTTTTTTCTTCAAACCGCTTGTGAATATTTTCATACAAGCATGCAGCACGTTCTTTTCGACACAAAAATACATTATCACTTATGTAGCCTATGGGCTTTTTCAAAATACAAAACGGGTGCAGTTTCATACAAACGTAATTGGCGTGATGCTTTTTGGGGGAGGGGGATTAACGGCACTTTTAACACATATTTGCCTATATCATGTCGAGCAAATGGGAGCTATGTGCCTTTCCAAGATATACTCTGAAGAAGCCGACCAAGGATGATCTGGGCGGGTATTGAACCTGCGACCATTTGATTACAAGACTGATGCTCTACCAGCTGAGCTACCGCTACTTCCTGGCGTGATGTACCATGCATAAAAGGTGATATATACAAATTGTGGACATTTCCAAATCCAAAACCTTAGCGTGATTAATGCAAAACTAGGAGACATTTTAAGACACACATCCTTGAAGCGGTGCATACAAAACTGTAATGTTTTATGTACACAACAATTACGTTCTTAAGACCGATCATGCACAACATTTAAAGATGCTCATATCAAATGGGAACATTTTCATAAGCACAACCTTGACGTGGTACATACAGAACGGGGATATATTCATGCAAACGTCGTTTTATATGCTAAATGATAACATTAATATACACACAACCATAACGTGATGCATACGCAACGGGGCCATTTTCCTTCACAAAACATTGATCTGGAACATACAAAGTAGACATCTGCAAACATACATCCTTGTGGTACATGCAAAATTAAAATATTTTCATACAAACAGCGTGGACATACCAAATGTGCACAGTTTTATACAAGCTGCCTTGATGTTGTAAGTTCAAAACAGGGAATTTTCCGAACATACATTTTTGAAGTGTTACATACAAAACGGGGACATTTTCAAACACACAACCCTGAACTGGTACATACAAATAGGGACATTTTTTATAGACACAACACACATGTGGCACTTACAAAACGGAGACATTTGGATACACACATCATTGATGTAGCATATACAAAAGGGAAGCATTTTAATACATACAACATGACATGGTACATACAAAACGGGGACATTTTCATACACACAACCGTGACGCGGTACATACAAATTGGGGACATTGTCATACACACAACCATGAAGTAGTACATAATAGGATATTTTCATACACACAACCTTGTTATGGAGCATAAAAAACGGGGACATTTACATACACGGAACTTAGACTTTTATATATTAGACAAAGATATTTTCATACGCACAACCTTGAAATGGTACATGCAAAACGAGGACATTTTCATACACGCAAACATGGCACGGTACATACAAAACGGGAACATTTTTATACACACAACCTTGACATAGTACTTACAGAATGGGGACATTTTCATATGAATATTAAAAACACTGAAATGAGATATTTTTTGTATCAACACATTCTTGATATGTTTCATATCGAAGAGATATTATCTTGCATTGGTTTAAAAATGAAGTGGATTATTGAGGCAAATTTTATTACACAAAGCTTACAACTGTTTGTTATTTTGTGGGACATTTTAAGTTCTAGAATGTATTCATGTCAATAAAATTATTATAACTGAACATCTGGCATGCGGATCTTTGATTATTTCCTTTCGAAAAAAAGACACACATTTTCTGTATTTCACACAGTTATGACGAGGCGGTTTCTTCAAAAATCATGGACAAACAATTTCACTTGTATATACATGAAGTGTAATACAAACAATGAACATGAAGTTTCAATTGTGTTTGTTAATATGGAATGGAACTACGTCCATGCGTTGATTACTGCATTATTTGGATTAATTTCACAGTTATGTAGAATCACAATATATATTTATGGAATGTCCCCGATTTGATTGTATAATTTCTGACACTTTGTGTATATTTGTGTGTCCCCGTTCTGATGGTAAAATTTCTGATACACTATTTGTTGGAAATTAACTACAAATCGATTGCAAAAGACATATACATATCAAATGCATATCAAATCAGATCTTGCTCTCCCGAAGTTTGTTAAAATAAAGATGTCCCCGTTTTGATGGCAAAAATCTTATGTCCCCGTTTCGTATGTTTTACAAGAATGTGTGTGTGTGTGTGTGTGTGTGTGAGAGAGAGAGAGAGAGAGAGAGAGAGAGAGAGAGATGGGGGAGTTAGAGTGAAAAAGAGATAGTGCATGAAGGTGGTTACCAGATTGAATCAGACTTAAACGTATTCATAAAAGCAACATTATAAAAAAAGTAACACAGTTTTTTCATTGCGCAAAGTCAATCTATAAGAATCTTTACACAATGATTCATGCACACTTTATGGTTTCTGGAGTGGGTTCTCTGCAATTAATTTTAATTTTGTTTTCATTTTTGTTGTTGTTGTTGCTGCTTTATCTATGCTAAAGATATCTTGAGTGTTTCTTTATTTTATGTTTTACTTAGAATGTGGGTTTCTTTTTGTGGATGTAAGAAAACAAACACATGATGTTCATACAGTAATACACGAGAAACTATACTGTATGTAAAACCTGTCTTGAGAGACCACAACTTCTGCAAATGAAACATGGTCTCTCATCAGAGGACAGAACATATTCAACATTAATTTGTGTATTGAAACTCAGGCCTCTCAATACAAATGATCTCCCAGAGCAAATTGTTTTTATTTTCTTCTTTTGCCAGGCATGTTTTATTGTAGTAAAAATAGAATAGTAGGTTCTTATGACTCACAAGTGACTGAGCCAAAAAACTGATACCCTTTGGCAGATTGTTAAGACATGGCAATATAACTACCAAATTTAGTGACTCTTTATACAGCCTTTTAGTAGATGTGACAATGGATATATGTATGGACACACACACAGGAGTTTAACAATATCCACATGGTCCTGTTTAAATGGAGACTACTACTACTACTGCTTCTTCAGCTATTATTATGATGATTATTATTATTATTATTATTATTATTATTATTATTATTATTATTATCCAGGTAGATGTAATTAAAAGTAGCACTGAATTTCCCTTTTCACTTACATGGTAAAGAAGAAATGGATAATGAATAATTTTCCAGTTTACATATTGCATATGATGAATTAGAGCAAATAATCATTTTAGCCACGTCTCAGAAGTTTTGTGTTAAAAGGTCCTAGGAGCAGTGCTTCAAAGAATTCCTGGCAATGCTAAGTTTTTACATTTCAAACTCATGTGATTCTTTAAGGAACTCGAAAGGTGAATTACCAGCCATAATGGTGTACACTCCGAAAGCCGACTTCACGAACTGCTATGCATCCTTGAAAATAGGGTCAAGTTCGAAACTGTTAGAAAATAAGCATATCGTATTCTAAGATAATCGCCTCCTATTCTCATTTACATTTGATAGTATGCATTAATATGCCAAGCATTTATTAATAATATTTTTTAAAAACATAAATGACAATTTTAAAAATATTTTTTCAATAAGTCGGTGTTGTATGCTTGCCAATTAAAAAGGACCTCCGCAATAGATGGGTTTTGTCTTCAGACCAAGTTCGTCCTTCTGTGTGCTCCAATACTCCAGCTGTTCACCAATATTCACACGAGTCTTATGTGTATCTAATCCATGTTATTGGTGCGTGTTGTCTTCTCAGACTCGCTTACAAAATCTGGCCAACCTCTTTCCGTCCCTCTTGATTCCCTTGTCACCATAGTGGTATTGTTGTTATGTCACTGGCGGAATTTCTCGAAAAGTATGACGTCACTACTTTTGAGCAGTCCCAAAAAAGAGCGGAATAATGAGCAACTTAAGCGATTGAATTAAGAGGTGGCACCTTTTAATTCTAAACTGAACATCTGAACGGCGTTTCAGCCATACAGATTGGTTATTGGAATGCACCGTTAATGTCAGATACTTTGTCTTCAAAATTTAGTTAGATGGCAAGAATTGTACAATTTACGAAAAATGGCGCTATTGGGGCGTTAAATGAAAAATATATTTTCACTCACCTGAATTTACAGTATATACTGTTGATACTAGTACAGCCTATACATATATTGTTAGCACTATTAATCTTCCAGTTTGTAAAGTAAAAGAAGATCCAGCCTTATTTTTAGCACATCAAGAGCAAGTGCAATAAGGCTTATGTATTGAATATTTATTTATTTATTCTACTAATCTTAAAATACCAAGAGTACCTAAAGGATGAACTTCTTTTACATGGAAACATGTTTTTCCCAATACCATTCCTGGACTTACTTTTTTTTGGTGGGTGGGTGGGTGGGACATGATGCTTCGGTAGGAACTTATAATAAAAACCCTATTTTTGTTGAAATGCGAATGACAAATCTCTTTCAATTTATATTAACAATCAATTATATAATCCAGAAGGTATTAAACAAGCCTTTTTTACTTCTTGTTCAATTTAAGCAAAATAATTCCCATTAATATTTATATGACCTTTAGCGCACTTTACCTATAATTATGAGAAATTTGTTCGAAATCACACATTATTTACCATTTGTATTGATCCGTAAAATATTATATCTGACAACGGTGAAACCAATTCCACATACAATCACTCCAACTCACTATACAATCTCTCCAGCACACCCATTTTAAATTATTGACGCGATGATTTCATCGTTGACTCGTACGCGGGTAATTGTGGAGGTGGAATATTTTACAGTTGCCTCTCTGACGTCTTCGTCGAGTACCTGGTGCCTTTTGCGACCACACCATCATCCTATCAGATTTCCTTAACCGTGTCTCTGGTTTCATTTAGGCCTTCTTGGAATCTCTCGTCGCCTCTGGCAAGCGTTCAATGGCCGCTGCGGTTTCTCTCATGGTTTACTTGATATCTTTGACGCGTTTGTCTATCTTAACAATCGGACCAGGGTATGTGAAGTCTTCTAGTGCGGCTGATCGCGACTGAAGCTTATCTTTGATGCGTTCGCGGGCACCTATGTAGTCGCAGAGAGGTTCCAGTTATTCGCGGGCGGCTTTGAGGCGTCAGCCAACACCCTGTGCTATGACATCGCTGGCAGGTTTTGATATTGTTGTATGTACTTATCGTTGTCGTTAAATTGTTTTGTTTAAACTGGCCCGATATTCCCCATCCCACACCACGTAGAGGGCGAAGCTCCAAGGTTAATAGTGAAAAACAAAACATGTCCCGGGTAACTCTCGCGAACATATTTCAAAACTCATCCCACGAAGCGTCGCTGGCACACCAAGTCAAATAAATGTTTGCAAGACCATGTGCATCAAACCCACTAAATATCATGAAGATGTTACAGTCGTCCAGGATCACTTTAGACACGTGTGTGTATTGTTGTGTCACATAGATCACGTCTGTGTTTTGTGCCGGATCTGATAAAATATTCTCGCGGGGTTTTTTGGCGGTCAAGTATCACATCGTCGTACACAACAATATTATTGTTTTCCGAGTCAAGGTCGTCAATGGCAGGGGTTTCATCGATCGTGGAAAAGAACTGGACGGCCGGCGACGAACCTCTACTTGCAAGCGGGTCCGAAAATCTTGGAGTGCGTTATAACATGCTGGTCGTCCGCAGATGGTGCAGTCACGTACCACCGATCCCATTTTACCCATGGCATGATCAGACTCAGCAACAGTTGAGATTTCCCAGATCTGAAAGAGCCAATTATCAGCACGCGACATGTTAAATGACAATTGTTATATACTGATCATCATGCCTTCATATCGTGTGCGATGACGCATGAAAACTCTTACCGCAAATCCAGCTCCGGCTCGAACGCGTAATGGCAAAACCAGAATCGCTGGAAACTGCGTCCGGTTTGGAGCAAAGAAGTTTACGTTTGTCAAAACCTCCGGATCCGGACGGCCCAGGTTTTAAAAACAATTGGTGGTGATATCGCTTCCTAGTTAATGAAAATCCCGGGGGTACAGTGTAGTATATATCCTGGTGAAAAGCATATCCCTGGATACAATTACTGCAGGCCTGGAACACCGCTGGATATACGACTGGATTTTAATAACTGACCAAAACCCGAAAAAGAACTTCTAAATCGCATCAATGCTGCATGTTACCGACATGATCTCGCGTACAAGGTATCAAACGATATCCGTGCGCCTCGAAAATCATACGTGGATCTCATCCATGACTTGAACGCAATCAATCCAACACTGGAAGAAAGGATCGTCAGATTTCTGTCAAAGGAGGCATGAAGGCCAAGATTTCACTTGGAGGCAAAGCCTCTATATAAAAAGCATGACCACGAAAAGCGTAGCTTCTGGACGGACCTTGTCTGCGTTATACTACAATCCGCGCGGTTATTGGAAAGGTGAATCAGCCGTTGGAAAGTTGCCGAACGCGGCAAAAGTCACACACTATGTCGCCCGAGCGTGGCTGGTCAAACAAGCGTTGTGGCAGATTTATTTACCCGCACAAAGAATAATTTCCCGTGGATGGTTTGATGTTTCAACGCCCAACGAAGTTCACCAGGCTGATATCTTGTTTCTCCCACATGATAGGTTATGCAGTTCTGGACGCGGTCACGGACGACAAAGTGGTCTACATACATACAAATATGCACTAACTGTCGTAGATGTTGCCAGCAGATACAAGGAAACCGAGCAGTTGACGTTTAAAAATTCAACAAGTGTCGCATCTATGAACGTTGGCCGCTAACATGACTACGACTTTTGCAGGTCGACCCGGGCAAAAAATGCTTTGTTGGCAAAACACCATGTGCGGGTTCATCGTAGACATGCCGGCGTGCCATTGTGAAATGATTCAATGGCACACGTGCAGAACGATTATTCGGGCATAAAAAAAAAAAAAAACGAACAGGAATGGTTGGTTCATGAAATCCATCGCTTGGTTTCCAGCGGGGACAAACTTAACTTGGTGCAATGGTATACATCTATGCGATGTTTCTTCGACCGAATAAGATTGGCTGCACGTGTGAGTTCACGTCGTTGTTGAAGACACTCCAAGTACATGTTGCGCTAGAAATATTCCTATGGCTTTCTTAATTTTATTACCGGAGCCAGGTGCAATCGAGTAAATTGTGGGTCGCAGTCTCACGAATTTTTCAAATGGACTTGCCCGCGCATTCGTCTTTGAATTTCCCAACGACTTTCTTGTTAACGTTGCTGAACAGCGGATGGTCCTTGAGTACTCGCTGGTGTTAAACTCGCACGCGAACGATGTCGCGCCCATGTCCGCGCAGACGTCATCAGCAGTGATGTGCATCAGCAACGAGTTCGTATCAGCTTACAACATTTTGACTTTGTCGCCGTACGGCGGCTTGATCGAGTCGTAGTAGAACTCGTACATGAGCAACTTTGACAAATCCAACCCGGATGTGGTAAAGCATATGGGTTTCGTCAACTTGGATTTCTTGCTGTGTACAGAAAAGAGTCTGCCATTGAATAGCTTACATGACTCTAATGCGGGGTCGGCAATCAATTTGTGAAGTTTTCGTTGATCACTGCCCCGGACAAGGTCGACGCGAAATTTTCGCAGATTCTCCATGGTTTTCTCGAACACGGCATTGTTCATTAGTTTGAAAAAGTCCTTTTCAAATTCGTTCGTGGCGGCCGTTAGCAGATCGGTATTCGTCTGAATGTAAAGGGCCATCCACGCACGTTGACGAAACCGCAGGACCAGACGAATTTACGACAACCACTTTTTCAAGCGCCAATACAACTGCAGGTATCGAACGTGGACGACATAGTTGAGCGCACAGAGGAACGAGAGCAACTTACAGCGCTTTCGGGGCCAGTGGATAATCATTGTTGGCGCAATGAAACTCGTCCGGGTATTCCAAGTCAACTTCGAAGAAGTATCCATGGTCGCTGTTGCTGTCGTATTAGATTATGTGTTTGTTAACGTCCACGTGCGCGGGATAAATGTATTGAAATTCAATTTTTGGCATCGGTTGCATCATCGCTGTTCTCTAGAGGTTGTTTATGACCCATGATGTAACTGTTCGAGAGGGCTGGGTCGTATCCGTCCACGCATAGGTTGTTCGCACGAGCATAGCAATGGCTATGCATGGAAATCCTACCGTGGATGCCACGTTCGACAGACCAGTGTTGATCGATGGAAGTGAGCAGTTCCAACTCGATATTGGTTTTCAACAGCAGCGCTTCCCAAGACATTCGTGGCGATGAGAAGTAATGCGCGGGTCGAGCTTGTAGCGCGCATGGCTGTATCACGAAACGCTTCAAAGACATCCGCGAGCAGCAACACATCCGTGCGCAAATACAGATCGTGGTAGTTACCGAGATTTCGACAACCGAACGCGGACCAGACGTTGTTTGCGTGCAAGTAGTCGACAGCGGAGATACCTTTGTGGAACAGCGACGAATAAAAGGCCTCAATCGGTGGCAACTGAGTTTCCGAAAACTTCTCCCGGTCGCTCTTGTCCACGTAGAGATAGATTCCTTTGCGCGTGAGCAACTTGAACGTTCCAGTTTCAGCGCCGCCGTATCGACAAGTGATCGTAAAGCGATCGTCTCCTTCCGCCGCAAGGTTCTTGACGTGTTTGTGCAGGCTGGAGTTGAGACACTGCAGCGAGTCAGTAAACTGCAGCTGACCCAACGACATTTATTTTTCCATGTTGAAGGCAATGGCACTTATTGGAGCGTTCGATGCCATTGCTATTCCCTGCATGATCAAGGGGCCATCATACCCGCGCAGATTATGAAGCACAACCGGAATTCTTGTTGTGTTGAAGTAAATCCGCAGCTGCAGGTTGCATGCGGCGCTGTGTGTGGCTTCTCTGTACGCGGCAGTGATGTTACAGTGATCACGCACTTCTTCATCGGTGTAGCTGAAAGTTACATCACAGATCCAATAATGAGTCGCCGCGGAAACTCGCGGATGCTATCGCGGGTCATAATCATCTCGGCGGGCGAGGAAAGCTTTTGCCGGATCCATTTCGCTGTAACCTCGAGCGATTTAATAAACACATCAACCGCGTGTGTGGGGGGGGGGGGGAGCGCTAGTGCCAC
Source organism: Margaritifera margaritifera (assembly GCA_029931535.1). Taxonomy (NCBI): domain Eukaryota; kingdom Metazoa; phylum Mollusca; class Bivalvia; order Unionida; family Margaritiferidae; genus Margaritifera; species Margaritifera margaritifera. The sequence continues at coordinate 1,200,546 of JAQPZY010001191.1, forward strand.
AGCCGCGGTACAATATTGGCGGCTCTATTGCTCCGTCGCACCTGTGTAGCAAAACCCACATGAGACTTGTTCGACAGCTGATGTCGTATTTGTTTCCCCTGACAACCTTTGATCGTTGGAACTTAGCGACTTGACATTTTTTTGCACAATATCATACAATGACTTTCGTCGTGTTCGCTCCAAGGCGATCCTTAACTCGATTAATTTATCAAGATGTTCCTGATACGTATTTGAAAAGTTTTACCGCATTTTTATGGACTTCTTTGATGAATCGATATGACGCATTCAGGCTAAGCAGTGATTTGATCTTTCCTGTTACGTTCCAAACGCACCTTTGGACAGGCAATTTAATTCCCGAATTAGCTAAGGGAATGAATTCTTTGAAAATACTGGATGTGTCGAACGGTGGTACTTTTGAGGACATTATATATTATTCGCTGTAATAATTTTATATAGTATGCTAATACAAAAGGAAACAGTCCCCGATGGGTTGTGCTTGTATTTAGTATTTCTTTGAGAATTAAAGGCACGTTCCTATCTTAAGATGTTGCACATAATTTCTTACAGTGAACAGATGTGTTTCGGGCAGTGTCGATTACGGTGGTGTGATCTGCAACTCTGAATGAGTCCCAAAGGTGCCAAACGACATCTTAGAAAGCTCAGAGGTTGTTTCAGACCAGACTACCTCTCAAACAATTATGCTTGGTTGGTAGTGTAATCAACATCGTCAGATCTGACTTTCATATTTTGTATGCAACTCAACCTGAGCTCGACGTTTCCTCGATTAGTATAGTGCAATATGGTTTTCTACAGAGCGTGGTTCCAACCTGCAATGTCTCGATTAAGTATTACGCTTTAACCGATTAGGCCACTGACTATCCTTCCATGTAGGAGAAAAGAACTTCGCATACAAACTTAACAGTGTTGGCGAAACATACGTAATGCACCCCTGCCGCCGATTTAGAAAACGAATATTTATTAGAATTGCCATCCCGTTGCCTATTATTTTTATAGTGCAATAGCTCTTTCTGAAATGACCATAGTGTACATGTCTCCTTTTATCAATCATGGAAATCGCATACTTGCGCACACATGTTTATCAATCATGATCGTGGCTGGGATGGCAATTTTATATCTCAAAGTTATTAATTGGCACGTCCACCAACAATAATTCGATTCGTTTTTACATCGGTAGTGATGAAGTTTGACTGTTGGGGACCTTAATCCAATAAATGTCGATTCATCTTTGAGAAATAAGGGCACGCATAATCGAAATTTCATGGTTTCAATTATTTCGTAAAACATACAGTCATACTTATGAGCATTCCAGTACAATAGTATCATGCTAAGACATGGGAATTTTCGATTCGGAGGTGCTCGCAATGTTTACTGATCGGTAGCCAAAGTCTCAAACCCGCCATGAAAAGTTTTGGGCATCGCGGCCTCGGACTTTTGTTTTGGAACCCACGTGGATTCATCATAGATTCATGGGCGTTTACAAAATGGGAAAGGTCAGGGAGTATAGTAGGGCCTATCCCTGATTAGTAAAACTCCTATTATGCTACTACTATATTTTTTGATCATCCTATGAAAGATCTATCAAAGAGAACAATTTTAAAACAATGAAAATAATATGCTGCGCCCCTCGATTTTAAGAAAAATTTCTTTGTATGTGCCCACTTTAAACATGGGCCATGTGAGATCTCCCCTTTTACATCCAGTAGTACCTGTGCGACGACAGCGATAAAATGAAAATGGTTTTAGGTTCACGCTTACTGTTGTATACAATTTACCCACATGTAGGCTTCTTCTGAAAACAATTATACCGATATACATATAGTGATCATTTAGCTCGATTATTATTACAGTGTTGTCTGGGCAGATGTACCCAATTTGATAACATATCGGAAAATACAATATATTTATACAAAAACTTTAGTATAAAACTGTACATTTTTCATCCCTCACCATTAATAATTGCAGTCATCTAGTTCCACGTTTGAATGTCGAGAATTGTTAGTTATACCTTTACGTTCTTGAAGTTACGACAGACAGACTTTGGGGACATGTGCTATTAATTACACTGCTGAAAAATGCATTACATAGTAGTTTCAGGATACCTGTTAATAAAATCCAGCGTGACTAAACTTTGGTGATGTAAGTAAAAACCTACACACAACAGAATACTTATTCCTAAAAGAAATAAAAAAGATTTCTTCTTAAACTTCTTGATGTATCCAAAGATAAGTAATTTGGTTCCTATGTGAATATGTTGCGTAAATTCTAAGCTACATTCATTTCGACGTATATCGTAACACAACTCTGACGAAGGTAGGTAATCCCGAATCGTTACATAGACTCTAAATTGAAATCAAATGTTTAAATTGTTTTTCCAGCCATTACTCAACGTGGAAATGTGCATGCTTAAAATCGGTATCATATGCCTATCTTCCTTTACGGTGGCATCTCTGGCAAATCTTCATTTGAAAGGTGCGCATGTGCAGAGATTGCCATAAACAAGGGAAGTAAATCTTGGAACCCACTCCTCTTTCTTCCCCGACTTCAATTGTCAGCACGTTTGAGAAACAAAGTTAGTGCTAATGTAATACCAGCTTTAAATTGTTTCGATTATCAAAATAAGCTATTTCCTTGACCATTTGCGTCATTGTACCCGATGTCTAGGGAGATCTACCCCAAATAAAAACAGTTAAACGTTTGAGGAAATGGACGCAAATTATGGAAAAATCAGAAGAAAAATTATGTTATTTTTCCCAGTAATTATTTTCAGGAAATCAGCGAACTTGATTCTTTTAATACTGTATACCATCACACATAGGCTTCATAAACTAATTAGTTGAATGTGACCTAAAATCAAACTTTACTGTCACAATTAATTAGTCAACAACACATTTTATTAAAAACTCCTGCAACAACATAGTCGTCTCTCAATTCCCGTTTTGAAGATATTGAAAAATTTATTTCCATTTGGGATTGAATTGTAATGACAAATTGATAACTTCTTCCACAAAGAATAAAAGATTTCTTCTGAAACTTCTTGATATATTCAAAATGAAGTGGTTTGGTTCCAGTGTGGGTATGTATTGTATATTATAAACTATATGAACGTCAATGCACCTTGAAAAACGACTCTTACAAAGGGGGGTAATCCGGATTCGTTACAGATGCTGTAATTCACTATCAAATGTTCAAATTGTATGCGTTTCTTTAAACACAACTCAACATCATTGAATGTGCTTACCTCGTTTAATGGTACGGTTTTGTTAGAGTAAATGTACCCGGTTTGACATAATAGGGAAAAATGAAATATTTTTATACAAACTTTGGTATAAAAATTGTATATTTTTCATGGCTCACCAGATAAATATTGCAATCATCTATTTCCACTTTTGAATTGTTAATCATACCTTTATGTTCTCGAATTTACGACAGACATATTTTTGGGAACCAGTGTTATTAATAGTGCTGCTGGAAAATGCATTACACGGAATTTTATTAACAGATTAAGCTATCCCAGGATACCTGTTTTTAAAATCCCGCATGACTCAAAATTTGTACTCTAAGTAAAAACTTGCTCGACTGACAACTTATCCATACAATTACAAACAAATTCACCCAAAGAATGTGATGAAGTGGGTGAGAAATGGCTTGGACATATCTTACCCGGGTGCCTTTTCAATGGGTGTATCTGCTGTCATAACAGACAACTAATTCAGTTCCCATAGACTGTAGTCATATATTTGGTCAAATTACTGTACTTTTTTGGCAAGACCGGCAAATCATGCTTACATCCTACGAACGATGTATCCAAGAGGAAGTTTCTAAAACGATGAAAATGACATGCGGCTCCCCTCGTTTTGTGACATAAATTCCCTTTTAGGTGCCCAGACCTTCGAAACTTCGACGTCAATCCTACTGATCATACCTTGAATTTATGCCGGTGGCTGCATTCAGACCAACTGCGCTATTTACGAAACAAGGATTGACGGAGAGGTTGCGAATACATCGAACTATTTTTTTTCTTCTCATTAGTAACCTCTCGGTCAGTCTTATATCAATCCAATCGTAGTAATGGCCGAGGTAGTGCGAATAGATTGCGGTTTCTTTTTTGTGGAGAAAGTTCCGGCTAATAATATGCTGTAAATTACTGCGAGGCATATTTTTGTCCCACAGAAGTAGCCGAGGTTGTTTCAGATGGGTTCCTACTATCAAAATCCACCCCAGTGAGATCTCTGCGTTTACATTAGGTATAGTACCGTAGCGGCCACAGAGACAAAATGAAGATGGTCTTAAGTGAAATCATCTTACTATTGAGTACAATTTACCATTACGTGGGCTTCTTCTGAAAAATTATGTTAATTTTTCCAGTAATTATTTTCATCCAGCGACCTTCATTTTATTAAAAATACTACCACACACAGGCTGGTTTCTCATCTCAGAAAATTACAAGAGAATGTTGATGCAAAAGTCGACCGGAAAAGATGCTGCGCATGTACTATTTGCCGAGAAGGTGAGAAATAGAAGAAAAGAAATCGCTACACTTGGTTGCTCAAACGAATACGTATAATACGTTCTGTTTAGTAGAAAAATTGGTGCAACAATGTGATGAATAATGTCCCAAAAATCGGTAATTAAGCACAATACTATCTGTGTTGAAATCATGTTACATATTTAGTAACAAAAAGTTGATACAAATCTGAAGTTTGCACAATGACAACACATATTTGTCATATTTATTTTCTTAATGAAACTTATTTTATCAATGAAACACACAAGGATCATTTTAAGTATTTTTTGTTCTAACCAAATAGAATTTAAAAAATAAAATATTTGGATAAACACATGCCATTGACCACCTTTTTCTCTTTTCTTTGTTTTTTTTTTCTTTTTTTTTTTCAACCGAAAAATTAAAAAATCATTAATTTTATAACCATTATTATATTAATACTGGTAGTTTTATGGCGTCATCCGAGTACCATATCCGAAAACAGTAGAAAAATAGACAAATTAGTTGAATGTGACCAGAAGAGAAAGAAATCATAGTATAACATTCACTGTTCTTACTGCAACAACAGCGTCGTTGCAAAAAAAATTATGATTTTGAATAAATGTTTTATTTACTTCTAGTTCCATAAACCGTCCACAATTTCTTTTCTTTCCTGTGGTGCCTCACAATACAGCAAAGGAAATCATTTCAGAAACAAAGTTGTTTATTCGCTTGATATTGGGTCCATGTCATAGATGTAGAGAGTTTTATTTAAGAGTTTTGTTAAAGTTTTTTAATGCCCTATACTTTGGTACTACCTCGATAGATTCTCTTTTATATATGGACTTTCGCATTATAGAGCGAAGACCATTATGTGACACACTCGACACCTTGACTCCTTTTGACCTTTGAGTTATGGTTATAGATGTAGAGGATATGCTTATAGTTGTGGTTCTAGATTTTGTATTGGCTTATATATGTATTTCCTCATCCCCTTTATGAATTCTGTTTTCATTATGCGACGAAGAAAATTCATTCTCTGACATACAATGTCAACTGTTTGACGTTTCAGGTGTCAAGTTCACAGGTATAGGTTTTAAAAAGCTGTTGGGATTACATTGTTTTCGCTTGCTCATGTTTCCTCAGTCCATTGATATACTTGATTATGCATTTGACCATTTATTGTGATTCACTCGCTTACTCTTTTGACATTGGAGTCAAGGTCATAGAGTCAATATCACAGAGCTTAGAATTTAGATTTTGGTCATTGTTTTTCATTTTCGTGTATTTTCTGCACCAATGATAGGATCTGTTCACATTTGGGATATTTTTTGAGGGGAGCAAAGACAATTTATTAAGTGAAACAATCAATCAGCTAGTTGAACAGATGCTAGAAAATATAAATTAGTAACATTTAAGGAGCACTACTCCATATTATGACAAAAATAAAATCATAGGAAATTTTTGTCCCTTTAAAAACACAATATTCTGACAAATAAAGTATATGTAAAATATTTGAGGTTATATAGATAATCAAAGTTAAAATTTCGGATTCGAAATGTGACGACATCATTTCTTAGTTCTATAAATAGCTGACATGTGACCTATACACATATTTGAACAACTACTAATGTTACCGCATAAACCGATGACTTACTATAAACATCAGTGGTGTGACGAAGACCTACAACCCAGAAAAATAAACGTATCTTGCAGAAAAACCGGTTGTACAGTTGGAATTGGGTCGATCAAGAAGAAGGAGACAAACAATTAGCAGACAGTACAACAGATACAACGGAGCTATACGATTCCGACATCCCTATCGTCATTTTCTATATATTTTTTATGGGCGGGGGGGGGGTTGCAACAACTTTAAATTGCAATGACATTTTCACACACATGAGTGACGGAAGAATGGATATCCATTCAATATGATAGATAAGGTTATCGCTACTGACAATGAACGTGAAAGAGGGCGAGGGGGGGGGGGGGGGCATACAATCGAATGTCTTCATTACGAACTTTAATTTTGTGCATGACTGCATGTTGTCTACATAACAAGTAACTGCTTTCTAATGTCATTAATATTGTTTAATTTAGAAATTCAAAATGCCTGTAAATAATCTCTCTCTCTCTCTCTCTCTCTCTCTTTCTCTCCACTCCACTATAAAAATAATAATAAATGAAAGCACTTTAATGTCATAAACTTAATTCTTGAAATTCTTTTTGCACCAGCAAGGTCAATCGCGTTTTTTTGAGTGTACAAGCTATTATCCAGAACCTGTTAAGTTGTTACAGATAATGGAATGAAACATTTTACCCTGTAAAATCAGTTTTAGTATGTATCACGTACATATCTCGTGCATCAATAGCATGGTATTATTAGCAAGATCAAAGTGAAGCTTACTCACTTTTTGCATTAGGACTGATGTATATATGGAAAATCTAAGTCATCTAACAAAGTCTTACTTTTGAAATGATCAGTTTTTCATTTGCAAACATTACCATGATCAATATCGATTTTTAGCAAATACGCAGAGATGGTGCCAGGATTTGATCTGAATAGGGGAGCTTCCCCCTTGTCACCAAAGTAAGGGGGGAGTAGAAAAAAATGAGGAGGAGGAGGATAAAGCCATAGTTCAATATTTACCTAACACATAAATATTCGTCTCTTTCTTTCTTCCTGCTCGTTTGAAATCAAAATCCTCAAAAGATGTCTCCTCTAGTTGTATAAGCATTAATCTGTTGATCATTTCTGAGTTTAATTTGTTCTTTATCTGCGTATGAATCTTGCTCTGTGCTGAAAACCCCCTTTCACATATGCATAGATAGCTAAGCCAGTTTGAACAAGTTGGAAAACTGTTCTTTATGGTTGTTATGTGCAATTTTCAACAGCTCATAGGTATTGTCTCTTGGATATCTCTGCTCCAAAATAATATTTTTCACTAACAAGAGCTCTGCCAAAGTTTCACTTTCTTGAATCAGTGATTTGCTTATTACTATGCCAGATTTCTTCTCTGTTCCACAATGTTGCATTAGAGTTTTAAGTCCATTAATGCCATGGTCAGCTTGTTCAGACATAGGTATTTTGATATAAAAAAAATCCTTACTTTTAAATTTCTTTTAGATTCTTATATATTTAATTTATCTTATCCCTTAGAATGGTATATAGTTTGGTAGCACAAGATCCCTAGGAACAGAACTGCTTGAGAAAAGAAATGAAAATTGCATTCTACTTTTAAATTGCCAGTATTTTAAATAGGCTTGGAATTCTGCCTTTGTGACATTTAGTTTCGAAATGCCGCTTAATAGGGGGTTGACCGTCATACCGTCTGTTTTTGTCCATCCAGCAAGTACATCGGACTCGTATTCAACATAACTTTCGGGTTCAAAATTACTCACTGGTATTTCCAGTAACACTTTCCGGGCTCCAACAATCTCATATACTTCAAAACTTTACAAATCATTGTCATCATCGCTATCATCGGCCAGTATTTGCCGAACGAAATCGTCATCTGAGGACGAAGCAATTTGGGAGTCAGTCATTTTGGTTCCCTTACTTTAAACAAGCATTTGTAAAACTTACTTCATGAATGCAAGGTTCAACCTCGACAATGTTTGTTCCAGGGCCTAAACGTTCCGATAAAATTTAGTTTAACCACCATTCATCTCAAGCCGAAGTACTCAAACGTGTAAACAGTTGCCTACCAAAGAACCCCACAAAAAACATAATGAGACAAGAGCTACGAGACCCCTACTGGCGGCGCGACTTATACCACGAGAACCACTTTAAGGGTTAACAGTTAAATAAAAGTTGTATACTGTGCAGAGTACAATTTTATATGCGCGACTTTAAACTAATTTGCGTTAGTTCTCGCACATCACTGCTTTCCAAGTGCGCGAAATCGTACAAATTTTGCGCGATTCGCCCACTCGCGCGCCCTGGCAGCATCTATGAAATAGTACATACCGGTAATTAATATATCTTAAATTTGTCAATAATCGGATTCAGTATTTCAATGTAAAGATATTTCTAATTGTTTGCAGTAGGTGTCACTCTAATTCAATGTTTTATGCTTTCAGATTAGTGGATTTGCTTATCCTTGTACGTGTGTACAAACTTAGTTTGCAGCGTGAAAACCCAATATATTGTGTCCATAAATTAGAAGAGAATAAACGTGAGTATTTTAAAGTTTTGCATTTGGTACCTTTAGGTAATGCTGTATTTTGCAATAATGTATATGGAATGTAACGAGAAAATTGTCCCCATCAATTAAATAATTTTGTGCACGATTTCACACAAATTACATTATCATATGCATATAATAACAAAAAAGATATAATCCACTGACGTAAAATAACATTGTGTGAATTATATATATATATATATATATATATATATATATATATATATATATATATATATATATATATATCGTCAGCTATATAAGTTATAATAAACACTACATTCTGAGTGGCTGTCCTTGCTATAAACCACGATGTGAGTAGAAACACTTTAAAAAACATTATGATATCTTACACATGATTAACAGAAAGATATAGATTGCACTCAAAGCATTCAGCATACATGCAATAACCTATTGACTGGTAATATATAGAATTATATCACCTTACGATTAACCCTATCAAAATCTTTCTCATAATCAATGAAACCGCAATATAATTTCTTCTAAATTATTGCGTTTAGAACAAATTTACAATCGTCAATAGATTTTGTATTTCAAAGACCAAACTAATTTTGAGTAGTTTTTCATGTTTTTCATCACATAGGCATAACCTTTCATGTAAGATATTTGAATTACAGTTTTGATAATGTGTTGACTAAAGTAATTACGCTATAGTAAACAGCATTATACATACAAACTGTCTTGAGAATTTTTTCTATACACCTTTATTAATGCGTGTGGAAATATTGCATTTGCATTAAACGTTTTAGTTGAAAATGAATAATACTATCCACAGAATCAACAATCGTATCAGGTATAATATTAAATAATCTTTCAGACTTTTCTTTAATGAGTTAATATGCTTTTGTATTTTCTCTAACGTACATGTACATCTTGGTTGAGTATTTCAGATGTGTGGGCATTCATCAATGACCTTTATAATACAGATATGTGAAGTCAGGCCAGACACCTCTAGAGATCTTTAGGGCAATCGCAATGTTAATAAATCTTTTTCTAAAATCTCTTTTAACTATTTTTTTTGGTCCCAAATCAGTTTATTGGCATAATATAATCTGTTATAGTCAGTTACAATACTATTTCCTTTATTTATTGCCGCTAATTTTATGTTTACATGTAGTGGTGCATGGTCACAAGAACCATTGAACAATATTAATACACATAACTCATCTATTTGAAAGATAAATTGATGAAGTGCATATAGTGAATATGTCGAATCTGGTGCTGATTCTGATTGTGTTGTTTCATTTTCATATAGTCCGTGTTGGTCGCTTGATGAGTATCCTTAAGGCAAGCAGTAGTCACTGCTGCCAGACCAGTCGTGGTGTACCAGAAATTCTGAAATAATTGCGCTGTCTACAAGCCTTTCCAGTGAAAACTTCTGACATGTTTTCCACACGTGACTGCACGCGTCCGCCATTAAAGCACTGATTACGGGTACTGATACTACATGTGCCAGAGCAAAAAAAGGCGACACTGCAACAACTTATGCATTTCCTGATTAATCTAAATGAGCTTTAATTCCGACGAAATCTTCGAATTTGTACTTTCACTCACCAGAATAAAACCTTATATCAGACTATAGGTAAACAAACACTAGACACATTGTTCATGACACTTTCGTTCAGTAAATTGAATTGTCTGTATTTCTAAAAAGTCATCGTGAAGTAAATTTAGTAATAACACAAACGCCCATCAATGTAAATGTTAATTGGAAATATATTTGAACGAAGCTTTTAAATTGTTATTTACAGAGGAATTCTTAAATGGGACAAATTATCTGTCCAAAAATGAAACCGAAATGAGCAAGTCATCAGAAAACCACCCAGCTGATACACGTGATAATTTCATCTTTACTTTCTTGATAAATAGTTACAAAATGGAAAAATAACATACTTATTACCATCCTCCTACTCTTGTAATATTATTTTCAAAAAGTCGTTGAAATTCGGTTTATTTTGTGACTGTGTCAAGCAAGTAATTTTTGGCATGAAATAGCATTTTTATTTCATGCTGATTTTGATGAATAAATCACGATCTATGCTATCATAATGAAATATATAAATTCTGTAACAATTGGGAAATGAACAAATTGATGGTGGTATCACAAGTGACTAACTCATCTGAGGTTCACTTTCTTTCTGCTTTACAGTTTCGTTGTAATAAACGCCTCAATGTGTAGTGAATTTGAGGTTTTTATTTAGACCGAATTTCCTGTCTTAAAATGTGTTGTTGATTATTCCTTTTTTTGTACAAGAGAAATTCAAACAACAATACCTGATAAATAAAGGGCTAAGTTTATGACAGGGAAAACTCGGTCTACATTTATATTGAAACTGTCGAACCATATTTAAATTCAGGGATAATTTGTAATATTCTACAAGACGATGCCAGGAAAGAATGTAGAATAAGGTTTCGCTGTATATTAATAGCAAGGATGGGAACCATGTTACCATCACAACAGTAGATCAGATGTATACAAAAGAAGCAGTAAAGGTGATATTAAAAAAGATAAAAATTATTTACTCTCTTAAACATTTATGTTTCAATGTGCGATTATATGTGTACTCAAAGGAGGTTCTGTAATTCATAGGGATCAATTAAGTGAAGTTGTCGTCTCTGTAGCTTGAGATCAGAAACACGAAACACTGAAGAGGATAAAAGTATAAAATTAAGATTATATGATTACAATGTGTATATTCTTCAACAAACTTTAGTGCCACGGTAGAACTTGAAAGTGGACGAAAATGATGCACTATCCTAATGAAAGGTTATATTGCTTTTGAAGAGACTAAAGAATCCGCACAACGTAATGATATAGCTTCACCTACACCCTAATTAAATAGTGAATTAAATGGATCATAGAGTAATTTGTATCTGACTCAACAGATGAAAATTCCATGACATGACTATAAGTGGCAGTTTTCCACTCTTGCCTTTAGCTCAACGTCGATGAGCGACATAAACAGCAATCAAATAACCCACTGAAGAAGCTTACACATATGCTCCTTGAGTTTCATACCTATTGGAATAAAGCAAACCACTGAAGAAACTTACATGAATGATCCTTGAGTTTCATACCTAATGGAATAAAATATCTCACTGAAGAAACTTGCATGAATGACTCTTGAGTTTCATAAATAGTGGAAGAATCCTTTCCTTTAGACAAACTGTGTTAGAAACGTATTTCAAGAATGTGCAGAAAGTCAGTGTTACAAATGCATTTTTGTGAAAGCCACATATAACATTAGCACACAAGAACAATCATCTATAGAAAGGTTTTGAAAACTCTCTTAAAAAACGCTTTAATTTACAATCATAATTCTGCAAGCATAATACAGCAATACAAGATAAGAGAATATAATGCATACACATATTACCAAGAGTGCATCGACATTTTTAATTCTTTGAAAAAAATATTGTTTACAATCCAAACTATTAATTGTATATTAAACTGAGATGATAGAAAGCGTAAATAAGATATATATTGATGAAGACTCCATACCATACCATACCGGAAATTAGATGACATTTCACCCATTAGTGGACTCAGATTTAGATGGACATACCTCATCTAATAGAAATATGTATTGTTGTACAACTGCCCATACGAGATACTTAAATCTTCACCTCTACCATATAGTCTTGACTTTTTTAACGTATATACCTCTGTTCTCAAATATGAATGTGTACATTAAGATATGATTGTGTAAGTAAGCCTTCAAAACTCGTGCTCAAACACACACAAGGCATTATTAACATTAGAAGGCAGAAAGAAATGTTGACATACAATATGTTTACTTTTTAAGCTAAAGAAAGGTAAAGTTTCAAGATCGAAATCCAACAAACTTTTAGAAGAAAAGACGTGATGTAGAATTACTGTTAATAAATTTGTGTGATGTATTACACTTTATATAAACATTTCTTAAGGGTCAGGTTTACTGCATTTGACTACTATAGCAGTCATCGTTTCCAAGACACATTTAATGTTTATTAATTCTGTACAATTTGTTTTAGATTGTTTGATCTTAATATTCATACTACAGTTATTTTATTTAGTCTGATTTATCGGACTAATCAAATGTCGCCAAAACTCTACATATACACAACGAGTTGTGTTATCAGGTGTTCAACTGAAGAAACAATTCAAAAGGATCATTCTGCGTTCATTCATCTAATGGTTTTATGATTTAATATCTGTCTCTGTTTCTAAAGCCTAAGATTTTGTTTTTGTTTTTTACAAGCACAATGACTTCTACATTGCGAGATGCGTTGACATATATTACCATTTATCCCACCGCACTCTACAACATTACAGGACAAACTGTCTGCGATATCTTTGTAACCTTAATTAATTTGTACGATAACTGTACTTCAAAATGAAAAATAAACGACAAAGTAACTAGAGATATTTCATAACATGATGGCATCATCTGTGTGTCTGCCTTGTACGGAAATAGTTGTACAATGCGTTGTAATAAATCCACAGCTATCAAGCAATACATACACGTGCTACAAATTTACGAAAAATGCTCGGATCATGTTCAATCTTGTGCTCTTTCATTGAAAGTATTTAAATTGACCACATATTTCGAAATAAGTTTGGTAATCGAAATTTGGAGTAGATACGGCAATTTAATTGCGTGATTGTCAAAGGGTTTGCACTTTTATAACTAAACCTTTAGGAAATCGTTATTACAGAAAGTAATTGTCAAATTTAAATCATTTAGACTATCCTTAATAAGAACCAGCAGCTGCATTATTTTCTTGATATGAGTAAAACATAGAAATTGATCATGAATTTTCACACTCTCTCTGTAGCTTCTGCTTCAGCCCTATTCATCGCTGACAGTATGTTGGACTTTCGTTGCCTATGTGTAATTATTGTGCAGAGTGAAATGTGACTCTACTTGTGTTTTCTTTCGTGACCAAATGAATTTGTCAGTAAAGCTTTCATCTTCTATTACAATTACATCATGCGATAATCGTGGTTTTTTCCCCCTTATTACAGAATTTTCACAGGTATTCGAGTGACCTAAGGTTTTCGCCTCTACAGATCATTCACATCACACCTCTCTTCGTGTGGGTTCGAATCTCGACTTGGCCAACGTGGGTATGTGAGAAAGCTTGCCAGTAGCTTCCATGAGTCTGAGTAGGTGGTTCTTCCAGGTTTTTTTTCTCCATCAAATATACTACTGGCCGCCATGTGTAGTATCATGTGCGGAGAAATGGCGTTGAACCCACAAAACCAAACCCTTTTACAGATATTAAACGTTATCTCAAATAAATCTCAAACAGATTCTAAACAATATTTTTACTGAACAACACTATAAACATAATGACATTATTTAGTATCTAACAAAATAACAGTTGTGTTAACTAAATTCCATTCCTGTCACTAAAACAAAGTAGTATTAAGTCTAGCAATTCATTGAAATAACATAAAAATGTATCCAACAGCAGAACCTTGAGTGGTATTGAAACTGGAAAAATACAACACAACACAAAGAGTTCCTAAACAATCTTTACAGTGACCGATCTGTTGTGAAATATTACTGACCTTGACACTCATGGAATGGTTTGAAAATATTATGATATTTGAATAGGTCTAATTATTCTTGGCTTTTTGTATATTTCTTTTTTTTATTCAATGGGTTAAAATCCTGGATATTGCTCTAATATTTGCTTTTAGTTATTATCGAATCACATTGTATTAATACGTACAGAAAACAGATGGAACATTTTGCACTAACACGAATGATGTTGATTTACAAATTAACTGGAAAAGCTTTAGCTTTGTATATATAGGACAGGAATAATTAGCTATGAGTATGTTCAAACTATAGCGTCAATATTTTTCCATATTAGTAATGTTTCATTTAAAATATTAAATTTCGTATTTGGATCATGTCGAAATTATAAACACGTTCGTAGATTCACGCTCGTAGATTCATTTAATTAATTTTGTAATTAGTCAGGATTGAAGGGGACAATGTAGATCCAAGATGGGTAACGTCAAACCTATATTGATCATGTGACGTCATCGATATGACGTTTCTTTAATTCTAGCCTGGGTCATCCAATCTGCTTCGATTACATTTGTATCCTGTGTAAAGCATATCCAGGCTAATTCTTAATGCATATACAGTCTGGATGGACCGAGTTCAATTTCACACATTTTAGATATTTTAGTATATGACAACATGCCAATGTCAAAAGGTCACGAATTATGAATTTTGTTCTAAGATGATATGCAGTTGCCTAAAACTATAAAAGTCTCTTTTCTGCAGGGCACCAAAGATAATATGAATTATACCTCTCTCTGCTTTTAACTGTACATGTTATACATTCTTCTAGCAAGAAGGCTATGAGCGCTAAAGTGAAGGAGTTTGCTTTCCGTTTTGGTCGGTGACTCTTGATACTTGTAACTCTGTCGTTAGAGAGTCTAGTAAAGTTTGACATGTTAACGACGTAGTGTTGGATACTGTATTGGATTTTGTTTTGCAATTCCATTTATTATTTATTGTCCCTGTATCCACTCATCATTATGACCATTCCCACTAGTTCACTAGTACATGAGCATGACCCAATCAAAGATGTTTAATATCCAAGTCACGCGTTAATGATAAAAGTCCCTTTTCCTTGGGAACAACGTGCGCTGTTTACTTTAGCCAGGAATGCTATAAGATTACTCAATTCGAAAATCATACTTTGTACGGGCAGAACTCCGCCATTAGTTTTCCTTTTGTAAAGACTGCGCTCTTCTGTTGTACATCAACTTTGCGAACAGTGTGATATGTTACAATTAATTGAAAGCAGCGTGTTGTAAGTAAATGAGTGGCTGATGAGTCAATATACATTTTTACCCAAAGCCTGTTAAGACAGGGACTTGAAATGTTTGTGGGCAAGAACTTCGTTTTTTTTTTACTAGACTGCATTGTATTACCTGCCCGTCAATTCCTTCATGAGACCTTTATGATTTCAAAAATAACGATGGTGATCGATGGAATGTAGCTTTAACTCAGACCTGGCTTTTTTGGATAAGTTCATGCAAATCGTTGAAGATTAAACATGCAATTTCAATGATTATCGTAACTTAGACGTGCTAACAATAATAATGTAATCAAGACATTGTATAAAAGAGGAGCGAGCATAACTTACGTGACTTGCGTCTTCTCCACTCAGAATATGCAATGGTGGCGAGAAAAAAGGATGTCGTCATTATCACAAAAAGTATTATCATGACTGTAACATGATCTGAAAAAGATAATTATTTGCTTAGTTAAACTTTTTTCCCAAAAGATGAGATAATTTCGAAGAAAGTTAACTATTCAATATAGAACACTGAAACCCCGGCCTGCAAGAAAACATCTTACACATTTTAGATCAGAGTGAACAATTATCGTCAAACTAATTTTGGTGAATTGAAAATAAAAGGCCAGTTCATATAATATGACGAGACCATAAATTAACGATGTAAATGGTACAAATATTGAGACTGGAAATGTCTGTAATGAACACATATTTGTAATAAGCTAAAAACGAAAACTACGAGAAGCGCAAACGTGGATTTTTTAATTCACTCATTAATACAAAATTTGTATGATAGAGCAGTTTAAACCATAACGAATCGATGGCATAAAGCATGTACTATAGCACAGTGCAGGAGAGTGTGTGAGGTGATTGCATATATATATATATATATATATATATATATATATATATATATATATATATATATATATATATATATATATATATATAGACAGAGAGAGAGAGAGAGAGAGAGACAGAGAGAGAGAGAGAGATTACAAGTTACGGATAGTTTAAGGTTGTTGATATTTGTTCTAAAACTGCATATATCTTATTGACTCCTTACATGCAATTCACCTCATTCAAATTGCATATGGGTGGGATATTATTCATGTATGTTTGTGGGCTCATCCAGTGATTTTTTGATGATGTTAGGGGAGTTGAAATGGATATTCACATACATATGTTATGTACCTTTAACGGTATTGATTTCAAGCTGACACCTTGTCTGAATATCTTCTTTAAAAGTGTAATCCATGGATGGAATGGGATTTGGTATACATAATTCAAATTTGTCGTCATCATGGCACTTCAAACCACGCAGGCAGCAGAAAGCCTGTTCACTGATCTTAGCATTGATCGTTAAGTAACGTCCAATACCCTGCAACGAATTCCTCATAATTTACAAATATTTAACAATTTTGACTCACAGTTTTAAATATAACATGCAAGACATTTTTAAAAAAATAATTAGCGAGAAAGAATATGTTTAACGAATAATTTTCAATTATTTGCAGTTGGGCATTTCTGCTTTAAAGGCATAAAAGAAGGCAAGTAGTTTTGAAATTTACCAAACATATGACCTAAATATGCATTGTTTTGTGATTTAAAAAATGTAACAGTGTTTCTTAATCTATTCCTAAAAGAACGACTGATGGAAATAGTGTAAACCATCAGATTTGTGCTCCTTTACGGTATGTGACGTACATTGGGGTGGTCATTTCAGAAATAAGACTGAGAGCTTCAATTTCTACTATTATTTCAGATATTAGCAAATGTTTCATGCTTAAAAATAATAGTGTTTCAATGGTTGAAGAACAAGTATACAAATACATAAAGGTATCGTCTCGCCTGCTACGATGTCAGTGCCGCCTTAGCAACGCACGACAAAACAATATATGTGGCCTTGACCTCAGACCGTTTGAACACCCCACTCCTCTATTGAACTAATATGTTACACATTTGATAACAATCCGTGCATGGAAATATATATATACAGCTCCTGAGTACAGCTCTCATAAACTTAACCCTAAAAACAAAACAAACATTCATCCTATAAACCTGGACATTTGACCCTTTGAATGTTAATTACTTTCCCCATAAACTTTAACAAACCAACCACTGTTACGTTGACAACTGAGCTCTTCATCTAACACGAGTAACACTATTTTATTTCCCATGGTGAACATACTTGCTATGTCTAATGCCAGTTCACCCATGGAAATAGCAGATAGCACTGCCAGATCTAAACATTTGAACAACTGGCCATCCACCTAAAATGTAAACCGTTGCTCCCAGTGCTCTTTGCCTTTCACATCCTTTGCCTTTCATATCTAGGGATGTTGCTTCTCCCCATCTCACCAACGCATTTGAAGGCAAAGTCTGATGAAGATCTCCTAACGAAAACAATATTTCTCTTTTAAGAGAAATCAAACAATGGGCACCGTATGGATGGAAGGACGACAGATGGACGGAGATTGCGACTGCAATATATCGCCTTTGGCGACATTAATTGCGGGCAAGACAATTATGGTGCATAGAGTAATCCATTCATTTAGCAGACGCACAACGGGGTCTCGTGTTCCGTTAATGATCCATTCTGGTGATAACTGTGATCTTTCAAAGCATGTTGTAGAACAATACATGATATCTGAGGGACGAATTTCAATGATTGGTTTGCACTGGTATGGTACTTGTTCTGCAAATAAAAACAGTTTAATAAGTGTTTAAATGGTATGTCCAGCAGGAACATGTTCAGATACAAACGTGCTATATGTCTGTTTTTTTGATAGTATAAAAGAGTCCTTTAGATAACGCGTCAAACGTTTCTTGTCAATATATCCTTTGAATGCGTATATATGTATCATCTTCTGCTCTTACTATCCAACTTTCTTTAGTAATCTTGTAACACAACCTTACTATAATGCAAAGCAGATGCTTTATAAATAGAACATCTTTGACATTCTTCTATTCTTAATTTGACCTAGAACAAAACAAAAGCAATACATAAGAAACCTTGAAGGATAAAAACAAGTACGATACAAACCAACAACGGTAAGTAAAATGTGTTGAACATTCCGTATCTTCTCCTCTGCTAATTTCACATACAAAGTGTACTGTCCTGCGTCTTTCGAAGAAACGTTTTTCAGGGTTATCCCCGCTGTTCCGTTACGCTCAACTCTGAAATGGTACAAAGTCTCCACGTGAAATCCGATTGTCTCCGAGTCTAAACATATCAGTGTTGTCTCGTTGAAAAACCATTGGAGTTCCATTATTCTTTCGTTCACTTGTTTGGTGAAGTTCCACATTAGAAGTTGATTTG
Organism: Margaritifera margaritifera; assembly: GCA_029931535.1. Taxonomy (NCBI): domain Eukaryota; kingdom Metazoa; phylum Mollusca; class Bivalvia; order Unionida; family Margaritiferidae; genus Margaritifera; species Margaritifera margaritifera. The sequence continues at coordinate 1,219,390 of JAQPZY010001191.1, forward strand.
TACATTGACAGCACGTATATGACAACGCTTCTGTGTTCCATTTTAGTTCTTGAATGGGCAAATAACAAATTAATTTGTAAATGATCATTCAAGCTATTATTTGATTTTCTGTTGCATTATATTATATAAAACATAGAATAAAGACTAACGTGTAAACGTGTTTTGGGAAAACAAATAAAAAATGCTCTTTAACGAACGTATAACCACATAGGTGCACAGTTATATTTACGGCAAACATAAATTGTGCAGGTATGTTTCAATTATTTTTTTAATTGTAAAATAAGCTAACATTTGCTAATGAAATGTACGTGTATTGATGCGTATGACTTGAATTCGATATGACTCACTCTGGTTATCGTACACTGGGTTGGAAGGTTTTCTTCATTTCACCTGCATTTAATTTTATATATAACCGGTTGATTAACGATCTTACGCTTGTGTTCTCCCCTAAATACCCATAATATACAACAGCAGGAATATAACTATTTCACTTGCCTATGACTGTATTTGTGTCAAATAGACTACAACCACATTTGTATTGAATGGACATATTTTGCATATATTGTCGATATTTTTTTTGTATTTTTTTGTTATGCAATAGAGACGAAGTA